>OZ010571.1:57827687-57832687 GCA_963932145.1 Acanthosepion lycidas | reverse complement strand
TCTATTCTCTATACAAGTACTTTACTTTTACAAGGTGGGTTCATTATCTTCCGGTTATTACAAATTAGCCAGAGATAACATCTGAGTTCTTCCACGATATGCAGAGCAAAATGGTCTAGCTGAGTAAATGACTAGTCAGATGTTTTTTTTTTGTTTTGTTTTGTTTTTTTTTCCTCTGTGTGTGAAAATTTTGATAATCAAGCAGACTGACTCTGGTCAGTTGTCTGTCTGTCTGTCTCTCTCTCTCTCTTTGATTTTTATAGGGAACAGGTTCCTTTCAAGTGTCAAGTTTATTTGCATGTGTGCATAGCAACAGGGAATGTTTTTAATGACTTCCCCCCTCTTGTTACACACACACACACACACACACACACACACACACACACACACACACACAGCCAGGGTCAGCCAAATTGACCTTGGCTAATATATAATCAAGGCAAAAAGAATGAATGGGATTATAAAGCAACAAATTCCAAGTTTGAATTTTGGCCTAGAGACAACTGTTTTATCTCAGTTTTTTCTTTTTTTGTTTCACTCAACCATACTTGTTGAAATTCTGTAAATTTACAAGTTCAAATTCAAACAATTCTAGGTACTAATTCATTTTATTGTAATTAAATGCCTTTTACAATTAGTTCTTTGAACTTTATCCTTTACTATGTTCATAATTCATGCCAGTTAGCATGACTGGCACCCATCTCAGGTATTTCTAATGAAAAGCCTTTCATCAATCTCCCTTGGGGATTTAATACTACAAATTTATAAAAAACAAACTTTTTTTTTTTTTTTTTTTTTCTTAAAATGTACATTTTTGGATGCCTATAGTATAATGATGGCATATTAGGAATTACTGTAATTTATATATTTTGTTCTATCAAAAAGGATAATGCAACTGATTTCTAGATTAATGCATTTGTGTACATAGAAGCATAAAAATGTTTTGGGCCTAACTCAGAAGCTATTAAATAAAAAGAAAATCTGATGTTTAATTATTTGGTCAGATTTTGGGAAGTAGGATAGATCAATAACTCAGCACACTCTTGTATTTAATGTACTATTTTAACATTCTTACAAGCAAAGTGGGAAAGGTGTAAATCCATCTCCTTCCCTATGGTATGGGTTAAATAGTAAGATTTGTATTAGGAAAAATCATTTTATTCAAAAAAAAAAAAAATTGTTTGAAATATTCATTTGCAAAAAAAATAGAAAACAATGAATTATTATTACAATGCGGAATGTTTCCATTTTAAATAACCCACAAAGGAATGATAAACTCTAAAAAAATATAAAAAAAAAAAAAAAATACTGAAAAATAAAAAATAAAAATTAAAAAAATCAATCAACCTTCTTTATCTTAACTGTAAACTTCACTTTCCTTTGGGTATGTAGTTAATATCATCTCTATTTTGTAATTAAAGAAAAATAATTTTTCTAACCAATTTTCACTAATTAAAATGAAAATCATGCTTTACAGAGTTATAATTAATAAGAAATAAATCCATTTACAGATTCACTCAGAATTTTCAAACATAGCTTGCAAATAAATTCCGATGTATTCCAATCAAATCCTTATCACTTAGCTTGTCTTGTATGTTGAATTATAAAGATATTTCCATCAGTATTTGTTTATTATGATAACAAACCTTGCAAGTGTATGTCATTGTTTTTAGTTATCCATAAGTCTGCCTGAAATTCTGCTTTACACTTTTAAGATTTGTTAAATGAAACATTACAAACTTCTTATAAGCTCCATTTGATCCATTCAATGAGTTTATTTGAATGATATATTTTTTCATTTTTTTACATTCAAAGATGTTTAACTATTAAAAGATATTCTTTATTAAATGTGTATAGTTTAGGTGCTGATGAAAATGATAAAACTTGTAAGCATGCACACATACAGAATGAGGTGCTACCAAAGTTTTGAGAATTTAACCAAAGAAAATGACTGATCATCACTGTTATTGCCTCTTGAATTTGTTCCATTGGAGATACTTCTCAAAGTCAGTACTACATTCTGTTTATGGATACTCTTCAGATTCTCTGAAATTTAGGATAGAATCTCATTAATATATTTACTTTTTTATTCTCAATTTATTTTTGTTATTTTATATTAATCAATATTAATTTTGCTGTTATTATTAATCACTTATTCTTAATTATTTTCTTACAATCCCCAGACTAACCCACAATGTTTTGTTGTTTTCTTTTTTAATAAAAATAAAAGGAAATAAGTCATCCTTTCTGGTTTGACTGAGTTTTTTTTACAATGATACTATTTCTCACCTGTGATCTTTTGAAAATCTTTTGCTTTCTTTAACTCATTTTAAAGACAGATAAATATTTGAAGCAAAGATAGCATGACATCTGAATTCATTGTCTGATGAACTCAAAAAATGTAAATGCTGCTTAATTCAAACTCTTCTTGGAGATTTTTTCCCAAGCTTTGTTGAATTTTTTTTTTTTTTTCTGCTTGCTTTTTTTCTTTTGTATGATTTCTGAGAAAGATTTTCTAGCAAACATGGTCAAATGAATGTAGAATAATAATTTTTCTCCTGATACTTTTTTTTTTTTTTTTAAATACTTTCACTTTTCAGCAATATTTATTGTTCCAAATCCAATGCCTACTCACTCCTTTAGTGATCATGTTTTCAGGAGTGGAGCTGTACTCACCACACTTAGTTAATTGCAGGTTGGTAAGGCTATTTAATCCATAGATGGAGGAGTGGCTGTTAATTCTGAGGAGTTCCATTTACCCTCCTCACCAGATCAGTCTGGTGTTGGAACCATTATAGTCACCAACCACACAGGTTTTTGAATTCGGAATTGTCTTTCTAGATTGGTTGCCACCCAAAGCTATAGGACCCATTCTGTCCTGTTATTTACCCATAGTTGGGTGAGGGGAGAAAAGATAGATTCATGTGCCTTTCACAAGGGTATGCATGTAAATGAATGGCACATTTATGATAAACTCAACTGGAATTCAAACTCGGTTCTCCAATTCCCCAATCCAAGCTGCTATCCATTACCCCACTGTGTCTCCAAGAGTAAGGTTATTATTAATAAACCTTTTTCCAAACAGGTAAATGAAACTTTGAATTTTAAAAAGTATGCCACTTGTAGATCATGAAATTCAATAAAATATATTGGTAATTTTGGCAATCTTTTACATTATTCAGTAGGTAAGATTTTAAAATGATGTGAGTTAATATTATCTATTATTATTTAGAAGCATAGTATCCACCAAAAAATGAAAGGATTATTTATGTATGGATTAGTAATTTCTGTCTGAATTCTACACTGAGGATAGTCCCACAAATTGTGGATTAAAGTGTTGGTTTGTGAATTCAGTAGTATAGTAATTGTGAGTTCAATCCTTGAACTGAGTAGTACAGATATACAGGATTAACAATACTACAATAAAAAAAATAAAAAGACAAGATATTCCTAGACATGAACAATCTACCTCCATAGATTTAATAAATGGATTGGTTAAAAATTCCCTGATGGTTACCTGGATTGATAGATACCTGAAAAAGAATAGAGGGTACAATTGTTAAAACAATAATAATAACAGATGAGGATATTAGTGTGACTGTAAATAAAATGTAAAGATTATTACTTCTGCCTTGGATCAAAGTTTTACTCCCTAGACCTTTGTCTAGGATTAGTATAGTATCTATTGACTCTAGTTTATAGTGCTGTGTTGGTCATGCAGCAAAACACTGGCTTAGTGGTTATGACTTTTGCCTGATATTTATTTTTTTATTGCTGCCTTCATGATTTGAAATTCAAAGTTCTCCCAAATAGTTTTCACTCTCAATAACTCTTGGCATCTTAGTTGTATTATTGCTTTGCTTAGGGTGAAATGATTATATATATATATATATATATATATAACCAAATGGGTAAATAAACAGTAAAATTGTGAAAGCATCAGAAGCAATGGAGATACGTTAATAATCTGAAATAATGATACATATCCAAGTTAACACTGGCTAACAGTAAAATTAATAATGATGTTATTGTGAATGAAAGCTTTTATCCAACAATGGAGTGTAATACATTTCAAGACGGATGTTAAAAGATAAAGGAACCAAAAGTTTGTAATGAAGAATGGAGCAAATTAGTAAAGAAATATGTGGAACCTCCTGAAGAGTGGATTGAACAAAAAAGTTAATCTACAAAACTATATAACCTCAATCAGCTAAATGACAAATTTTATTTGTATTAATCCTATATATATATATATATATATATATAAGAAATGGACAAAGTCCGACAATTTGTTAAAGACAGTATTAAATAACATTTACCGGCCTGAATGTCCGAGAAATTGAAGTTTATAAGCAGTAAATTCAACCTTGCCAACCGAACAATCCTTTGTGGCCGAGCGGTTAGGCACGTCAAGCTAAATGATGGTTCCGTATAGGATGCAGGTTCGAATCCTGTCAAAGGACGAATATTTTCTATGAAAATTTCTTGGACATTCAGGCCGGTAAATGTTATTTAATACTGTTTATTATAAACAGAGCATTTACTTAAATACTTGTATCTATAAAAAGAATGTTAAACATAAAAATATATATATATATATATATATATATATATATATATATATATATATATATAAATAAAATATCACCTACTCACTTTCATTTATTAGACATTGAATTATATCACTTCATGTCCATGAAATTGCTTGTTTTTTCATTAACCTGATGAAAATGCATGAGCACTCCTATACCTAAAAAATTTGAAAACCAATAACATCTTTGCTTTTGTGCTTTTGTATATAAATACTTGTCGCAAGATAAAATCCTTACATTTGCCTCAATAAAGTCCCTCAGAGGATGAAACGTGTTGGCTAAGATAAGTTTTCCTTTTGTCTTTATTCACATTGTCATTTTGCAGATATACCCTATCTGAAATGTTTACATATATAATGTACTAAAGTTCACCCAATACAGGACCCTCAAGATAGAGGGTCACTGAAT
>OZ010571.1:57482687-57822687 GCA_963932145.1 Acanthosepion lycidas | reverse complement strand
ACAGCTACTGTTTTGTTTTAAAAATGTGTTTCTGTGTTACTTTAAACTTAAATATTTTTTTTTCAAATCAGATTAATTATACTTTAAATCAGCTAATATTTCTCAAATAAAGTTTCATAGAAGTACATTTCATTTTTGGAAATTTTTTTTTTAATACAGAGAATTACATTGCAATGAAAGACGACTAAAAACGGCAATAATCAGCTATTTTAGAAAAAATTTTAAAAATTGATTCCAATCAATATAATTTCTGTTAGAAATTCACCAGAGTATTTTGCTTGTTGGAAATAATAAATTTAATCCTTTAGCTTTCAATTAAAACTAAAATGAAAACTTCAAGAAAGCTTTTTCATTTATAAAAATTCATTTTCCATCTTGGGTATCAAAAATTAGTGGAGGTACCTATAGTAATTATATATATATATATATAAACTTTTCAGTTATTGCCCACATAATTATCAGTAGTCAATCATGCTATAACTTCTTCTAAAGTTGTATCTCTGCAAATCTTGTTAACGTTTATTGTATCAAAGTTTACCATCTTATTCATTACTTTGGTTGCAACCACCCAAGAAATACGAATGACATTCTAAACTAGTGAGGGTGACATGTAAGAATGTTAGTGGGCAGGGAATACATGAGTGTACTGGGAGGAAAACAGCTTGTATGCAGATAGAAAAACCAGTTAAGTGATTACAAACAAATAAACAAGGAAGTATTTTCTTGCCAGTTTGATTTAACCTCTACAGTGAGATGATTCTAAAATAACTAGAAGATCTACCATGATTTATTACCAGCAGACATAACCTTAACAACATGTTACTCAGATGAAACTTTCATCTTTGGCATCTTCTGAAAGAAAACTAAAAGGTCTATTAGATAAGGTAATTAAGTGATGCATGGTTATCAGCAAAAGGGACAACCCAATGTGCAGTTTAAAGATTGGGGACATAAAAATCAATTAATTTAGGAATCTGACACAAATTTGAAGGCATATAAAAATATTCTTGTCAAAAACTGAGCAAATTATTAAAGGATTGAAAAATGTTCTTAGGAATAAAGATTGCTAATCTCCTATATATGCTGGTTATAACGGAGCAATTTCTGTTTTCTTTTGTTTATTTATTTAGAAAAATTGTTGGTAGAATTAATTTGGTTCTAATTAAGGTTCATTAATTGAAAGTAATGAAAGAGCTAAGATTTTATAAGCACAAGTTAAGCAGGAGGTGACATTCTATCACTGCTGGCTCAACACCTGTTTAATTTTCAAACTTTTCATCACCCTGAAAATTGAAATTCTTAGTCAAAGATTATTTGATAAGTTTAGTAAAAGAGACAGCAACATAAAGTTTTGATGTTGTGACCAAGGCTCTATATGCAATGCTAGGATTCCTACAAACTTTGGAGAAGTTATCAAGGAAGTAGACATGCATTTCCCCCCCCCCCCAATTCATTAGTAGTCAATTTTTCTTTTCCTCTTCAGTGTGATGAAAAGTTTGAAAATTAAACACTGTTGGTGAGTTGGCAGTATTAAGTTGGTGGTAATGAGTCATCCAGCACCCCATTAAGTACCTTTAGAAGAGGGAATTTGCATTAAAATAAATGTTATCTTTCTCTTTTGTTTCTGCTAATACAACTCCACACAGTAATCCTGTACCCTAAGTGGCCCTTGGGTCTTATATTGAGTGAACATTAGTACAAAAATAAAAAATGGAAACCCATTATTTTAAATATATCACTCATGATGGGGTCTGCGAGTGCTAACTAGGTTGAATTGGTGCAGTCAAAGAATTCTTTATATTAGTACACCTGCAAGTTATGAACAGATAAGGACAGTGATAGAAATCAATAAGCATTATTTGATTGGTTGGCTATTCAAAGAATAATTAGTCCCAATTTTGTGAGAGCAGAAAAAATTAATTTAATTAGATTTGTGTTTTTGGAAGCAAAGATCTAACAAAAATCTTGGCCTTTACCCCCAGCTGATCACGAGAGGATGAAGCAAGGGAAAAATCATCCTTATTAAGCTGGATACAGGGAATTTGGGTTGTACTTCACAATATCAAAACCAGTTTAAAACTAATAAATTATTTTATATAGAAATATGTTATATAGTTTTCTTCTTGCTACCACAACATGACTATAGAAATCCAACAAGACCTGAGAAACCACTTCACACTATGATCATCACAACTCTGGCTGATAACCAACTATAATTATCACTATCAACAACAAAAATTATGATTAATATGATTAGCATCCGCCCCATTGCACAGTGCCACATTTGTTGTCACAACCAGGATCCAATCCTGTGTTTATCAATTCCTGAGGTAAACCCTACTTGACAACCATTGTCACATTTGGTTGCTGTTGACAAGAATAAGTTTGGTCAAGCAGAAAACTAGCAAAAAACTCATGATCATCTTTGTTGCTTTGTAGAGAAAAATCAAGCGAGTTCAAATCATCATTCCCCACAGTTTATGTTGTCACAGACAGTAGATGATGGACAGTTTCTTCACAGATGAAGAAAAGACCTCAAGTGACAGATGTAGGTCTACTGTCGATAGAATATATGTTAAAGATTTAAGGAGAACAGGAATAACAACAAAGCTGCTGCAAACAATCGGGGAAAAGATAGCTGAAATTTTGACATATAATGAGGAATGAAGGCTTGGAGAATTTGAGAGTCATAAGGCAAGTGAAGCAGTGGAACAGTGAGTAACATACTTAACACACACACACACATATATATATATATATATATATATATATGGAAGCATGGGAGAGTGATGGATAATGGCTCCAATTGAGGAATTGGAGAGCTGGGTTTGAATTCCAGTCAAGTTCTTTGCATTCACTTACATGAAAATACCCTTGTAAAAAGTATTCTTTCATCTCTTCTCCCTCTAGCTATGGGTAAATATTAGGTTGGTGCAAAAATAATGACGTAATAATGTCGTTTTTTGACGTTATACGTCAAAAAACGACATTATTACGTCATTATTTTTGCACCAACCTAATAGTATAACAAATTGGGTCCTATAGCCTTAGGTGACAACCAGCCTAGGAGAAGGACAATTCTGAATTCAAAACCCAAGGAGGGTTGTTTGGGAATCTGGTGGCATACTATATGCACCAGTTTATTCAGCTCTTCCAAAAAGTGTGGTTGGTTCTGCACATGCCTTCACTAGTATAAACAAATCATATGTGCAAATTATCTGGATGTTCCATTCTAAGAACTGGGTTGCTGTACCCACATATGTTGAAAATGATGGGAGTGTCCAGTATATATATATATATATATATATATATATATATATATGTATGAGACAGAGAAAAAGATACATACACAGACAGAATTTTGGCATATTTTGTGAATGAAGTGGTTTTATCAGGAAAAATAATTTTATTTCACCAAAGTGAGGCAAGGCTTGATTTACATAGTGCAGATGCATTCTTGATCTTTACTTTAACTGTATCAATATAGAATTTGGATTTTAACTGATTCCAACTCAGTTGATATATATATATATATATATATATATAAATAAATCAAATTCACCACATGCGAGGCAGTAAAGCCACTGAACCACAAGGGAAGTGATAGAAACTGAAACATTACTAAAGAGCACAAACAATAGAAGAATAATCAGAAGGACAGTAGATATCGATTGACATTGTTTTTAAATTTTTGCAGATTAAAGTTAGGTGGGAATCATGGAACCAGAAGAGTTCTATAATCAAGAAGTGTGAGAAAATAAACTGTTAGCATAGAATTTATGATTGCATCTAGCTAACTCAACTTTAAATTGATGAGACCTCATCACTAGTCTAGTACTGTGCTTAAATTCAAATCAGCTAGGCATCATAGCAAAGAGCTCATCTGAAAAATTACCATGAAATTATTTATAGAAAAGGCATGGCAGTGGGAAAGAGACTGAAACTGAGACACCAGAACAAAGCCAATAATATTGCTGATTCTTTGGATTTTATCAAGGAGCTCTAGATAAATAGGAGTACCAGACCATATGTGGCAGCAATATTCTAAGCATGGACGAATGGTAGAGTTATAGATATGCAAGATAGATTCTGGAGAGAGAAATTGTCTCACACAACACAGCAACTTTCTTAGCAGCTGTCCGAACAATGGATTCAATATAGTCTTTCCACATCAGCTAAGAACATATTCCTTTATTTTAAAGTTTTTGTATCCTACATTGTTTCATTACTAATTTGGCAAGAAGAGGCAATAAACTGAAATAGGCTAGTTGTATATTAATTGTAGAGGATTCATAGATCATGGCCCTTTCAGTGCATATTTGCTTGAATTGGGTGTATTAAAACAGCATTTTACAGCTTAAAATTGTGATCATGACAATAGCATACAATTGCATTTTAAGTATGTTGTTATATGATAGGATAAAGAATACAAAATATTTATAAATCTAACATGTTTTGCTTTTATTAAAGCTTCATCAGAGAATGAGATATGGAAAAATTTTCTGGCATTTTTATTTTTGTGTTTGATGTTCATTGGTTGAGCAGACTTCACATGTATTTGACCAGTCAAGCGGCTTTTGTGTATAAATTATGTGTGTAAGTGTATCATGTTTCTTGTTTATCTATATGGGATTAGGATAATTATGCATGTATTTATCCTATCATTCTGTTGGATTCCAATCTGTATTTTATCCGAATTCATATTAAAATATATATATATATATATACACACACATCAGCCTGTAAGTTCCATATAGATTACAGTTATACAAATATCAGTTTCAGCTTTTTTTTTTTTTATGAATCTCACATGTTACTTCATAGGTCAGTAAATAATTTCCTCTATTTTGATCTATTGTCAATAATAGTCACTACTAGGAAATTAACAAATATTTAAAATTACTGATACTTTTTCTACCTGCTGCCAAGAAAAATTGGCAATCTTTAACCTTCGTGCCCACAAAAAAAAAATAATGATGTGTCAAAAGGGTCATTTTTGACACTAATATTGTTTTAACTACCTTAACCCTTCAGCAATGTTTATTGTTTTAAAGAGCAATTAATTTTAATAAAATCTAAAGTGAATTTATACATTTTCTTTGTTCTTGAGAATTAGCAACAAAAATAATAAACACTATTTATTAGATTTTATTGGTTATTGAGAAATTGGCAAAAATTGGCTAATTACCAGTTGGCATGAGGGTTAATGATTGCCATAAACTTATTATAAAATAAATTCATATCTTAATAATATAAAACTTGACGATGTTTGCTGAACATGTACCAAAATATGATATTAGTGCAACTGGAGGTGAACATGCAAATTGGACATCAAAAACAGTCAAAATATTAATGGAAACATAAAGACTTTGTTAAAAATCACCATCTCAAATCTTACATATTTCCATGTCCAGTTGTTTTTAGCTTTCTCAATCTTATAGCAGTTTGATTTCTTTTCAGGACCAGGTGGATATAGGTAATTCATTTTTTGCTTTCAGTCAAATTTGAAATCTTGTTTTTTCATTCTGTATTCATATTCATCTTCATCTGCAAATGAAGGTGCTTTAAAATACTAACCTTTTCTCAAGTGAATTAACACTTCATGATACATAATTTCATCAGAATCTTAAACCATTTAGAACTTGTTCAGTGTCTCAATTTCAGCCTACAAATGTCATTCTTGTTTTCCTCTTCTGATAATTGTACATCATCTGCAAAATGATTGATGATTGAAATTAAGGAAAAATCAATTACAGTGTATGCTAAGAGATAAGGAAAAATTACTTTTGATATAGAAAATTAATATATAAACTTCCATTATTCAAAATTATGAAAATTGGTAGTAAATATGTGTATATATTTTAAGAAAGAGTTTAAGATTTTGTGAGATTTTGCAGAGGACACAATTTCTCATATACTTATTATCTTCCTCATTATTATTACAAAAAAATCAGATAAAAAGGACTACAGAGGCTTTATTATTATTATTATCATATGTATTTGCATATTCACACCAGACTAATAGTTATTACTAAGGATAGTCACAGACACCATAACTCATGATTTAGAGAGTTTTGACTTTTCCTCAAATTTATAATTCATCCAATCTCAATTCAAATTTTTTGTTCTTTACAGTTCCAAGTCCATCAAATATTATCATTATTATAAATATATTATCTTCAAATCTCACTCTCTTCCATATTCTCAGCAAACACTGTGCAATCATTCTGTATCATCTCAATTCCTTTAATCTGAGATCTCTAATCATTTTCCAAAAGATTTGGGATTAAGGATTTGATATTTATAAACCTTTACATTCAACAAATTCTTTAGTTCATTATTAAACTTGTGATGATGCAGATTATACGAAAAAGAAACCAACAAAAGACAGTATCTAGGAAACTTCTTTGTTTTCTTTTGTTTTTCTCCCACCCCAACCCCTATCTTTAATACAAAATTCACCAACATCCACTTTGAAGTCTGCTGTTATAACACATAGCAAACTTATAAAGCCAATCCTTAAACTTTACATTGAACAACTAGTTTAATTTATTTATCAAATCTTTGTTCTTTTATATAGATTTAAAGGAAGCTATGTTATTTAGTATGAATTAAAAGATGAATTTATAAAATATACTTGTTGATAATTAGTCTTAGCATAAAAAACAATGAAGAGTGTTTCATTTTAATACTATATTATTACATCTCATCATCTTGTTCTGGCAAACTCTCAAATATTAACAAAATCAACCACATCTATTAATCAATTTTTTTTATTAATCCTTTCACACCAAGCAAGGCAATAAAGCCACAAGAAGTTACTGAGTGTTAGAGAATATGAGAAAAAATACTATTGAGGAGAGAGAACAATAAAAGAGCAAGAATTAGGATGACAAGATAGCAACTGACATTGCGTTTAAATTTTTAAAGATCAAGTTGACTAGGAAGCAAGAAGCCAGAAAGTAGTTCTACAAACAAGAAGTGTGAGAGAAGAAACTGTTAGTATTGAACTTACAGTTACATCTAACCATTTCAACTGTAAAATGATGAGATCTTGCTGCCAATCTAGTATTGCGCTTAAATTCATAAAATCTAGGTATCATAGAGGAAAGTTCATTAGAACAATTACCATGAAAGTACTTATAGAAAAAGCACAGGTAAGCTACATTACAGCAGTAGGAAAGTGATTGAAGCTGAGATGCCAGGTCAGGAACAATAACTTTGCAGATTGTTTGTATTCTATCAAGAATTTCTAAATATATAGCTGGTGCACCAGACCAGATGTGGCAGCAATATTCAAAGCAAGGACAAAATGACAACTTATAAATATGTTGTTAAAAGTTGGTTTAAAATTGATTTAAAACTGCCTACTGAACAAAATTGTATTACGTTGAAACACATAACTCTTTCGATCACCAATATTAAGCAACCTGGTCAGTAACTAGATGGCTGACTGTTTGGGAATACCAGATTCTGTAAGCTTGGATGTGCTGTGCAGTGTAATGGATAACAACTTCAATTGAGAAATCAGAGAGGGGAGTTTGATTTTCCAGCCGAGTTCATTACATTCACTTACATGCAAATACACTTGCGAAAAATATAAGTCCATCTCTTCTCCCTTAGATCTGGCTTAAATAGCATGACAGACTGACAACAAGTCTAACACAAAGAAGTAATAGCAACCTACTGTGAAAATTCTTCTTATATGTCAATCATAAATTGAAAAGAGACATGATCACCCAAGTTTTCATCATACATGGCAAGGATAATCTGTATATAAAATTCTATGAATTCCATTTGTTCATCCATCCATCACATCCTCTTAAGTAGCCATACACTGATTGATCAAAATCATATTTTGGGGAGAAGTACAAACAGGTAAGGGGATAGAAAAAGTACAGTTGGTTTTACTAGTGAGCATAGCTTAGTACAATAAATTTTCATTAATTTTGGTAGAAAAATTTAAATTTTTATTATTTAACATACAAATTACTCCTCTATTTAAAAAAAAATTTAATGATTAAAATAAATACTTATTTAATAAAAATGCAATATTGTTTTTTTGTATATCTTTTCTTTAAGTTTTTACATATACAAAAATCCACTTTTCAGTTTGCCCTGTGTTTGTGAGAACTATAAACAAATCACAAGGCCAAATGCTTAAAAAAGTTGGAATTTGACCCCAGAAAGAAATATTTATGCATGGTTACTTGTATGCTGCATGCTCAGGAGTAAGAAATCCTAAGAATTTATTCTTCACTTTTAAAAAGGAAAAAAAAAAGAAATTTTTTTAAAAAGTTTTGTTTACCGTGAATCCTATTAAAGAAATTATTAAACCACAAAGTAGGGTTTTTTTCAATGTATTTTTCTGAACAAATCAGCTTATTCAAATTTCATTGATTGGTTTTGCAAAATTGAATGAAATGTAGAGTTTGTAAATCTTGACAAAAAATGTTAGCAATTAGTTCAACAATACTAAATACTGTGAGGATTACAGCAGACATCAGCGTGTTGCAAAAAAAAAAAATATTATAGTATATAAAGATGCTGGTTAAATAACATATTTAGATCTTTTGTATCAACATTCTATTGCTTATGAAATATATTTCCCTTTTTCTATCTGACTGATTTTCTATTCTTACCTTTTCCTGACAGATTCTATTCACAATTGTGTTGTAAAAATTTTCTGGTTTTCTTACAGAAAAGCTTAAATGAAGACAATAAAAATGAGTTGGACGAAGAAGAAGCAGAACGGGAACATATTTTTGGAATGCTGAATCGTGGTCGTCATGCAAAGAGAAATGATCCTTTTGAAGCTGAGCACCCAATTGTGCCACCAGCATTCCAGAAAGATGGGAAGGCATTTAATGGACCACAACCTCCTCCTTTAAGGGTAAATGTGGAAGACAAACTTGCTGGAAGGGATTCTGCAAATGAAAATCATCAGTTTTTAGAAGACAAAATCCCTCAAGAAATGATGATTGGACAAAACCTGGAAGATATTAAGGATGAAGGTGATCAAATGAAAAAAAATCACAGAGGAAATAAACGACAAAAGATGAACAGGAATCACGGTTTCAATAATGCCTTATTGGCAGACGAAAAAGAACTCCAGGTAAGATGATGCTTTACATTCAGTTAATTCAAGAATTTTTACATTGCAGCAAATATATGAAAAATCATAAGAACATGTTGATGTTCTTTTTTTTTAGAGATCTTCAGCTATGGGTCAAATAGCATAGGCTCTTTGGTAGCAGCCAGTCTAGGACTAGAAGATTTCAAATTCAAACCACCATAAATAATAGGGTAAACTGAGTTCTCTTGCCTTAGGTAGTAGCCAGTCTAGAAGAAAATTTTGAAATTCAACCCACCCTCCATAAATAATAGGGTAAACTAAGATCTCTTGCCTTGAGTGGCAACCAATCTTGGATAAGGACAATTAATTCAAAATCAATCAGTAGAGAAATATATTGCCATAGACCAACTATGGTTGCAGTACATGTGATGCCTCTTTGATCCCAATTTGTTACAGGACTCATGACATAAGAAGAATACTTGGCTTTCTAGCTATTTTTAACCATAAACTAATGCTTATAGAAGTCGATAAAAGTGTCACTGAGGTAGACCTTCTCTACTTCACTAAACGTAGCACCTCTTAGCTTTACACCTAAATACCTGTTAACAAAAACTGAGGTAGCTAGGTAATTTCTGGATTACTCATCACATGAAAACATGTTGTTGCCATGCCCACTAATAAAACTGTATTATGTCTGTTCTAAGGAGTAGAAAATTTAATATACATGTAAAGAAAATTCAGTTAAAGAATGTTATTTATCATGCTTTCTTTGGCATATTTTCTACAAAAATTAGTTTTCAACAACCCAGACAATTATTATCAAATAAACAACTTTTTTTTTTTATTTTAAATCATAGGCCTTGACTATCTCAATGTTTTTGTTTTCCTACCAACAATGGAGAAGAGAGGGAAAGATCAAGAGAGATTATGAAAAATCTACTGCAGTATACCTTTCAAATCATTGCAACCACCTCCTATCCTCTCCATATACTTTTTACTCACTACTTAACTCTGAGATGATATTTTGGGGCCCAGTTGCTTTTTCAACATAAATCTAATTACCTAAGAACATTAACACTTGAGTTTCTTTATAAAAACAGAATTTGATCAAAATTTTTTGATTTTTCCTCTATTTTCTTCTTTTAAATACAGTTATGTTGAAAGATTTTAGTCTAACTGATGATTTTTTTTTTTATTGATATTACTTGGCTGAAGTTATAATTGGCCACAAACATTTGATAATAAAATTATTATTCTCACCTACTTGGCACGAATATGTTTGAAATGTTTACATTTTGGTCACTAATCTCATGTCCATCTATGATGTTTATAAATTTAACTATTACACATAGCTATAATACTATCTTACTATAATACAATGTACACGCTATAATACTATTTACATAGCTATAATACTATCTTACTATAATACAATGTACAAGTTGTTTATATAACCCAGCATGTCATGAGTCATGTCATCACATCACTAGGAGAAAAATTGTACTGTTGTATATTGCAACAGTGGTGTATCAATATAATATAAAAATAGGATACACTATATACAAGGGAGAGCCATACATCCATAATCCCCATAGGTGTCAGAAATTTGGCCATCTCCAAGATCAATGTATGAAAGCACCAGTCTGTCAAAGATGTGGGGAATTTGAGACTGATCATGAAGAGTCACCCTGTGAAAGGCTTCCTCTATGCCCAAACTGCAAACAAAACCACTCAGCAGATTCTAAAGTGTGTAACATCTGTAAATAGGAAAAACAAATAATAAGAATAAAATACATACAAAACGTCTCATTCCAAGAATCTAAAAAAACATGTCGAAACTAACTCACTTCCAACATTATGTATAAATGCTGCTAAAATAACAAATCACCAAATGTCATACAAGAGAACAACACAATAATAAACCATGATCTTACAACTCTAATAAATGAATTAAAATCTAATAGAACTACTAAAATTTAGTATACCACACATAAACCAAATGCCAATAGTCAAAACAAATTCTGATTTGTCATCCTCAAACAAAAAAGAATCTATAAAAACAAAACAAATAACTCTGAAAACCCCAATTCAAAGTACAAAAATCCTTCAAGAAATAGTACCCTCGAAACATTCACAAAAGAAAAAAAAGTTTCATAAAAGAAATAAAACAACCCAGTACTTCATTGACGTACCAAGAGAAATGGATATAGATGAACAAAACTCTATCTCACCTCAAATAAGAGAAAAATCATCATACAGACAAGCAGAAACAAAATAACCTTCAAAGAACAAAACATGACAATAAACAAAGTGCTAACAGACTAGAGATCATAGAAATTATGAACATTTCACTTAAAAAACATAAACTGGGCAAGCAAAAACTCATAACATCCTAATACATAAGCATAAAATTATACAATGGAATCGTCAAGGCCCCCCAAAAATATTACCAACAATAGATTTGACTCTTGACAAAAACTTCTTTGCAAAAAAATATATCAATGAAATGTGATCTACAAACTGATTTCTTATAAAGAATATATATTCTATTCATACGAAGCTAATCTAAAAATTTTGTTGGCATTAAATAACCTATTGAGATTGATACGCCATAAAAGAAAATAAACCAAGCCAAACCAAAATTACACAAAAATATCTTGAAATACTAAAGAGTAAATTTATTCAATAAAGTTACTATTGTCCTCAACCACAGCATCTAGATGACTTTGAAATCTGCAACTTTTCTGGATGGTCACCTTGTTTAAGTTGGTTAATGCTGCCATAATCCTTGACTTCAGTTCATCTTTGGTGTTACAAGGAGTTTTATTGGTCTCTTGCTCCACTGCACCCCACACATAATAATCAAGTGGGGTTGCAGTGTGAGTAGTTAGGTGGCCGGATGTAAGGGGTGATGTGGTTGCAGAAATTGTCTGGGTTCTCTTGATTGTGTGGCATGGTGAAGAGTCCTGTTGCCAGACATAGGGTCTTCCAGCAGCCACCATCTTGACCCATTTCCAAATTTCTGGCAGAGTGAATTGCATCTTGATGCTCTTTTTGTCACAGATGGTGCTCAGCTGATCCTACTATACTGTGCAGTTGACAAAATCGAAAACAATGCACATGCATGAAATTAAAAATATAAAATGGTTACAATTTACCCATCGCACCCTGAATACTGCAAGCAGAAACATCTGGTTTCCATTTCCAACAAAGTGCCACTTGATCCTTCTTTTCATTTATTTGTTTATTATTTTCTTCCCCTTTGCTCATGTGGGTTGCTGCTTTGAACCCTAGATTTCAAAGACTATCTTCCTGCAATTAAAAAAAAAATATCTGACACTTCTGACTCTAGTATCATTTAGAGCCCACTTGACTTTGTGTGTGTTCAATTGTATCGGAGACCTATTATGCGACAATTGGATGAAAACCAAAAATAAGTTCTCATTCTCTAAACATTGTTACAATGACCAGCATGTAAATCTCACATAAATTGAAAAATCTTGATTTCTTTTTTTATATTTTTATAGGTGCAGCACCCAAATAATTTGGATGGCGGTAACAAAAAATCACAGGGACTCAATAATGGTTGGTGGTTATTTTTATTATTATATTTATAATCTATGACAGTAAAGGTTCATTTTTTTTACCTCTGTAAATATATGAAGTGATTGACTGAATTCTGTTATTATTTTTCTGTTCCATGCAAGTGACAGATCTGGTAACTCTTACTCTTCAGTTTATTCTCTTCTGCTTACATTTGATACAAGAGGTTACAATGACAAACTGAACATCCCGTTTAAGGTCTATATTCATTGTTGCTAACTCTATCAATTCTGTATCTATTGATACAGAATTCAGATGGTGAATAACAATGCTATCACATAAATAATTAAAGTAAACTGAGGTGTAAATTATAAAAAGTATTCAAATGTAAGAAAAGCTTTTGCCAAATGGCTTGACTATGAAACAGCTTATAAAATTCTTATTTTGTAATTATCTTTTATCAGTTCACCTTGAAAAGCTAAAGGTTTCATCTTGTTTTCAGAATCATAGTGATGAAATTATCAATAATGAATTCAACTAAGGTTTAACATTTAAAGAAAAATGCTTCTTTTCATGAAAAATAAGAAAACTAGAACCTAAAACTTTGTTTATAATATATTAAAAATTCATTTATTTTTCAAATATTCATATTTGTGGACATTTCAATTTTTCTGTTAATTTGGTCATGAAGTATTTTACTCCTAGCAATGCCACATAACCTTGATAAGTAAATAAAAGAAATCATATTAAAAGATACAAACTATCTTTATTGATTCTAATTATATCAATGCACATTCTAAGAGGCATTGAAAGTAATTTCTGTTTTGTAGTATTAGATAAACTGGAAGAATTAATTAGCATGGTCTTGGTTTGTTTAGCTAAAAACTGAAACGACAGAGCAAGTTTTGAACAGTTTGAAAATTATTTGTAAAACAGGTTTTGCGACCAATTTGGAATTGAAGTGAATGCTGTTCATGATCACTGCAATCATTTGACTATACATAATCCACAATTCTGTCACTCAAATATGCATTTATTAAGATCTTTACAGTATGTTTTTATTAATTCATTTATAATTATGGTAAACAGTTATTCTTTAGAGTTCCTTTCTTCAATATTCAAGAATTATATGTTAAAACAATAATTTTCTATATATATAGTTTCATTTCTATTGGAAGCAGGTCACATCACCACTCTCATATTTTGACTTTATTTAACATAAAATAATATAAAACAACATTAATTTTTAAATTATTTGCTCAGAAGACTTTTTTGCTAATTTTTGTAAACCATTAGCATATTAAGAGAGAACCAATACACTGACTGTGTTTAGAATTAACTTTTTGAAACAGTTGCTAATCAATTTATCTCTAAGAACTAATACAAAGTGCAATAAAAAATACCTCCCACATGATGGTAAGATTTTAGCTAGATCAGTTGTTGTTAAACTTTTTTTTTTCCTCTGGGCCATATTTTAAAAATAAAAAACAGAGAGAGAGAGTTAAAGGGAGATAACTGCAGATTTGAAATCTGAACATTAGCATTGATAACTCTCTCCTCCAATTTGCAGAACCCAATAATGCAAAAAATCACAGTGATAAATTATTTATAACTATTTGTACTAGGACTGATGCATGCCATTACAACTAATCCATAATATTTTAAATTTTGAAATCATATTTTTGGCTGATGAATTTTTGGAAACTGTTTCTTTGATTGGCTTTCAATCTTTCCACCTCACCTGCTATCCTTTTCCGCTGCACCTATGAGGCACGCCACACTGTTTGGGAACCACTGAGCTAGATGAAGACAATTGCCCCATTATGTGGGAGGTATTTCTGCTGCACCCTGTATTTACGATCACTGAATATTTTATTCTATAATTTATTGTAATTATTTGAGGCTCTTATAGCCTCTTTTGAAAAGTTTGGCCTTGTGCCAAATCTAAGGTTCATTTATTAAATCACTATAGCCTCTTGAATAGACTTTTTTTTACCTCAATAGAACAAAATAAGTTCAGTCATTCAACAGTGTCATATTTCTAACTTGTTTGCTTTCTATTTTTAGAAGATCAATATTATGATGAAGAGGAAGATGACACATACCAATAAGAAATCTTGGTTTTTTTTCAACACATTTTGACTACTGCCCACCAATAACAGCAAACTGGATGATCGGTTGTCACCTTGTATAACTTGTATAAGTCATCAACTTATGAGGAATCCAATTCTACATTGATGAAATCTCTTTTCATTCCACAGTTTTACAAGCCATATGAACTAAACTCACAAAGGCAATCAAAGATTTGCTTGCAGTTTGAAATTGCTGCTTTCCCGTAATTTATTTCTTCATTCCATCCCTTTAAAAATCCAGAACAACTGAAACTGTTCATTCAGTCTAATATCCTCATCTGTAATGGCAACATTGTTTTAAGGTCACATTCAGCCAACAAGCTTTTTTGGATAATCTTAATTCAGTAGGATTATACTTGTATCCCACCATCTGTAGAGAAAAATGATACAATGACTGCTGAATTAACTAATTTTCCAGTATTATATTTTCAGATAGCTACTTTGTTACTTTTTCTTTATAAATTTCTTCTCTAAGGTTAAAAAAAAAAATTTGGAAAATGAACCATCATTTATTTTGTGAATTCAGAGTCTATTATGAAATTGTTCTCTGATCATCTCCAGGTAATATAGTGTGACTAAATAACTTCATTTTGCCACATCACCAGAGAGGAATTGAAACATTCTAGGAAAAGTATATGAAAAGAGAGTATAGAAATATATAGGGTTGTTGTTAGTACCTCTCAGTACAATAATTTCTCAGTCTAGTGGACTCTTTAAACAAATGCCGCCACTTATGCACATATACCAAGGAGTAAGTATAAAAAAAAAAATTGCTTAGATTATTTTATCTTTTATTCTTCTCTTAATTATGCTTATGCAAAATATCCAAGCAAGTTTCATTGTGTGATGGAGGACAAGAGTAATGTACATTTTATCACCTGATGATAATCAGAGAACGTGCTGATTGAGAAACTGCAAAAAGAAAAAAAGTAAATAAAAAAATAACATAATAGTATAAATGAATTTGTGAATATTTATACTTACCTTTACATATATTGGACCATAAGTATTATTTGTGCTATTCCCCCTGCTTTAGGGTACCCATTGCAAGGCAGGCTTGTTAATAATCTGTATTGATACACAATTGTATCATTGCTTCTAATTTACTGCTACTCTCAGCTTTTCATACATATGCTGTTTTTTTTTTTTTATATAAAATTATTTCTCATTTATCCCCCCCTTTTTTATATTTTGCTAGCAAACTATTTTGTGAATTTCTTCAACACACTTCATTTTATACATTTCATTTGATAAACTTTTCTTGTGGAGCAAAACACATCTTGAGTTAAAAATTTTCTATTCAACAATTTTTTGTTCAATAATTCCTTCAGAAAGTTCATTTTTAAACAAACAAAACATTTTCAATGTTCACTAACAATTGTCAAGAAATAAGCATTTCATTCTAATCTCAGGTTGTGTCATAAAAAATCAGTTTAGATAATTTTATAAAAATCAGTTTTATGAACATAGAAAAGGAAGAAAAAGTGTATCTGCTGCCTTTGTCTTACCATTTCATTTTCATTAAATAAGTAATTCCATATTTATGCCTCTTTTCTCCTGAAGAGATGCTTCCTACACTTCCTGTTCTCTGTGGAAATTATGTGGCTTTATATTCACTTTGCTATCATTCAAAAAAATTAAAGTGCCATTTTGAAAAATCTATAACATTAGAATTATGTGGCAAAGAAAATAATGTCCTTGCATTCAGGATTTTTTTTTGTTTGTTTGTTTGTTTGTTTTTCATCCGTTGATTTATCTGTTTCGGTTTTAGATCTCTTAAAGGGGATCAGGTGCTTTTATTAACAGACCTTTTTTCTTTTTTTTTTTCATTTAAAACAAAAAAAAAAAAAAATCTCTTTAGAATAACTGACAATTTTGTCTTAAAAAAAATAAAATAAACTCTGGGGTAAAAGTAGCTGGGAACATTTTTTTATTATTTTATTCCAGCAGATTTTTTTTTTCTGTTTCATATTGGAACAGTTATGGAATGAAATTTGCAGAAATGGAACTCTGGTATTTTTTATTGAAATGTAACAAATGTATCTATTTGAGATTTCTTTCATTGTTGCTTTAGGAAAAAAAAATATCTGATTTGGAGAAAAAAAAAGATTTGATATGCAAAAAAACAGATTAATAATCATCTCCATTTCCAATTATTTTTTTTTTCCTAGTTGTATAATAGAATTAAAAAAACATTTTTGTAGCAATTTTTACCTAAATTATTTGGGCTATCAGAACACAGGGGAAATTACAAATGACCATTATCATATTTACCAATTTGTATTTTGATTTTTTTTTTTTTTTTTTTTGCTAAGTAATGATGTTTGATCTTAGCCAAGAAAAATTAGTTACATTGATTTAGCAAAAACATAAAATTTCTTCCTTTCCTAAAACTGGTGATAAGATGCCAGAACTGCACATGTTTATATATCTTAAAGTTTATCTTATCTTATTTTGAAACATGCATCAACAATTTTACTAAGCCTTTACTGTATAGAACATTTTTGCGCATGTCATATGAATTGATAATTTTCAATCTGAACATTTACCTTTGTTCTGATGGCAAAATAATTGTATATGAATTTATTAATGCAGGCAAACTGGTTCCTTATTAACAGTAAAATAGCCTTTGATTTTTTTTTTTTTTTTTTTTATCTTCCTCAATTTGAAAACTAAACTATCTTATATGTATACAATATGCTGATACATTTTTATGTAGAAAGTAAAAGTCCTTGTCTGTCTGACCAATTTAGCTTAGTATCTTATTCTATAGCCATAATCCATGACTTGATTTCACTTCCTTCACCTGGAGCAAAAATGATCAAAATATAATAAACTGAAACTATAAAAAAAAAAAAAGGTAAATATGGTTATCAAATATTAATGTACAGCTTAGTTTTCATGAACTTGTAAATGAATTTATGGAATTGATAACATTTATCATTTCTACTTGGCTTATTTTAAAGATTCTTGTCAGGCTTTTATAATTAATTCCTATTTCTGAATTGATACACCCTTCTCTTTTATATATGCAAATGATTTTTAAATATTTTTAGTGTTACCCTTAAGACAGTTAAATAGTTTGATCACCAGATCTTTCACTGAAATTACTACTTAGATATATAAGAATGTTAATCAGCAAAAGGTTTTAGTACTTCTATATTGTACAAGGTATGTCTTGCTTCTAAAGAGAAATGAATAATTATAGTCTAGAAATAAACTCTAACTGCTTGTAGCAAAAAAAAAAAAATGAATAAAGTATTTAAATTATACTTTGAAGAGAATTATTTTATGAATTAGTATCATGCAATGCAAATTTTGAGCAGATTTCTCTTTTTGATATGTCTTCAAAATCTGTTGAGAAAAATTTGCAAAATTCGAATAAAAAATAAATAAGTTACTGTAAGATTATATATTAATTTAATATTTGAGTAATGTGCTTTTATATGAATAATTTTTGTTCAATTCTTTGCTTTTAAAGTTGGCTATGAAGACTTGTTTAATGATTTTCGCTTTTGCATCATTCATGGCTGATATATAATTTAAATCTGCATTATTTAAAGTATAATATTTTTAGACAGAAGATAAAGATTTATAGGAAAAAAAATCTCTTAAAATTCTAGTTTGGAGTAAAGAAAAATTGACATAAATAGAACAAAAGCAAGTCATACTATACAAGTGCCTTTCTCTTTTTTTAAGAAAATAATATCTAATGGCTATTGTTAATAGCAGTTCTATTAATCTTATGTAGGTTTTGAACATTTATTAGTAGAAAAATGTCAATGCAGAACTTACCTGGTTTCATAATGAGAGTAATTTAAAGGAAGATGGACATTTTATTCTCTTTATTCGAACATTTTGATCATGATTGTGAATATTCAAATACAACTATCAATGCAAGTCCTGGTGTCTAACCATTTCTGATTTTATGTGGGATGCTAATTTAAAAACAATAATGCAGTTTCTTTTGCCATTTTAATCACCGGATGGTAATTTTTTTTTTTTTTTTTTTTTTTAAATCAAGCTATCATCAATACATGTTCACAATACTGACCAAAAAAAAAAAAAAAATTCAAGATACATGAATATATATATATTTTTTATGTGTCAATGGATTGTATATCTCTGAATAAATTTTTTTTCTTTGTTCATTCTTTTTGTATTTAATTTTTTAATTAGATCAGGAGTCTCAAACACATAGTGGATGAGGTAAATGCAGTAAAATACAACTAAAACAAACAATCATGTTAGAGATTTTAGAGGATATTGTTAAATAAACTAAAATTTCAAGGAAGAAAGACATGTTTGGTGAACTACATAATTGAAACAAAAAAATGTCAAAGAAAAAGAAAGCTGATGAAGAAAACCAAACTTTACAGGAAAAGTTGAAATATTTGTATTTTATGACACAGGTAAATAGGGTTGCCAACCATTCTGCAAAATGCAAGATTGTCCTGCATTTCAAAATGTGCAGATTCTTTTTAAAAATTACATATAAATTTTACTTTTTTTTTTTTTTTTTTTTTTAAAACATGTACTTAACATGAGCAGCTACACCCACTCACTCTCACTTTCCCATTACCAAACTCCCATTAATTCAGTGTTGTGGGCCTGTGTACCTCTCAGTTGGGAAGCATCCACAAGATTTGTAGAGCCCTCTGCACATAATGGCCCTTTTGTGTCCTTGTGTTTGAGACCCCTGCATTTGTTTTCTTTCTGCTTAGGGGAAATAACTCATATCATTAATTCTCCCAATTTACTTACATGCCCTGGTTCAGTGAATCGAATAAAAAAAAGGGTTCTGATTATTAGAATGTAGTTCAATGACTGAAAAATTGTTAGTATATTAACCAAGATGAGTATACTGATCCAAAAAGAAAAGGTGTATAATATATCCTATAAGTTTATTTAGATCTTATGTATGAATTTATAGAATTCAGGAACCTGATTAAATTTGTAAAGCTAATCAATTAATCTCAATTCCCAAATCCATTCATACCTTTTTATCTTCTGCTTAAACTGATATAAAATTAGTCAAACATTTAATAGTGTACATACTTTCATTAAACCCTTACAAGTTTTGACATTTACTGAGCATTTTTTTTAAAAATTGGTATCACCCCAAGCAAAGTAGTACATTCACTAACATGCAAGGTGTTACAGGGTGTAAAGGAATTAGAAACACAAAAATTAGTAATGAGGGAAAAGAGCAATCAGGATAATAGATAGCAATTGACATTGCATTTAAATTTTTTAAGTTGGCTGGAAAGCATGGAGCTGGAGTTCCACAAGTGAGACATGTGAGAAAAGAAACTGTCAGCATAGAAGTTGTGGCTACATCTAGCTAGCTCAACTGTAAATTGATGAGATCTCTCCAAGCTCAATTTAAGATGGTAAAAAATATGAGGCACCCAGTGAGGATCAAATTTATTACAGCCATAATGGTCTCTGAGACTATCTTGACATATAGGTAGCAATTTCTGTCATTTTGTTTAGTGGTCTTATTCTTGACAACTATACCCAAACCTTTTTGTTTAGTGGTCTTATTCTTGACAACTATACCCAAACCTAATTCTGTTTCAAGGCAGAAAAGTATTTTGTTTATTTATATTCTTTACACTTTAATCATTTTATCAAAATGAAGAGACAAATTTAAAAAAAAAAAAAAAAAACGTTTAAACTTTTTATTATTTAGCAATGATTTTTTTTTGTCATCTGCATAGGTATAGGATTATTTTTATGCTGTATTCACATGACAAATTTTTTTTTTTTTTTAAACTCTTGCATGTGATGTTTTGGCTAATTTTGAACAATTAAAAATGAACACACATTTTCCATCATTGCCTTTAGTTTTTCTGCTCCTGAATCCCATATCCTATATAAAAAAAAATAAATGGCCAGGATTGGGTTAGGTCACTGTAATTGTGAAAAGAAAAAAAAAATGCTCATTTGAAGCTTAAAAACAATCTTCATGTGAAATTAGGTATGAAAACAATATAACACAATAGAGTAGAGTAGAATTTAAATATTGAAAGCAATTGATAGTCCCGACACAAACATTTTTATTTGATTTTTGTGAATGCTTGGTAGATTTGTCCTGTCTAAGTTTCAGTAGTAGTCTGCCATCATTTTTTTTTTTTTTTTTTAATACCATTCTTCCATAATTTTAATTTCTCAGTGGAATCATTCACCATGCTCATCACTAACAAACTAAAGTTTCTCACCCACAAATGTTATGTATAATTAAATCCAAAGACTTTGTATTCTAAGTTATGAATGGAAACAATATAGTCATTATCATCATGATATAAAAATCAAGAATTCAAAAACATCCAGGGTTTCCTACAAGAGGTATTGTGAAAACATGGCAAATTTAATTAAATAGTTATGAAAAAACTACTCAAGTTCTGTTACAGCAAAATACAGAACTAATCAGTAAAAATGGACTTCATTTTTTGAACTCAGTGTCCCAAAAATTAACTAAAAAAAAATTTCGCTTTCACCAAAGCATGTGTAAATCCAGTGTTATTAATTGACTTATTGTTGCTTTGTTTAACACCTTTTGGTATCATATATAGTATTAACAAATTTGAAAGATTTTTTACTTATGTATTATTTATATTTCATTTGGCATTAAATTTCAGCAGAGATTTATGATTGGTTCTTATAATGATTGATAGATATATTCATTTTCTAGGGTTTCTCAACTCTTTGCAGGTTATTTAAAGCCAGAAAATATTTTTAGATTGAGAGAATTTTTTTTTTAGATAATAATGGTTTAGTGATACAAATCATACTAATTAATCCATAGCCGAGGAAGTAGAAGAGGTGGATTCATAACTTTCCCAATGGTATATGCATATAAGTGAATATAATGAACCCAATGGGAATTGGAACTCAGCTCTCCAATTAACAATTCCAAGCCATTATCCATTACACCATGCACACAAGTTTACAGCATCAGGTCAACCATCTAGGTACTGACCAGGCTCAACATTGCTTAACTTCAGTGATTATAAGAGAACTGGTGTTTCAATGTGATGTGGTTGTAAGCTGATTGGCTCCTATAAATCTGATGTATTAAAAAGTATTTAACTTACATACAGCAAAGATTTAAAAATAGTATGGAAATCAGTTAAAATAAATTCAGGTAATTTAAGGGTGGATTAAAAAAGTTTTAATCTATGGATTTATTAAAATTAATCCCTGAAATAGCATTTTATTATCTCAAGGCACATCTGCATATTAGCTTTAATACAAGATGAAAGTAACAATACAAGCTTGTATAATAAATAAAACAAAAAATTTTAATGACTCTAATTTAACATATTTCCAGTTAAATCATTTTTTTTTTCATTAAAATCTAAAATTGTCTGAATAACTTCAGAATCTTTTAACAAGAGCCGTAAATCTATAAAAGGTATAAAAAATAAAATATCAAACCAAAAAATAGTAAACATTCATAGGTGAAGATTCAATAAATTTCAAGTTGTTTAATATTTTTCCGTATTCTGTTTTGAATTTCTTCAGGTGTAAGTTTAATTCATTAGTCATTAAAAGATATTTAGGACCTTTTTTTATCTCCACTAAAACACCACACTCAACAGAGCTGCAAAATATACATATGATTTGAAAAGGAAATAAAAAATAATAAAAATACTAAACAATATTTAGAGAACCCAAATGATACAGATGATAAGTGGATAAGTGTGAAAATATATATGGATTACTAAAAAGAAAACTTTGAACTTCAGAATTTTTTAAGGACATGGGCAAGAAATCATGTACAAAAGGAGGTAATAATTTAAAATATAAATAATTTACTTCCCATTGTTCATTTCCTCCCACTGTTTTTTTTCTTGTAATTTTAGGCTGCATTTATCTGACCAGATTAGACAAAACCCTCCATCAGAATAAAAATTCACATAAAAAAAAACAAGCACAAAGAGGAACTCTTGAGAAAACAAGTTATTTCCGTGGTGTTTGTACTTGAAATATCTTCAATAGTTGTTTGCAGATATGTATAAACACTATACAAGTTCCACCTTTTATATATATGTATATATACACTACCAGTAGAGCCCGGCGTTGCCTGGGGATGTAACAGTAAGAGATAGATCAAGTATCGACCATCATAAAGACTGAAAAATAAAATTGACAAAGATTATTGTTCAAGGTTGACAGACATGCATGTCTTAATTAGTTGTTTTTTTTTTTATGAATTGGTTAAACCCAAACAAAAACATTGTTTTCAATCGTTATGAGACTACCGATTGAATAGAATTTTATTATAAACAAT
This sequence comes from Acanthosepion lycidas, assembly GCA_963932145.1. Lineage (NCBI taxonomy): Eukaryota > Metazoa > Mollusca > Cephalopoda > Sepiida > Sepiidae > Acanthosepion > Acanthosepion lycidas. The sequence goes on along the minus strand of OZ010571.1, from coordinate 57,799,637 downwards.
TGTCTTGTAAATGGAATTTTTAAAGCATTCTGAATGAAAAAATAAAGAAAAAAGTGTGCAAGACAATAAGAAACACTACCTGCCAAAATAAAAGTGAAGTTTTGTAGAAATCGGTTGAAAAATGTAGGAAATCCGATCCTATATATAAACGAACACACACACAAACAACCTGGGTTTTATAATGAGTAAAACTCAATATGAGTTGTCCCCCTTTCATTCTCGTGATGCCTCTTGTGTTTTCAAATTGATTTTGTGCAAAAACAATTGTTTTTTTCCAATTTTTGGCACTGTTAGAACCACTGCAAGGTAATTTTACGTAGTCTTGTGTTGTTGAAATCGGTTGAAAAATGTAGGAAATCCGATCCAATATATAAACGTACAGACACACACAATCTGTGTTTTATAATAAGTAAAATATATATATATATATATATATATATATATATATATATATATATATATCTCCCCAAGTGTGAGGTAGGTTAGTACTAGACATTATATTTTTTAAGTGCTCTGTATAGAGCAGAGATTAATAATAACATTAACAATTATAACAAAAACATGTTATAAATGCAATCCTGTTTCAGTACTGTCTTCTCAGGCAGTGAGGAGACACCCACGGTGTTGAAACATCATTGTATTTATGTAGTGGTTTATAACGTTTTTGTTATTCAGAAACAAATTTTTTAACAGTTTTCAATTCCTTGCTGTCAAATCTCAAAACAGGTTTTGTTTTTTTTCTTTCTTTCTTAATGCTTAAGTTTTCATTATTGTTTTTTATGAACTTTGAAAAGTAAGAAAAACTAAAATTAGTGGTTGAAAACCAGGCACAAAACTGCTTTCTAATACAATAACTATTTTCTAGAGCCCCTTGATTCTAGAACTATGCCAGATTATCCATTTTACCAGACCAATAGATAGGATTATTCAATAATCAACCTTTGACCCACAAATTACATCATATCTTTAAGGCATTAGAACAGTTGGAAACTTTAGTATTAAACATTAATAAAATCTTTTTTCATCAACATGAATTTTTGAATTTTAAAAACATTAAAGCCATTATGAAGAATGTAAATGTAAAAAAATTCGACAAGGAATTTCACAATATTGATCGAACAGTAACATGTTCTAATGAGCTTTCCTCTCTGGTACCTTGACTTTATGAATTTAAGTGCAGTACTAGATTAGCAGCTAGGTCTCATCACTTGTGGAACTCCCTTCCAGCCACTTGATTTCCAATCAACTTTGATCTCCAAAAATTTACATAGAATGTCAATCATTATCTTCTGTCTTAATTCTTGTTCTGTTGTCTTTCTCTTTCTCATATTCTTTCACTCAGTAACCCCTTGAATCATAGTGGCTTTATTGCCTTGCTTGGGGGTGAAATGATTAAAAAAGAAAACAAACACAATCACTGTTGCATACATAATTAAGAAATGGCTTCACACACAACACCACATCTCAGTGAATTAATGAGAGAAAGAAATTGAAGGTGTCACTTGTAATTCTAATTGGATTAAGTTCCTATTATGTATATTGGCTGATGCAATGATCATTTATTTTAATAATTATTTACTTTCTCTGCATCCAAAAAATAGTCAAATTTGTACATTTTTTTAAGCTTATATTTTTTTTATGTTTGTTTAGTCAAATCTAATAAAAATGTCCTCTTTTCAGGATTCATTCAAACATATTTGAATTTAAATAAATAGAATTCACCCAAACTGTATCTTACCTTCCAGTACAACCTGTAAAAAGTTCAAGTTGAATAGTAAAAAGAAATGAATGTATAAAAACTTTGTTACTTTATAAACACGTAGGACTTGCAATGAATGTCATCCATATATTTGATTTATTTTCAGGGAATGCCATGTTACAGATTGGGTGGGTCATGTATAAGTGCAGCCAAACTCAAATACATCTTTGAGAAAAAAAAAAAGCCCTTCCAGATTTCCAGCATCCAAACGTTTATTGTACAGTATTGAACCCTGCACTTCCATCAATAGAACGTTAAAATATTTAAACATTTTGATATATATCTATAACTGTTCAGGATCTATCAGAAAACATTTTAATAAGCTATTTAATAAAAAAAAGATTACAAAATAAAACTAGGTTTTTTTTTAGAAATCTATATGAATACTAATCACAAATTTAAAATGTGTTGACTACGAAAATGCATTCATATAAATATAAAAATCATTTGCATAAACTTCTGACTTGTCCCCCAAAGTTAATTGTCATCAGAGACTAATAAAAAAAAATATTAAGAGAATTTGAAGAAAATTATATTTCTAATTGGCATAGAAATAAATATTAAAAATTATTTTTCATGCTTAGAAGCATCTATAAAATAAGGTTAGAAATTAAATTAAATTTCTAAAAATAATTTTGGCAAAGATGGACTTTTGTGACCAGAAAAAAAAAAAAACGGTAACAAAAGGACAGTTTTTTCATTGACACTGCTATTATTTTAACTACATCAGTCCTCAGCAATGTTTGTTGTTCTAAAAGGCAGTGATTAGAATTGTAATAAAAACTAAACATGAAAGTGAATTTATACATTTTCTTTGTTCTTGAGAATTGACAACAAAAATAATAAATACTATTTATTATATTGTTTATTGGAATGGTTGGCAAAACATCAGCTAATTGCCAATTGAGTCAAACTTTATAAAATAGTAAATAAGGATTTCCTTATAGTTGATTCACATATTTTAATAATTTAGTAAATATTTATAAAAACTTGTTTTCTTTATAAATTGCTAAATGTTAAATATTGCAAACAGAAAATTATTCTTCTAAGTAAACAATCTATTAAATAGTGTTTAATATTTTTGTTATAAATTCTCAAGAACAAGAAATGTTTAAATTCACTTTCATTATATGTTTAGGTTTTATCAAAATTCTAATTATCACTTTTTAAAATAAACATTCTTGAGGAATGAAGGTAGTTAAAATAATATAGGTGGTGTCAATGGAAAAACTATCCTTTTGATACTCTATATTTTTGTGGGCACAAAGTTTGCCATAATTTTCATTCATACTGACTTTTGAAAAATCTTTCAGTAAGAAATTCAAATTAAAAAAAAAAAAAAAATTAAATTAAAAAATATTTACTATCTGTAGAATTCATCTACATAACAAAACATGATTTTTATTTTATTAATTAGATGAGTCATTGTTAGCCATTATTAATTTTAACTAATATTTTCTTTCATTTTAATTTACTGATAGTTTGAATAATATTTGCAAGATGAAAGCTAGTAAAAACATGGTTAGAAACAAACTGTAAAAATCCATGTATATTCTGTCAGATTTTATCATACAACTGAATGTTTTCACAACTGATATTAACCTACTGATGGGAAAATTTTCAGGATATATTAAATATACTATGTGAGTTTCAGTTTATAAATTATTGTAAATGTTTTATGAAATACATTTACAATAACTTATTTGATTTGAAATTTTATTATACAACACAAGGATTGTTCATTGTGTGTGTGTGTATATATATATATATATATATATATTAGTATAGTTATTGATAATAATTTTTAGTTTCAGATATAAAGTGTGCCATGGGTTGTAAGAAAGCTAGAACCTCAAAAGAAAAGATGTTAAGTTAGTGAGGAAAGGGAGACAACACTGGAAATTGCCAAAATGTTGAACAGCAAGCAAAGAACAATAAAAGAAAAAAGATCTTACAACCATTGGCAAGAAGAAAAAAAAACTAGCTTTCAGAATGTCACAAAAATATATGAGAAAAATTAAAAAGATAAGCAACAAAAGTGAATTGAACAATATTTAAAAAGAAAAGAAAAATCTGGTTTTACGAATGTGTAGAGAAAGAAAAGATACAGAATCATAAAAACACTGGCTAAAGACATTAAAGAAACAAAACGACCACATTTAAGTAAACATCACAAAAAGAGATTTAGAAATTAGGTGAAGTAGTACATGAGAACATTTCATCAACAGTAATTTTTAGTGATGAATGTAGCTTGACCTGATATCTAGGCTAGAGATCAGGTCCTTCATGAAAATAGCCAACCCAAAATGACCTAACAGGCAGTAGAGGTTAGTATTGTATGCGGTCAAATAATAGGTTCCTTTCAAAGTTGATGAATGATATTAAGGTAAGTACAGATGATTAATGTAAATTTTTGGAGACAATAAAGATTTTTTTTTTTTTTTTTTTTTTGAATAGTTACAGGTCACAAAGAAAAAGATTTAAACTAAAGATTATATTCATGTAATATAATTTTTGTTCACATTCTGCAAAATTGACTATAAAAAGTTTTCAAATAAACCAAATTAATGCAATGGACTATAACATAGCCTTATCAAATATTAATCCAATACAAAATATTTTGTCAATCATTTAAAAAAAAAAAAAAGATCTATATAAGAAAACAATATTCAAGCAAAGATTTCTGAGCAGCAATAAAAACAGCTGCAAGAAATGTTAAAGTCTAAACAATAGAAAACTTAAAATCAAAGGCTGAATTATTGATAAAGGTTATAGAATGTCAAGGAGTTCATATTAACCTGCAAAATAATAAAATTGTAATTTAGTCAGATAAATGGGATATTGTGTTAGCCAAATATGTTTCTATGACTTCATTTCACTTTATTTATAAAATAAAAATTGATCTTGTACTTTGAATAAAAAATCTGACACTTACAAAACAAGTTATTAATATTTTTTACTTCAAGAATAGATAAAAGCTGAAACTCATATATTTCCCATATTAATATCCTGTCAGCTGGTTAATACCAATTTTTTTGTAAAAACAACTTGCATTTTATTCTGAAATACTGACACTTGTTTAAATGAAATTATCAAAGCTTTGAGATTTCAAAAAAAAAACAAAAAACAAAAAAAAAACAGGGATTTAACTTTAGAGAAAATTTGTTGTAAATTTTAATTGTAAGCAATAAAAAACATAATTTTATTCTTAAAATTTATTTAAATTTTACCATCATTTCAGAAACTTGAATTTAGTCAAAAAATCTTCAAGTGGTAGTGACATTTATTATTACATCACAGTGATGGTACTAAAATACAGGTGTAACTGGTTGGAAGATCATCAAAAATTATAAATTTGAAGAAAAAGGAATAGAATGTTTAAAAACCTTTTCTTTCATTAGAAACTGACAAGATAAAAATCATTTTAAAGAAATTAGCCCAGTTTAGTTAAATTTGCTTACCTCTGAAAATTATTTAAAAAAAATAAAGCACTGCTGTCAGCTACCTTATTGAATAAGACATTGAGAATGAGTCATTATTTAAATAATAATTGAAATAAAACTTGACAAAAGAAATATTTGTGTCAAATTTTATTTCAATCTTAAGAAAAATCTTGTCATAGCATAATTTGGCAAATTCTGTAATGTTAGATTGTCAAGCAAAGATGAAATAGCAAATTAATTTTCTGTTCGACTTTTAAGCAATTTTGCTGTCTTTCTAAGAATAAAAAGACTTAATTTATCATTGGTAATCTTCTGAAGTTAAAAACCTAAAATTTTGGTGATAATAGCTGCATTTCCTTGTTTCTCCATCCAGTAATTTTATTTATAACAATTACAGAACCATTTCTTTGATGAATGAAATTGCCAAGATTTTCCAAGCCGAGGCAAAGGTCAGTTTTGGATGGTATATTAAAAGGAGAGGCAAAAACTCTAAATAATCTGCATATTCCCCCCACAGAAAATAAGAAATGAAGAAATAGACTGTAATTACACTTGTAAATGCTAGCTTCTGACAGAAAGGCTTTAAAGGGTTTCATATGAAATAATCAATATGCCAATCAATATTAACAAAACCAACATGATTGCAGGATTCTTACAGATCTTATAAAATAAACAGAATTACTCAACCTTACCAGGATTTCTAAAAAGGTGAATACATCAAATGCTTTTAATAAAAATGCAGTTTTTACTTGGTCCAGGAATATTCTATCTGAATTGTTCATTCCAAGCAATTCCGAAAATAGTTCTATTTTAGTTGTAAAAAATTTACAAAAAGGCAAATACAAGAGCAAAAATGAAATTTTAACAAATTATTGGGGAAAATTCTTTTCTCTCTCACTCCCCACAGAGAAAGTACTAATTTATATAATTATTATAAATCATTTTTCAAGAACATTCTTTCTATGCCAATTGCATCATTTATTTCTAGTCATACCTTTTTGAAAAGCATTTCTGCAAATATTACCTCAATAAGTGTTTGAGCCAATTCCCTTTCCCATGCTGATAACCAACTAGCCAATGCCACCTTCACTGTCTGTCTATATTTCTAAGATGAAGTATTGTAACTATTTATACTATTTGGACTACTGTCCTCATCTTTATTGCCATATTCACAATGATTCAGCCATTGTACACTTCTTCAGGTGATAGTTCTTAGAATTATCAAAACAAACCCTTTATTTAGTCAACAGGGTAGATTGTTCTAATCCCACATCCTATGCTTTTGGATATCTAAGTTTCAGTTAATTCCCCTTAGAAACTAAACTCTCCAAGTTTTTGTTCCCTCTGCTGTGGTCAGGTATTGAACTCACAAACTCTTTGGTAAAGTCAATTTTGGATCAATCAACCAATGGGCCATGTGTCTTTGGCCCAGAGAGTTGTGGGTTCAATACCCAGCAACAGCAGAGGGAACGAAAAAAGGAAATTAACTGAAACTGAGATATCTTAAGCACATGGAATTAGAACAATCTGCCACCACAGACTAAATAAAGGGTTCAGTTCAAAATTTCAAGAAATATCACCTGAAGAAGGCTGGAACATACAGCAGCCGAAACGTCATGAATATGGCAATAAAGATGAGGATAACAGTCTGAGCACAGTGTACTTCTAGTTATTGTAGTATTGCCTAAACTCTGGTCTCTTTGTAATTTGACTGAAAATAGCAGTTTTAACATGAACTTGTGGCAACCTCAGAGACCCATGACACCTATTTCATGTTCTTCCTTGGGTCAATAAACTAATTAGCAGCCTCCAATGCTCAACTATTTAGAGAAAGAGATACACTGATTCTATATCCAATTATAATCATCAGACATGTAAAATACAAGAGCACTTGCAATTGTGCAGTGGATAAACATACCAGATTTGCCAGCTATAGTCTCATCAGGTGCTCTAGAAAGTTAACCTTATCAAATAAACACCAACCTAAAATACAAGACAATTTCAACAACTACATCACTCTGCTGAAACCATTTTTATATTGCTGACAAATTTTCAAAGCAGCTGGCCAAATCAACTTGTGAAATTAAAACAGAATTCATGTGAATAAAATTAGTTTTAGCATGTTGGTTGAAATTGAGTAAATCCTAATAGAATTTTTTTTGATTTACTCAATTTTAACCAGTAAAAGATTATCTACTGATTATCTATTATTTATATTGATAAAAATATAGTTTATATTAATGCTAAGATTAAATTATACACAAGCAGTATCTGTGAAAGATTTCACACTTTTTCTATTTGAGTTTGCTGATGAATCATAATTCTTAAATTAATGATTGAATAAACTCCACACAAGTTCCAGGACAATAAAATACCTGTTATCTAATTCAGTTATTTCCCTTCCCCAAATTTAATGAATGGTTCCAAGCAGTAGCAGGCTTGTCTCCCTTTCTTCCAACTTGCATTTGCCCAATGAACCAAATATAAGCTGATTAAAATTTCTTTCTCACTTTAACTTGATTCTTGGGAAACCTTTGCCACTTCAACTTCTGCAGACTGTAATTAATTTCTACTGGAAATTTTCTTTGATCATCCCATAGTTAAATATTTGAGCTTAACTTTAATAAAATATTGCAATAACAGTTCTAAATATGAATGACAATCATTATTTAAAGAAGTAACAGGGTACAAATGAAAAGATTCAAAATTGACAAGGTTTTCATTTTACTGAAGCTGAGAATGTTACCACATCCCCTAACTTTTTCTTTTCTTTCTTATGATGTATGCCTTATTTTCCTCTCACTAAAAGCAAATGATGCTGACGATATATATATATATATATATATATATTGTCTTTTCTGGCAATCTAAATGGAATGGAAGGACCATTATTTATCTGAGATAATGGCAAGACATAATGCATATGCTAACTTATTAACTAGCAGAGGAACAAAGAGAATCATATGATAAGAACATGCAGAATTTTTTTTTTTTTTTATATTTCAAAAAATAAATAAATAAATAAAAATGATTTTTTTTGTAAAGAGAAAATTTCATTTTACAAAGCACATTTACTGGTACAACTTCAAAAGGATATTTTGTTCAAGATTTTTCAGTTTTCAGTATTAATTTAATATGTTAGAACTTTTAGATGTTTTCAAAGTGATCCTTTTTTGTTTTTACCAATCACAGCAAAACATTAATATAAATTTTATTTCTATGAATACAAAATGAAAAAATACCATTGGCTGAAAACTCAGCGAAGCAATTGTTATCTCTATAAGTTATTATTTTGGGGAATTAACTCAAAAGTTTGCTAAACATGTTAGGAGGAAAATATAGAACAGAGAAAAATTCAGAAAATAAAAAATAGATTTTTTTTTTTTTTTTAAACTAAACACAAAGAATTCTTACAGCTTTGACAAGAAAGTAAACAAGCTTTTTCTGTCCATTATGATTTTCAAGTAAAAACACAAATCAGATTGTGGTTCTCAACATGGGCAGGTAGGTTTTGGGGGTGGGATTTGGACCACAGATTGGCAGATTGAAAATTGAAATATTACAATTCTACGATATGCCTTTTGAATCAGACAATCTCGAAATTGAATTCTGAAATATGGTGAAACGGATCCATATGAAAAAGAAAAAAAGTTGACAATCACCGAAATGAAAGTATCAAGCAATTGAATAATCTTACATACAATAAGATGTTCTAAAGTTTTCAATTTTTGTGATGGAAAAAAAAAAAAAAAAAAAAAATTAAAATCTTATGTATGTATGCTATTTTAAAAAAAATTCTATCTATATCATTAAAGATATTAAGTAATATATTCATGAATTTTACATCTTCAGCGGTATGAAGAAATGTCAGTTCCTTATAGTCAAGAATGTGGTTCAAGTGCTTTCTAATTAGAAACTAATTCCTTGCAGTTTCTACTTGGATTCTCCACAAGTGTTTTTTTTTTTTTTTTTTTTTACTCCTTTCTTCACTTATACGTGTCTGCTACAAAAGGCAAATAGTAACCATTACCAATATTTCTTCTATTTTAGTTTTTTTATATTGAGTAGGAAAAAAATGATCAAAAAGAAATTCATTGAATTTATCACTATTCTATATATTCAATAAACCTATTCTTCTTGTAAGTTATCTTCATACCTACCTATTTCTGAAAGAAATTCTTGCTTACCTCAGATGTCTGCTTTTTCAGGTCTACAGCTAATCTAAGAACTGATGACAATTTTCATAACTTGATAATTTTGCAGCAACTTAAAATTACAACTAGAGAATAATGGTCAACAACGAAATCAAGAATTCTTTACTTGATGAATGAACAAAACTTAAAATCCTCAAAATTGATTTATAGAGGTTATACATGATTAGCATATAAACATTTTGCACAAGGAGTTAACTGAATTTGTTTAAAATAAAACTTCCTTTTTCAAATGTTTGAAAGGAAACAGATTTTATCAACATAATCAAAAATTAGAATACAATTCGTTTTCCTACATTTATTAATCATAGAGAATAAAATTTTATTTTATCAAGCAATTTTAAATATGCCAATATAATAGCAACCACGTAAAAATATTGATATGGAAAAATGTTTGAAAGTCAACTACCAGTATATAATTATGTGTGGGCAAGTTTTCATTTACAAGTGCAAAATTTTAATTTATTAAATCCTGTTTACTAAACTTGGTGTTTTTTATCTAAATTTTAGATTATGTGCTACTATAGTTAAATAATTTGTTATAAAAAAAAAATCTCATTTTCATATTAACAAACACCTGTCATAATTAAATGCAAGGTAAATTTGTTTTGTTTTTTTTAAATCAAAGATATCTTAAAAATTTTCATAAAAATGAGAAAGATATTTCTATATCATTTCAGAAGCTACATGTAATCTATGGTTAAGAATTATTCTCTGCTGAAATTTTATACATATTTTTTTTATATATTCTAATTCTTTAAACTGGATTTAAATTGATTCAAATCTTGAAGTATTTACAGAAAAGCGGGTATGAATTTCTCAACCCAAAATTTGAAACTCATTTAGACTTTTGATTATTTGTGAATAAAAACTGATCAACTTAATGAATAATTACTATGAATTGAAACAAACTAGAAAGTTGATGAATGTCCATAGAATCACATCAATTACACACACTTATATATATATATATATATATATATATATATATATATATAAAAACACCTATTGATATGTTAAATTATATAATTTGATATACACCAAGGCAAACAGAAGTTTTGTCACAGTGCTTAGTAGCTATCTAGAGCAATAATTATTGTATCAAAAATATTAAAATTTCACAATACTTATCAAATATCAACTCAAGAGTTTCACAATGCTTTGCACTTCAGGCATAAGAAGAATTGCATTATTACGGAATGCTATAATAATTAATACAATTATGATGTAATAATTAGTATTAATAAAATAATAAATAATTACAGAATTAATAATCCGCAACATGTAATATTCTGTAATAATTAATGCAATTATCTGAGTCTTGAAGAACAAAGTATCACAAAAATCCAGGTCAAGCTTTAATAAGTAGCACAAAGTCCTAACATTTTTATATATATAACTATAATAGGCTTATGAAAGAAACTGAAGAGATAAAAATAACAAAATAATATTGATAATAATACTAGTAATATTTATTGTATATTAGTAGACTTTTTGACCAACTAACATACAATAAATATTATTAGTCTTATCAATATTTGTTGTTTTTTAACTCTCAAATTTCTTTCACTGGCCAATTATTTCTACATATTATAAGAAAGAAGCATATGTGAACAATCTTTCTTGTGTGTGTGTGTGTGGAAAACGTTTCATTGAAAACAGATTTGATTATGTATTTCACCAGTCTAAGCTTCATCAAATTCAAAAATGAAAGAAAGAAATATATGTATTAATGAATCATATACAAATTTCTTTTTGTTTTTGCATCTGATGAAGCCTAGAATGGCAAAATGCATTATAAAATCTATTTTCATCAAAACGCTTTCCATTTGTCAAGTTTCTTAAAAACTTTGTCGGGATTCTATATCCTATTTTAAATACATACACAATATATATATATATATATATATATATATACATACACACAAAAAAAGAAAATAACAATTCCCTCTAATTTACTATTACTCCTTTCAAAAGAAAGAGCGAGTCAATAGAATCACAAGATGTTATTTAATTGCAGAGAGTTCCTATATTACTACTCAGTGGTGGTTACTATATCACTTTAGTAGAAAGAAAAACAGTTTGAAGCCAAGAGGAAATAGGGAAACTCCCAGTATCTATTTATTTAAATTACAAACTGAGATGTCAACTGGAAAGACAGCTCAAAAACTGTGACTGGTTTGCATTCATACAATTTGCCAACAAATAAACAAAAAAAAAAAAAAATTTAAATCAAGGGCCAGGGCAGGAGAAGGTGTTTATAGAGCAACAAAAGCCTGTGCACATCTCTGGCCAGAAGAACAATAAAATGAAGATGGATTAAAAAGAAAATAATTTAAATATTTCTATTCCAGACTACAGGAATATTTTATTCATTATATTTTACTTTCCTGCATATTCTTTTTTTTTTTTTTTTTCTTTTTTTTTTTCTGATGTTAAACAATGGAGGGATAAATGAATGTTAGAAATTCTGGTAAGGGAGAGGACAGTGGCCGGTGCTTATTAACAACAAAATTTCTCTTTACTTGATCGTTACATTCATTCATGGCTTTCCTTTTCATTTGCAATGTCACATGTCCTTTTTCTTTTCTTTTTTTATTGTTTATGTCAACTAACTCATCTGTGAGATAAGTGATCAGTATGTTATGGCAAAAAGATCAGATGAAAATTCTAAGCTGAAATAGAATGCTCCTTTTTTATTTCTTTTTTTTTGTTACTTTTTTTTTTTTTTCTTTTTTGTTATTTTTATTTCTTTCTCCCAATGTGTGCACTAGGATCTGCAAAGAAGGAATAATAATAATAATAATAATAAATTACTGGGGGATATAATAGGATGATAGAGGTATAAGTTTTCTGAAGGTGCAACAAATGAAGGTGACAATTTCCACATTGCCTGGCACTGCCAGGTAATGTGAATAATGTGTTCTTTTATTTAATTATTAATTATTAATTATTTTTCAAAGATGAGATCAGAGGTGGCCTGACCTGCCACCCTCCACTAACACTAGCCTGGATGGAAGATAGTCCAACATCTAAAGCTGGGAAAAGGAGGAGGAGGTGCTTGCTGCTGTCACCTGGACTAGCATCAGAACAGAAGATCAACATCTCATTGGTGTTTGCACCAATTGACCACAGATGACTATCAATGGCCCACAGGGGGGTAGACTGGAAGCTTCAGTGAACATTCTAGAAGAAACAAGAAATAGAAATATCAGCAATATTTCCAGTTTCAGTGGTTCAAAAATGAATACAATTTAAATACTGATTTTTACTAAGAATATTTCATAAAGTGACTAAAAAAGGATTATGAATTGCCAAAGTAAATGATTTAATGTCAAACTTGCAAAGCATTTTTTTTCAGTAAAAATTATATTAAACCAGTTTAAAATTTTAAACAATCTAATAGTGTTTGTTATAAATTCTCAAGAACAAAAAAAAAATATATATAAATTCACTTTCATCATTTGTTTAGGTTTTATTACAATTCTAATCATTGCTTTTTAAAACAATAAACATTGCCAAAGAGTGAAGGTAGTTAAAAAAGTGGTGTCATGAGAAAAACCTTTCTTTACTGTGGGCACCTTTATCCATGTTTGCCAATATATCTAATATTGTTTATTTGTATTAATTTGAATATGAATATGCTAATTTCATTATTATACATTCATATTTGGTAAACTTCTGGACATTTTGAAAGCCTTTATTCAATTAATATTGAATAAAGAGAGCAGAGGTTCTTTTCATTCTGCTGTTTATTTTGGGCAATTAACTGATATTTGATATTCTCTGGCATGGGCAGCAGATTAAGAATCTGTCAGTGTGACATGAATAAAACATTCAGTTTGTAAATTCTAAAGAACCCCAAAAATATATAAAATCATCTTCATCATATGTTTAGGTTTTATTCTAATTCTAATCATCGCTTTTTAAAACAAAGACTGCTGAGGAGTGAAGGTAGTTTACGATTCTAGCTGTGTCAATGGAAATACTGTCCTTTTGAGACTATTTCTTATTGTGGGCACGTTTATCCATGTTTATCAAAAACTTTCGATCTCATTCATAAAGAAAAAATAGATACAAAATGAACATGAACATCTATTTATTAAATTTCTGCTTTACAAAGTTAAACGTTTACTTTTTACCTCATACTGAATTTACATATCTTATTGGCATATTACTAAGCATAATAAAAAGAATTTAAAAATAATATCTTTTTCATGTTGTTACCAAGTTGTGTATAGAAAGATCAGTTAATAACTGTAAATAAAATGATTAGAGAAAAACATGCTAGAAACATAAAACAAGCCTACAGACAAAATGACATACACATAGAATTTATTTAAATTAAACCAAAATCTAAGTTTAAATCAAGTCTGACTCTTGTTCTCTATTTCAATATTACATTCAATTGTTTAAGGTCACCAGTTAATAAACAAAATTTACAACTGAATTTAATTCATGTGAATGATATTCTTACACAAATTTTGGTTGACAAAAGAAAATCTACCAGTGAATAGGTTTTTTGGAGTGTTATTCTTTAGCACCAGAGGGAGTGATATGTACTTTAGAAGCTCATTGGTTATGTGGTTAAGAAAGCCAAGAAAACTTCATTATATCTTTTATTCTTTCATTAGATTAAAAGAAGTATTAAAAGATTTCAATAGGTTTGCAGATTTTGATAAGCCTTTTTAACTTTTGTATTAATTAAAAATCAAATTCATAACTTTCCTTTTTTTTTTCACCTAAAGCAATGAAGCCACTAAGATGCAAGCAGGTTACTTAATGTAACAGCATATGAGGAAAAAAAAAAAAAAACAATATTAAGAAAGATACCCTAGAGGAAAGTTCATCAGAACAATTACCATGAAAATATTTATGGAAAGAGCACAGGGAACCTAGTTTATGGTGATTATGAAAGGTAGGGATTAAATATTGTTTAAAGCATTGATCAAGACAGATTTTTAGAAAAATTTTATTTTAATGATCTCGACAAGCCTCAGCATCAAAATTTTAATTAAAACTAAATAAAAAATTCAAATAAGCAACTCACTACCTATAGTCTCCTTGGCTTGGACTAGATGTTAGAATATAAATTTCTCATTTATCTCCCTACAACTTTCTTCTTTCCTTGCTACAAATTAGAATTTTTTTATTTTTTTATTTGTCATTTAATATGTATAGCAACATCTTTTGCTTGCCACATTAAGTTTTGCAAACACTGATACTAACTGTGAAATATCACTACAATATAAAAAAAATAACACTCTTACAAAGGCTAATATGAGGAGTTAATATCAACCCAGATATATTATTCCATAAAAAATATTTTTAAGATTAATTTTTGGTTAAATTAATACAGACTTAACAATATGAATTGTGTGTAACCATAAGAAGTTAAAGTCACATGACCATAAATTATTAACAACAAGCTAAAAGACATTGTACAAGGGCCGGCTGAAAACTTCATAGGCTGACAAAAATACTCTCATGGAATGTGACCAAATGAAGTTTATTTTTCAATATAATCCCCCTTGCAGTCCATACATTTCTTCCATCGGCACTGTAGTCTTTGGATCATGTTGGTGAAGAAGCTTTGATCAAAAAAGCCATCAACAGCAGACATGACATCATCATCACTGCAATACTGCCAAGTGTTTTTACATGTTGGGAAACAGATGATAGACAGCTGAGGCCAAATCAGGAGAAGAGGGAGGGTAATCAACCAATTCAAAGCCACAGTCACACACAGCAGCCATTAAAACCAAGGACTTGTGTACTGGAACATTGTCCCAATGAAACAAAACCCCTTTTGTCAATTTTTCTAGGTGTTTGGTCTTGATAGCCTTTTGTAACTGCCTCAGCAAGTTAGCATAGCATTTGATGACATGGCCCATTAGAAGATAGTCAATAAACAGAATGCTTTTTGCATCCCAAAATACTGAAACCATCCTCTTCCATGCAGACGAAACAAACTTGGCCTTCTTTGGAGCAGGTGAGGAGGAGGTGTTTCTACTGCATGAATTGTCTTTCTGTCTCAAAGTGGGTTAGAAAACATTCAAGGAAACCATCTGGATCTGCCTTTAACAATGCCAGATATTCCCACAAAGTGATCAGCATTTTCAGCTTTTGATTAGGTGTCAGATGTGGAACCCACCAAGCAGAAACCTTTGTCATACCAAATACATTGTACAGAATATTCTCAACTCACACAGGATATGCTAACAACATTGGCTATTTGATTTATAGTCTGTCATCCATCACCATGTGGTGAACATGATCAATGTTTTTCTCGGTGATGGCAGCTGCAGAAAATACAGACCTTGGGTCCACTTCAAGACTCCCTTTCCCTCCTAAATTCAGCTTCCTACTCTTTCACTGTTGATAGTTAGAGTGTTATTCCCCTAATGTAGCAATCATGTCAGCAAAAATGTTCTTGGAGGATAAACCCTTTATCTGCAGGTACTTGATGGCACCAATATGCCAAAATTACTTTTGAAGTCTTCTTTAAACAGTTATATATCAGATTACCTGGAAATAAACAATGCAGCTATTAATAAGAAGAGTTGAAATTAATGCATGCAAGATTTCACAGCTTTAGCATCACCCCTTCATAGTCAGCCTATGAACTTTTCAGCTCACCCTCGTATTCTTAAAAACAATCTCATAATTCCCAAACTTTGTTGAAAGAACTTCACAAATTGTAAGCATAGATAGAAAAATTAAATGCTTGAATTAAAATACAGGGTGTTTCAAAAGTCTATGTCACATTCTAAGAACACTTATGAACTACAAATGGTAGCATGATTGAATTGGTACCATTTAAAAGCTTAAAGTGTCAAGTTTTCTTCTGTTATTTTTTTTTTTTTTTCAAATCCAGTAATGTCAGACTTTTGAAACACCCTGTATAAGAAAAAACAAAACAACAAATGGCTCCAAAGGTATAAAGAGTCACAAAGAATTATATTTGAACGCCTTACACAAGGACTATGAAATATAAGCATAATTTAAACACTATCCTAAGAATTAGTTGTGTGTGTGTGTGTAAATCTGTAAATGGCTGAAGTTGTATAATGTGACTTCACTCTGAATTCTATTTTCAGATGGTAACAATATAAATAATATTAATAAATTAAAAAATCTGTAATCAAAGAACCCAAGAAAAATTAACTCAACATCCAAAAATAAACATGCTTCTGGCTTATTAATTACTTTGAGACATATAAGCAGTTAACAAAAGAAAATAAACAGGTTGTCATTATTCACTAGTAATTTTTGATTGCAAAAGCTTTCTAGTATATGTAGTTGGTCTTCAAAAGTTTGTACTTTGCATAAAAGCAGTTGGCTGTGCATTTGTCATTAAGCAAGTCTGTTGCTGTATTTTTGTACTTAAAATTAATTTGAGATGACATTGACCAAAGTCTAGAAAAATAAAGTCATAATAGTCAATTATCTATATTACAAAAATGGTTACTTTATGAAAGGATATTTTCAGCCTTTTATTAAAAATTTGTTTTATCAAAATATTCATAAAACTTGACTGAACAATTTCCAGAAAAAAAAGAATTTTCAAATTCAAACAAAACATTAAAGAGAAATATTTTGATAAAATATAATAGAATTTTTTTACCTGACTGTCACAAAGTGTTTGTAGGAAAATATTGTTTGAAACAAAAGAAAGAATGCTATATAATATAGTTCCTCCTACATGGCAATGGATACTGAACAATCACCTCACAAATATAAAAGAAATTAGATTCTACAGAAGGATGCCGAGAATACCATGGATTGAACATGTAACAAGGAAGTTTTAACAAAAATAGAAACAAAAAGGACACCTATAATTAGAAAGAAAGTGTTTAAATTTCTGTAGCACATAATGAGGAAAGAGGGCCAAAAGAATTTGACACACGCAAGACATTGAAGGACAGCAGAAAACAACAAATAACCTACCTAGTAGGCTTGTGTAAATGGTTGGAAAAATAGGAAATAGGGAGGAATAGTAAAAAGACAAACCTTACTAAGAGCTACAAAGCTACAATTTTACTAGTTTTTCTGTTTCATCTGCTTGACTTTACTCAGCTTATTCCATTAAGAAGCTATGTTCTTTTTTGAACAGATTCTCTTTAGCCCACGTGATAAGAACACTATGATTGATTGATTCGTTTTCTACAGCTTATCAACCCTTTGCAAGTTATGTAAAGCCAGAAAATATTTTTAGATTTTAAGAATTTGGTGGGGTGAGATAAAAATATTTTACTGATACAAGTTTTACTAATTAACCCATAGCTGGGGGGAAGAATTCATAACTATTCCCAAGGGGTATTGGTGTGTAAGTGAATATGAGAAACTTGACTGAAAATTGGAACTCTGCACTCTGATTTCCAATTCAGAGCAGTTATCCATTACTCCACCTGCATATCCAAGCTTACATTGCCGAGTATACCAAAGTGATCATCCATCTAAGTACTGAGACCAGACTTGACATTGCATAACTTTGGTGATATTATGAGAACAGGTGTTTCAACATATGTGCATAAGCCCACACTGAGCAAAGTAGAAAAAAAAAAATTAAAGAAATAAATAAATTCCCAAACCAGAACTAATTTGATTAAATTTCTGAGATGAGTTATCATTATTTTCATTCAGTCTTCATCGTTATGTTTTGGTTGTTGTGCTCTATAGCCTTCTTCAGTTTTTCTATCAATCTGGTCAATCTTCAGGGAAATTCAAACAGGACCCATTATATTAATCCATGAGAGTTCTCATTTTTTTGTCCATCTCTCATCTTGATCTTTTCTTTTAGTATTCTTCAGTTATTGCTTGCTGATTCCAGTCTATATTACCCAGCCCAGGGATTGAACTCACAATTACTATGCCACTAAATTCATGAACCAATGCTTTAATCCACTATTTTATTCATGAACAGTGGAATAAAAAATCTACCCCGTAATTAAATAAACTGTTCATTTCAAAATTCCTTGAAATTTACCCAGACCAATAGACACCTGAAGGCCAGAGTCAGAACAGCCCAAAAAATATCAGACAAGATTAGTCTCAATGTAAATAGTATAAAATAGAATGAGATAAAAAACTAGTTTTCTACATTTAATCTTTAACAGATCAAAGTATTCACCCACTTTTACAGATACATTGTGTTATGATCAAATCAAAATGATCAGTACTCACCATTCACTTGTAACGGAATTTTTTCAAACAGTTGTTGCCTAGATCGACCACATATACATACTGCTCACTGACAGTAACAAGACCACTGGGCCGCATCAACTTGTCATCAAAACTGTCTATAGCGAACTGAAAATTTCCACTTGAGTTGAAGACTTGTACTACACCTTTACCACGGTCAGTTTTTGTGGCCAAAATTAGACCATTTGGATCAACAGTTATTCCTTCATACTGTCCTTTGCCAGTATTGACAACCTGGCGCAAGAATTTGCCGTTCTTATCAAAGATCTGTATTCGGTGATCGGCCACCAAAATTTCATCATTGCAGCCAACAGTAACAGAGGTTAATAATTTAAACTGGCCCTCTTTGTCCCCTTTTTTGCCAAACTGCAACAAAAGATTACCTTCTGCATCAAACATAAACACCTTGGCTGCCCCCATGTCTCCCACAATAATATCACCTTTACTGTTTACTGCTACATCAATTGGTTCCTGAAAGAGTTTTGAGGTAAATTTGGAAAGTAGTTCACCCTCATTGCTGAGAGTGTATACAGTCTTGGTACGCCAGTTGACGGTGGTGAGGTTGCCAGTAGGGGTCACACACACTCCAATACCACTCTGCTTCTCAAGAGCCTCAGACGTAATATGTCGTTCAAGCTCGCCGCAACTATTCAACACTTTGATGCGACTGTTACCTGTGTCTGAGACAAAGATAGAACCTTCTTTATCCGTCACTACACGCACTGGCTGAATGAAATTGTCCAATCCTGTTCCTCGACAACCAAATTTCCATGCTGGATTGTTGTGGTCAGAAACTTCAATAGTGTATGGACTGTCTTTGATGGACCGGTCAAATATGCTGATATACAATTTCATTTTACCAGCTTTTGGAGGGACAAATGTTATTTCATATGTCCCGTCATCTTTATCACGAATTCTGGTCTCAATCTGCTCACCCGTCTCTGAACGTAATTCAGAAACAACGGGATCAGAGCCTGTTGTTCGAGGGTTGCCATGGTAATCAACGGTAGTTACGGTCACTGAAGAGCGCAAATGAGTAATAGCTTTACTGATCTTCGCTGTAGAGAGTGCAGGAAACGTGGTACTAACTTTGATGCAACCAAAATTGGCAAGAGCATTGGATATATCCTTGTATGCTGTATTGTGTCGGAACTCACATTTGATGAAATGATTCTCTCGGGGTTCACCCAGTGTGCTTGTAGCGTCTAGCTTCTCGTTTAAATCTCCAATCTTCTTGGTAATGTTCCGTACTTCAACTTGGTACTGCAGACCATCACATTCATTTTGAACTTTCTCTTTCTCAGCTTGGATCAGATCCAATTGTTCTTTTAAATCTGCTTTCTTGTGCTCACGGATTTTGCGAACCTTCTGCAGAACTTCATGCCTTCTTTTGTCAATTAAATTAATGAGATCTTGGAAAGTGCGATTTATGTTCTCTATGGTTCGTTCGACACTTGACTCAAGACGCAACATTTCACCGGACACGTTGTCATAAGCAGTTGTCAGGTTCCGAATGCACAGATGGGCTTTGTAGAGAAGTATTTCAGACATTCGCTTGATTGCTATGGAGAAAGGTATCACAGTGTGCTCACTGGCACCCTTGCCATTATGCTCACCTCCAGTGCACAGTGTGCAGAATACAGTATCACATGTTTCACAGAACAGTAACTCTTGGGAAGGGTGATTGGAACATTTAGGTATCACATCACGACGTTGCTGTGACATCAGATCTAGCAGTTGGTTAACAATGAAACTAGGAGGAAACGATGTCACCCCTCCCCGTGGTATGCCAATTGTTTCTCGGCAGATAGGACAACGAAATGTTCCCGTGTCATGGACTTGGGCATCAACAATGCTCACTAAGCAACTCTTGCACACCGTGTGGGAGCAAGGAAGCAGCTTAGGGGAATGCTCGGTGCTGTCATAGATGCACAGACATGTCCCGCATGTCAGAAAACTATCATTGAAGTCTTCGTAATTGATTGAAACAGTTTCCACCAATGTAGAGGACATCATATCTGAAGAAAGAAAAAAACAAAAAAAAACAAAACAAGTTTAATAAGAGTTAGGATTTAATTTTATCAAAGACTTAAGGAAACAAAATTGTTCATATAAAACCGAATTATAAAACACTTGCATAATAAATATGGGAGATAGTAGCAAAATAATTATTAAGCGGGAAATATAACGATAAAAACATACAAAAATATGTATAATATTATATAATAATTTTCATATAGAGTCTCCTACTGTATTTAACTAACAAGGGTCTAAAAGACCAGTTTAAAACTGAATTGAGAGACAAACTGAACAGATGATTTGATTATTGTGGTGAAGGCTTTTGTAAAACTAACCACACTTTTTGAACAACCAATAACAGCCTGGTTGATTTGTTTTTATGGCTTATCAACATTTTGTGGATTATTTTATGCTGAACCATATTTGGGATTGTAATGATTTTTTGCAAGTGAACAGTAACAAAAAAAATAAAATAAAAATATCTGCGGTAATTACTGTAATTTGATGGTATACAGGCTGTCCTTCTGTAATTTTATTTACAGTAAAAAAAAAAAAAAAAAATAAAAAAGTATAGAAGGTGACATATTATAGACAACAGAAAATTAAAATTTCTCAGCTGTTTTGTTAACTTTTCTCTGAATGTTTGAAACAAGATATTACTATAAAAATTTTATTCATTTGTTTTTGGATATTTAGTATTCAGAAATCAGTCAGAAATCATTTAAGAAAAAAAACGGGTGGGAATAAATATAGCTAAAAAT
The DNA here is from genome assembly GCA_963932145.1 of Acanthosepion lycidas. NCBI lineage: Eukaryota > Metazoa > Mollusca > Cephalopoda > Sepiida > Sepiidae > Acanthosepion > Acanthosepion lycidas. Next base: position 57,778,241 of record OZ010571.1, on the reverse strand, counting down.
GTTTTTCTACATCACCTCAAATTGATCAGTCTTAAAGCATATCAACAGTGTAGAATCAATGTCAGCATTTTAGGGTTCTTGAAGATAATTAACTGCAGGATTTACCTTAAAGAATAGTTTGTCACAATTATTTTATCTTTATTCCAAATGTTTATATTTTAATTCTTCCCAAAGATGAAGAATTTATACTTTCACACTGTTTATCTACCATTTCAATTAAGGAAACTACAACTTCCAACCAAGCAGAGTTTTGCAGCAAAAATAAAAAAAAATTTATGTCATTAGTCAAGCAAGTTTTTACATAAGATTTATCTGGTCCTCACTTAATTTTATACATTCACTATAGTTTGTTCAAGACAAACTCTTTACATTTTAAAGGCAGTTAATGTTGTGTCTTATCTTTCCCAAAAACGTAACATTTTGGATGAATACGAATGGTTAACAATGAGAGAAAAAAAAAAACAGATGCATATTAAAAGGAAAAAAATATTCCTGTTTTTGATAATTTTAATTTCTGAAATGAAAGATTAATTATTATAAACATAATTTATTTTGATTGGTTTGTTTTCTACAGCTTAGCCATCTTTTACAGGTTATTTAAAAGCTAAAAATATTTTTTGATTGTAAGATTTTTCTTGGAGGGGATAATAATGATTTAATGGCACAAGTCTTACTAATTAACCCATAGCTGGAGAGAGAAGGGGATTCATACATTTCCCAAGGGTATTTACACATAAGCAAATATGACAAACCCAACTAGGATTGGAACTTGACTCTCCACTTGTCATTCCCAAGAGGTCACCCAATTAGGTGCTGACAAGGCATGACTTTGCTTAACTTTGGTGATCATACTATTCAGACTGGTATACTTATCTTGATAAGTATCTCAATGTTTCGGCTGTTATACACTCTGGATTTTTTTGTAGATAGCCTTTAAGAATTTACAAACTGAATGTTTTATTCATGTCACACTGACAGATTCTTAATCTGCTGCCCATGCCAGAGAATATCAAATATCAGTTAATTGCCCAAAATAAACAGCAGAATGAAAAAAACCTCTGCTCTCTTTATTCAATATTAATTGAATAAAGGCTTTCAAAATGTCCAGAAGTTTACCAAATATGAATGTATAATAATGAAATTAGCATATTCATATTAATACAAATAAACAATATTAGATATATTGGCAAACATGGATAAAGGTGCCAGCAATTAGATGGAATGTCAAAGGAAATGTTTTCCTCATGACACCACTTTTTTAACTACCTTCACTCTTTGGCAATGTTTATTGTTTTAAAAAGCAATGATTAGAATTGTAATAAAACCTAAACAAATGATGAAAGTGAATTTATATATATTTTTTTTTGTTCTTGAGAATTTATAACAAAAATATTAAACACTATTAGATTCTTTATTTACAACATTCTAAAAACTAATACAACGAGAACTAATGCAATATTTATCATTTATCAATTTAGAAATAAATAAATGTAAAAACAATTTTTTATTCATAAATTTATAAACATTTACTAAATTATTAAAATATGTAAACCAACTATAAGGAGATCCTTATTATTTACCATTTTATAAAATGAATCATTTGGCAATTAGCTAATGTTTTGCAAACCATTCCAATAAAGAATACAATAGTTTAAATAAACAATCTAATAAATAAATGGTGATTATTATTTTTATTGTCAATTCTCAAAAACAAAGAAAATGTATAAATTCACTTTCATATGCTTAGATTTTATTACAATTTTAATCATTGCTTTTCAAAACAATGAACATTGTCAAAGAGTGAAGCTTATTTAAAAAGTGGTATCAAGGGAAAAACTGTCCTTTTGTCATTCCATTTTATTGCAGGCATATTTATCCATGTTTGCTGAAATATTTTAATTTCCAACTTATAATAAATTAGTAATAAAAATAATAAATATTTAAATTAATAAAAACACATTCTCAGTAATTATTAATTTTAAAATATTCTAATTTTTGAATGTTTGTACAGAAGTGTTTTATTTTTTTCTATAATTTTGAAGATTAACCTAATCAATAGCATTCATCCCCCCTTAACTAGAAGAGTCACCCAAAATATTGGTGTTAGCAATTATTTGTCACTTTCCATTAATTTTTAATATACTTTAAAATATAAATTTATTATTGTAAAATAGTAAAATATTTAAAACTATATTTTCTGCAAATTCTTTCTTTAAAATTTAAATATTTGTATGCAAAGAAACACCAGATTTAACTGCTAAATTCAGTATGAAAATTTTTCAATTAACTTTATTCCAAAGATTATTCTGCAATTACTTGAAAATAACTGAGTTTAAAAAACAAACAATGCCAAAGTATGAAAAATTGTAACAAGCTAAAACATATCTCCCATTATAGCATTTATGAAACAGGAAAGGTAAAAATGTATGAGGAATCCACAAAGTATTACCACAGAAAAATATCTTTTTTGAAATAAACATTGTCAATAAATGCTTGAAAATGGTAACCCCAAATCCCTGCTAATTGCAGCAACATTATGCTAACATTGTTATATCTACTGCAAGGAATGTTAGGTTACTGCGTTATGCCAGGAAATTTTTCTTGTCCATCTTGCAGATTTATTATAAATCTACCATCCATCCTTGTATTGAACCCTGTTGCCATATTTGCTCTGGTGCTCCTGCTGTACATCTTGAGATACTTGATAGAATCCAGAGAAGGGTCTGTAATGTAGTCGATCCTGACCAGCATCTCAAATTCAATCCATTCTCCTCAACATGATGTGGCTTCCCTTTATATTTTCTACAAATATCTTCATGACAACTGTTCTGATCAGCTGTTTTTCCCTAGTGTTCCGACTGCATGAATTTAGGCATGCTACTAAATTAGCAACTAGCTCTCATGCTTTTACTGTTCAACTAGCTACATACAACCACCACTTCTACTTTAACAGTTCCTTTTCTCACACCCCAAACCTGGGGAACTCCCTTCTGATTTCTTACTTTGCTGATTATTACAATCTTCAAAAATTTAAGGGCAACATCATCAACTCCTGTTTTCTTGAATCTTGTTCCTTTTGGTCCTTTATTCAATGTTCTTCATTCTCTTTCATTTTTACCCCTTGTACCCCCCCTGCATTCTAGTGTCATTGATGCCTTGCTTGGGAGTGAAAAGATTTTTTTTTTTTAATTCTAATTGTTTGCAATTTAATATTTGATTATGAAAAATCATTGAATCTAACCCAAAATGCAGATAGCTTCTGAAAAGGCACATTTGAGAAGAAAATTAATTTTTTTATCAGCTTAATTCATAATTCCTTATACAATAGATCTTCCAAAGTAGAAGGAATATATAATTGTTCAATAAAACTGTATCTCAATGTGTGAATGATTTTTAATTACTAAATCTCCATTATTTAATGACAGCATTCTAAGTTATGATTGCTGAATTGTTTTTATTATTTATCCAAATATACTGACTAGAAAGCTTAATGCAAACAATTGAGTGTGCTTTGTAATAGGAGGCATGGTAGAGTAATAGATTGCAGTTTGGATTAAAGAATTGGAGAGCTGAGTTTGAATACCAGTAGAGTTCATTACATTCACTAATGTGCTATAATCTTGGATAAGATATGAATCCAACTCTTCTACCCCCAGCTATCAGTAAATAGTAGGAGAGACTGCATTCTATAGTTTTATCAAACAACAGAAACTGAGTAAGACAAATGGCAAAAACCAAGTTACCATAAATCAAATTTTTCTGAATTACTTTTAAATTATTAAGAGAAATGTTTGTAACATAGAGATTTGGCTAGTGATATATAAATTTCTATATATTAGAACAATATTAGGTAACTAAATGACAAAGTGGAGAAAAAATTCTATGGTACATGTTTTGTCCCTTAAAAAGCATTCAGACTAAAGTAATGTTCTTATTGATGAAATTATATGTAGGGGGAAGGGGAAGATATAAATGTAAACATCAGTTATTGTTATGCCCCGAGGGAAAATTCTGAATATATAGGAACACTAAATTTAAATTTAAAAATTTTTGGCATCTGACATGTCCAGAACACACAGCTTTTGGTCCTTGTCAAAATTCTTCTCATCAGAAGAATCCAAGCATACCAGGTTCCTCTGACTATTTTAATTTGTTCAGCAGGCATTTCAGTCAGATCACAATGCTCTGCTTTTCCCAAAACATGAACAATCCTCTCTTCATCATACAGAGGTAGTACACATGTTCTTATGCATCATATATCTGATAGTTGACCTGGTCATCCTGAGCCACTCAGTGATAATCCTAATGGACTCATTGCAAGTTCTAGACCATCTGGATGAATTCTGGTACCCTTACAACTTCTGACTGCTTAGAATCTTTCTTTCTTTTTGCCACAAATGACAAATTCTCAGCAGACACCTCCAGCCCATCCCAGATTTGGAATATAAAGGATGTGGTAACTTTCAAGAAGCTGGCTATGAGTTGCTTTCATTGACAGCTACTGCCATAACCACAGTCTGCCTTTTTATTTCCTGTGTCAGACTGGAAGCTGCCAAGTTAATGCTCTCAATAAGTCTGAAAGAGAAATGAGGAATGGTAATATTTGGAGAATTCTGCATAACATCAGGCTGTTTTGCATTTATGGTCTGCTAAAGGTGTCTTTTGAAATACCTGGTACAAACTGCATGCATGGGTTATATATATATATATATATATATATATATATATATAGATATATATATATAGATGTGAAGGTGGAGTAATAAGTTCATAGACTGATACAGTCATCCGAAATGTTCACTGTAAAAGGCTTAAGATCTGTTATTGATATTCGCTGCTAAAATAATAAGAAATATTTATTGTATAAAAAAAACTTATTGAGGTACCTACATAAACACACAACTTTCCCAGAAACCCAAGTGATAACATCTTTTCATATATCAAAAATTATGACATTGAAAAATAAAATTTAAAAAAAAAAAAGAAAATGTTTTTCTGCAATTATATTCTTATATTTACACATAAATACAATTTGTATAGTAACACATAATCAATAACAATATATATTTATAACTAGTTAAGAAAATTTATCTCTGGCATAATCTTACAAACACATTTCTCTTTATATATATATATTAAGCTATAAAAAAAAAAAAAAAAAGTAATAAGATTAACTGGAACACACATACACACATATATTATGAAATGGACAAAGTCCAACAATTATTTTTAAGACATTTTTATGTTTATACATTCTTTTTATAGATACAAATATTTAAGTAAACAACATTTACCAGCCTGAATGTCCAAGAAATTTTCATAGAAAATATTCATCTCCAACAGGATTCAAAGCTGTATCCTATATGGGACCTTGCTAATTGAACAATTCTCTGTGGCTCAATCGGTTAAGAGAACGTCAGGCTAAATGACAGTTCCGTATACAGGTTCAAATCCTGTCGGAGAACGAATATTTTCTATGAAACATTCAGGCCAGTAAATGTTGTTTAATACTATTTATTATAAACAGAGCATTTACTTAAATATTTGTATCTATAAAAAGAATGTATAAACATAAAAATGTCTTAATTATATATATATATATACGAGTGCTGGTACTAATAAAATAGTTCTTGATTTATAACAACTATAATCCATATTAATAATAAATATACATTCCCCCCCCCCTTACTGAGTTTTCATGTACAATGCAATCACCAGGTGCTGATATTAACATATAATAGTACAGTGAGTGCTGGTAATAATAATAAAACAGTGCTCAATGTAATGAAATTAAATAGCATCAAGTAGTGAGGAACATGTAATTTGTGTATGTGTATTACATGAATCATACAAAAAAACAGATTAGTGAAGTTAATGATATAAATGGCAAGAATACATCTTCGCAGACAAATTTATTAAAATTACATTAACCCACTACCTCTAGATGAATATGAATATATACATATACAGCAAGTATTAGGAAGCCATTTGTAACAAAATTCATAATACTACTACTACGAATACATAAATATAAAAACAAAATTGAAATCAGAAATTCTTACTAATGTTACATTTTGAATTAGATGTCTTATTCTTATATTGGATTCATTTTTTGTATTACATAACAATCCTTTTTTAACACAATTTTCTCTACAAGTTATTTTACAAAATTACTCAATACTTGACCTACAAAAATGTCTTAATTATATAAAAAAAAAAGGTCAATATCTCAATGTGCAATTGTTCATTGATTTTAATAAAAATCAATTTTCCCCAGCAGAAAAGAAAAGTAAACCAATTTCTCAAAAAGCATTAACACTGAAACTTATAAACTGTTTTATATCCTCTTATGTTTTTTATTGTCTATTAATACCTACAAATCATGTAGCACTAAGCATGACTATCATTTTCTCAATACATGTGACCCTGGAGATGAAATATTCTCTTGTTTCTAAATAAAATTAAAGAATTTTAGAGACCAAAGAAAATACTACATATTCAATTAATGAAATTGAATCAGAATAATATTTGAAAGCCCAAAAAATCAATAGCAAGTTATTCAAATTTAAAAATCTATACAAAGTAAATAAAATTTTACTTTACATATTACAAAATTTAGCAAAACTATTGGGGTTTTATTGAGAAAAAAAATCCCATGCAATTAGTTATTAAATGATTTACTTTTCTAATGAATCTATGAACTTCAATAACCTTTAAAACAGTGAAAATACTAGAACAACCAAACATATGTAGGTAAATTGAGCCAAAATATATTTACATATCTGAATTATATTCTTTGTTTAAATTAGAATTTACTTTAATGACAATGTAGTTGTTCAAAAATTAAAAGATTTTCAAATAATAAAATTTTTGATCATCTATTTCACCAATAATATGAAGAAAAACTAAGTTGTAAAAAATAAAATAAAAAATGCAAAAGTGGTGACTGACCTAAATTGTTGTTAGTCATAAATAATGAGATGAAACATTGATTTTATAATGCAACAGCTGTAAACTTAAGAATAAATTTACTGAAAAGAAAAGCTTTTAGGTTATATCCATAAAAAGAATATATTTTTGATACAAGATGTTTAAATTTGTAACTTTCATACAATATATTGGAATGCCACACTTAATATTTAAGAAAGAAAGAACTCATTTAACATAACCAAATATGCAGTTCTCATGTGTTTAATCATTTAGAAAGTACCACATATATAATCAGTGACTTTTGTCTCCAAAGTCATAAAATTTTCCAGTTAACAAAATCAGTTACTTTTTTATAATTCAAAATGTGGAACACTGAAGTTAAGACCAGTCTAGAGATCCACATTAATAAGAGAATATATTTAATACAATAAAAATTTCATATGAAAATATATGAATACTCAGAAATGGATTATAAACATTAAAGTGATTAGGTTTTGTTTGTTCATTTGTTCCTTCTCTCTTCAAGAATTATAAATGCTATTTCATGTTACCAATATTGGATTTGTTTTTAGATTTGTGAATGTACAAAAAAGGAATCTGACAATTAAAAGTCATCAGTAATTTAATTTTTTAATAAACTTGTATAATTACAAATAAAAAATTAATTTCATATTTCCAAATTATATTGATTATAACAAGAAAATATTTTGGACATTTGATAAAAAATTAGGTCTTAATAAAAAAAACTAAAAAAAAAACAAAAAAAATCACTGATGTATCATTGTAATAGTACTGAACTAATGAAAGAGAAACATTTTCAAAAGTGTTATGCATTCATCTAACAAAAATATTTTATGTCAGAAAAGAAAAAAGAATGACTTATGCACATAAAGAATTACTAAAAACCACATGCATTTATAAAAATTAATCAATAATTATCTAAGATTATAAGTGCATAAAACATGCAAAATGGGTGATAATTTGTAACAAAACAAATTTAAACTAATTTAACTATGTTTTGAAAAGTTAATATTCATGAAATATAATAAAAAGAAAAAAATGTTTGCAAGAGCAGCAAACATCTATCAAAAAACGGCAGTGAAAGACAGTCCTAAATCTTACCAGATTTAAGCTGACCAGTTAAGAGTTAAAAGTGGTTCATATTCTGCAGAGAAGAGAGAGAGAAATACAGCGAGAGTAATGGAAATAAAGCTAGTATTTAAAAAAAAAAAAAAGTAAAAATGAAAATTACTTAAAATGAATTATTATAAGAATGAAACCAAATTACTACTTAATATAACTTAGATTAGATATCAAGTATAAATTAATAAAAGAAATATATAAAAGAATGTTATATTTTCCAACATCTGATTCAAAAGTTTTAGCATATAACAAGCAAATATAATTTCTTTATGATAGCTATTTATAATAATAATAATGAATATCAAAGGCTATAAAGAAATTTTTAAAACAGATAAAAAAAAGAAAGATTCATTACCAAAAAAACTGCTTGATGAGAATGTATAAACCAGTGTTAAATAACCAAAATAAGATAATTTGAATATAAAATCCTCTCATATATAATACACTGAGGTTAAAAAAAAAAAAAAAAAAAAAAAAAAAAAAAAAAATTTAAAAGCAGACCAGGGCCTTCAATAAAGATCAAATAAAAATTGTATTTCTGGCACAGGAATTGTCAAAACTTTTGTTTCAGAAATTTAATATTGTGATGTTTACTACTTGATAATTTTTACATTTTTTTTTAAATCTTAATTTTAAAAGATGCATGATGAGATTTTCACCATTACATAATGATTTACTTGAAGTGGTTTTACAATTTTTGGCCATTGCCTGTCATATTTGGTAACATTAATGGAATTTCAAATTAAACCTTTAAGTTTTATTCAACCCTGAGGTAGCCATTATTATTCCACTATCCATGCAAAGGGAGATAACTCGAATTCATCATTTTGATGATGGTTTTGCTCATTTCACTCTACCAGAGTCTATCACAGCCTGACTTAGAAATTGAAATTACAACAATTGCATAGATATATATCTTATATCCGTTAGGGCATTATCAGCTGGTATCATTAAAACCTAATATCTGCTCTTTCTTGATCAACAGCTCTCATATGGTGTTCAATTCTATACTAGGCCTCGAGGGAGGGTATCAAAGCTTAACATGCAAACCAATTCTTTCAACATCCTTTTTCCATAATGTTGAATATTAAAAGATCAACATTGGAGAATAAGGATTTCATTCAAAATTCTGAAAACATTACCAAGTGTATCAGGCACATGAAGAAGGCCAGAAAGTATGTCTGAAACATTGTAACTATAACAAACAAGAGGACAAGTTAAAATAAAACAGTGTTGTTGTTGTAGTATAATAATAATAATAATAATAATAATAATAATACCAGGACCACCACCTTACCACAGTGGTACAGACTGATTTTCCAGTATAAAATCTCAAATGGGTTACCAATGGAAAAAAGCAAAAATGATCTTTTGCAAAAGAAAGTTATAGATCTGCATTTCGCAAAATTGAACCAACTGTACCTCAAAGAAAATTGTCTTGAATACATTTGTTTTACTGATACATTATCTCTTCCCTTGAGAATGTATAAAAGTAATCCAAGTTAAAAAAAAAAAAAAAAAAAGAAATTTAAGAGATAAAAACATATCTGATCATTTGGATCATGTGCACAAAATCAAAAATATAAATTTGGTAGGCTGAAATGAATGAAAGATTTTAGAAGAAAAAGAAAAAATTATTTTGAAATCAATATTTAAACAATTATACAAAAGCAGATACAAGTTGTGAATGTATGGACATATTTAAATATAGTGTGAGTATTTAACTGTTATTCCCCCAGAAAAAAAAATTTACAAAGTAGAATCCCCTGGGCAATCATAATGAAAAGCCTTTTGAAGATTAAAATTTCTACTTTATTCTTATTCTATTTTATCAAAGGAAGTTATAATTTATGTGTGATATTCTTTTCAGAAACCAAGTTGAGGCATAAATATATATATAAAGAAATCATCAACCTGTTAGTGAGAAACAAGTTATCATAAAATAAAAGATGTTATTTTACTTGACAACTACATGTATTTGATGAAAATAATACCTGTTTACAGGGAAAAATTATGTTGAAGACAAGATTTCAGCATTAAATAACTTATTGTAAATATTAAAAGTTTAAGAAAATATGATATATATAAAAGTGCTTTATTTCTTAACTAAAAATTTCATCCTCTTATTGTTAGCTTGCAATGTATATGTTATGTTTCTTTTTAGCTTTCCTAAACTGGGAAAAATTGTAAAAGAGAATAGATCTTGCGGAATTGATAAAACATAAAACAGATTAGATCTATTCCTTTCATTCCAAAATGTGAAAAGCAAAAAACCAGCTTCAACCCTCTAACTAGCACTTTTACATATAAAAATAAAAAACTGGATTGTTACTTTGTGATCATCTTTTTCACAACTGAGGTTCAATTTCCAGTGTGAACTGTGTCAATCAATCCCCCACTTTAGAGCTAATTCCCTCACTTCCCTTACACATTTACTATAATTAAAAAAAAAAAAAAAATTACTGAAGAAACAAAGTTTGGATTCAAACTAAGCAAGAAAATATTTTTAAACTAATTTTTTAAACTTATATTTACTTAACTGAAATTTGGTAGTTACTTTTTTAATTTAAAAAAAAATTATTTTTAATAACCATATAAATAGTACACTTCAAAATAAATCTTTATAATTTAAAGTCAAAAACGTCTGGTAACAAAACCATTAAGTTATTAGTTCCACAAAGTCTCTCAGAAATAAATTATCCTTGTTTCAGAAATTTAATATTGTTATAATCACTGTGATATGTTTAACATTAAATTTAATACTTTCAAGTTCAAATTTTGGAATTATTCCTATAAATTTAAAAATCTCTTTACAAGGCATATTTTTCAATTTTAAAAGACAGTATGTGATTCTGGTTTTAAAAAAAAATAAAATAAAAATGTATGTCTGTTTATTTTTATTTATAAATAATTAAAATATATCTGAAGATAAACAAGATTTAATAAACTTTTTACTCCACAAGAGTGTAGAGAATTTTTGTTAGAAAACATAAGATATTTCAAAAACAGAATTTAACTTCTGAGAGTTAAACTTAAAAAAAAAAAAAAAAAAATTAGTTTAATTCCAGTTTTATAGCTTTCTTCAATATAGGTAATGAATGCACAGTTTTATTAAGATTAAAAAATGAGTATAAATATTTTAAAAACAATAATAAATCCTGTCTGTAACAATTTCCTTAAAACATTCATCATACTTAAAATTCAGATTTTTAACACTGTTAATTTTATATTCACCATTAATTTTGTTTTATCATGGCTATATTTTTGAATTAATATGAACAGGAATATTTTGTTATTAAAATGATTTTGTTATTAAAATTGATATTAGACATGAATTAAAACATTGCCTATTTTAATGCATACCATTATATTCATATTCTTTACTGTTGAATCTTGACCAAAGAAAATGAAGACAAATATTAGAAACTTTGCCAATTAAAATAAACATTTTTGTTTTCATCTCCTTTCTCCATTACATTTTGATTAGCTCTATGAATTAGATCAATAACCTTTCTGTTTTCATTATGGAGAGCAGTAAAAAACAAAAAACAAAAAAAACAACAAATCTTAGTTTTCAATTTATAACTAATATTGAATTGAGTGGGGAATTTCCAGAGCATAACAACAAAGTTAAATTTAAAAAAAAAAAAAAAAAAAAATCTTTTAAAAATTAAAAGTTAATCATTAATTAAAGTAAGTAAAGATCAAGGACAACAATCATAATTTCTCTGGTAATATAATAATCAGTTTAGAAAACAATTTTTTATTGTTTCCACAGCCTAAGGATAAAAATGGCATAAAATGTTACAATGTTTTCATTAAATTTTAAGGACTTACTTTCCATATATACTCATGTATAAGCCTACTTTATGTATAGTGCAGCCCCTGAATTTTTGTGTGAAAAACCTGACTTTTTCATATAATTCATGTATAATGTGACCTGAGTTTCAGAGCAATACTAGTAGGCCTACTGGGCATCATCCTGAACACATTTTATAGCAAATAACTGGTTATGGATAGCCAAAGGTACTGTGAGAATGTAGTCCTACCAAGTAGGTTTACACAAGGACACAGTCACCAAAAATGCATTAATTTTAACCACTCTTGAAAAATTACCTGTTTGTAATGCAATTGGTCATCAAAAATGTATGATTTTTGACTTCTTCAAAACAAAAAAAAATATTAATAATACCACCTCTGTATAGTGCAACTTCCTATCTTTTGTATAAAAAAAAATGACCATAAAAACTCACACTCAACTTGAGTATACCATAAGTGTTTATTTCTTTACTCGCCACAACTAAACAGTCTAACACAGGACTAAAGGATTGGGCATCTTTCAAGTAAGAAAAGCCTACCAGCCTTTAAAATCAGCATTAAAAATCTGATTTTATTTGGGCTTGAATGCTGATTACTGACACAAAACTAGTAAATAGTAAGCAATTAACTTTGAAAGTGTATTTGTTAAATCTTATATATTAGGTTGGTGCAAAAATAATGTCGTTTTCTCACATGCGAGAAAACATTTTTGCACCAACCTAGTCTTTAGCAGAGTGATCTCCCTTTATTTCATCAAATGACATTGAGCCACTCACAATCAATATCCACTAAAAATATGCTCTGCATCAATTTACACTTTTTATTGATTTATAGTTATTTTAGAAAGAACCTTTCTGACTTTATATGATGTTTTCTATTACAACTATTTTTAATGCTTCACTTTCTAATATTCTGCAGAATCACACACTGATTCAATTATTTAGCAACTCATTATTTAAGAATATCCAGCCACAAGCTTCTAATAATCATGGCAGAATCCCTCAAATGCAGTAACTATCTTGACTTCTGGAAGCTTGTTTTACAGGTTTCCTCAATTTCACTACTGCTTACAATATGTTGAGGCATTTGTTTTTTATAATTAAAACCAGCCTACAAGGATCTAAGCTAGCAGCTAATAATTTTTGTATCATAAGAAATTTAAACATTTTAATCAACAAATCTTTACTCTTAATGTTTCTTGAATTCAGCTATATATCCAAATTTCACTATCTTTAAATTTACCAGGTTTATCTTTTTTTAATTTATGTGAAATCCCTTAAGTCAAACTATTCTATGAATTAAAGATGAATGTGTTCAAAGATAGTATGACTTGAAGATCATTGATGGAAAAAACTTGATTTTAAAATAAGCCTTCCACAGTATGTTCTAACATTTATCTTTTCAAAATCATACAAAAATGTTTATTTGCAAACTTAACTTTAAGAAAAGTGCTACAGATAAAAGTCAATATGACCAAAAGAATTTTAAAAAGTTGTAATGTTGACTCACTATTATCACCGTTTCCTTATTTAGTATACAAAAATAAAAATTATTAAAATTAAAAATATTAATTTTTTATTAAAAAAAAAAAAATAAGTTAAAAATATTACATAAAACCTCTGATGATTTTTAGCTCATTGAACTGCAATATTCAAAACTATTTGTTTATGCTTATGTCAATCAATGTGTTCAAGTACTAATTCAATTCAGTGAAATATTCACATGGAAATTAGTTAATTTATCTTTTATGAAATGCAAGATTGGTAGATCCCTAACATGATAAAAATACTTTTAAATTTATATTTATCCACATTAGAAGATAAATATATTTCCAAAACAATTTTGGGATTTCTATAATAAAAACAAAATCATTCACAAGTTTAAAATCAAAATTAAAACCCATTTTATTTTTAAACTGGAAACTGTTAATTTAGAATTATTTCTTAAACTTTACTTTTCAAAATAAGTCTAAATCCCAATGCTGCCATAATTTTGTGATTAGCTGGAGATTTATAAACAAAAAAAAAAAAAAAATTAAATAAGTTTTTCAGAAAGACTAGATCAACAGTGATTTCCAACCAATTTCTTTGAAACAAATGTGGATTCAACCAAGAAGCTGAACATCTCATAATAAAACTAACATTTGTTTTTGTTTCATACTGAAAAGAGTACATCTATGGTATTGAACAAAAACTAAAGGTATTGATAATCATGCATGTGATCTCAGAACTCCATTTTTTTTTTTTTTTTTTTTTTTAATAGGAATTGCATAAAGTCTGTTCAAATAAAAAAAAATTGCCTCTTTTTGTAGAGTTTGCTAGTTGATTAATTAATGAAGAAAAAAAAGACCACTTGATGTTGTGCCTAAGTTAGAAAAACTTTTTTTCCTGAGAAGATAAATTTGGCAAGTATCCAAAAATTCATTTGTTTTGAATTTGGCTAAGAATCTCAGAGCTATCATGAAGAAATGTGGTGAGAATATCTTCTTGGACATTCTCATCACATTTACAGCAACATTCTAGATGGCAGGTGATTGAAATTTTGAAAGAATTTGAAGGGGATCTAAATGCTTAGAAACTTTCTGTGCCCATTTAAAATTAGGCTATATTTTATGAAAATTTCTGGTTGGAAATCAATTTAAACAAATACTGATTTGGTTTTGCATGCAAAAATAATTTTATTTTATTTGGAGAGACCATATATATATATATATATATATATATATATATATATATATATATAGCACAGGCAAAAATGTGAATTTTCATCTGCAAAATTACTTGGCACCTCTTAGCTTTTCCTCCCCCCTTAGAATTTAATACAAAATTACATTTAGTATCTGCTATTGCAATCTATCGTTACATAAAACTTTTTTGCCATAAAATAGGTTTCACATTCTCATTATGAAAAAATAAATTTTTAATCAATACTCTTTAAACTTTTAAGTAAAATTCTTTGCAAAATTCACATAAAAATATTTTCTAATTACCAAGATTTATATTAATTAACAGATTAGCAATCTAAGATTATACCAGATTAGATAATCTTTTGCCGCAAATAATTAAATTGTGAGCTAAAATCTGGAGCTTTTGATAAGCAATATTACAAGTGATAAAAAAGCAAGATTCTCAATACAAATCAATTTTTGAATGATTCTTGAATTTATTTACCAAATTTAAATGATATTAGAATACAAACAAGAGAAATATACATCTCTCTTACATACAGGACTGTTTTTATATATATATATATAGATAGATAGATAGATAGATAAGAAATTCTTCATGGTTTTATGTGGTTTGTATAGTTTTCATTTACATAAAATTACATAAAACAATGTCTTTCACAACCAATACAAAGCAAAGGCAATCATTTTAAAACGTATTTATTGGATTAAATGGTTCTTTTCTTCCATTGTTACACTAAATGTTACCATCTAGGTTTGGCAAAGGAAAACAAATGAATGAATCTCATTCACTCTTTTAAGGTTTCCATACATGTTTATGGGGGCAGGCATGTATATTAAATTTTATCATTCTCCACCCATTATCACTACTTTTTAAGGGTTAATTAGCTATATAAATTTAAATGTTATTTTACAGTCATTTCTCATAAAAAATAAATGTTTCCATGGATTTATTCAAAAGAAGAAAAAAAAAAACAAAAAAAAATATTGTTCTACATATTAAAATCCCTTATTAAATAAAAAGGAAAATAAAGTAAAAATTAATTATTTGACAATAGTAAAAATTAGTTTTAGTGTTTGCCCACATCCAGACCTTCACAAAAAATTATAATAAATAGGATTTATTCAAATTGTCTTTTAAATGTATTCACATTTAATTTAAAAAAAAAACCTAATCTGGAGACATTTCACTAGCAAATACTCATATTTACAATATTATAACAAATTAATCTATTGTCAAATCTTTGTCAAATGAATATTATGTATCCACCTACAATAATAACAATAACATTGAAGCTTATAGTTAGAACAAAATGGTTGGCAGAATATTGTGGAGCCAGAAATAGGCTTTGTGTGGGTTCATAATAAAAAGTCAATATTTTTTGGAGTGATGAAACTGACTGGCCAAAAAGATGTGGATACTTATAATTTAATGTTACAGTTTTCAAAAATGGAACCAACTGCTCATTAATTTGGACATAATAAACCCACAATATGCCATTCACGTGAAAGATATTATACAGCAAATTACATTCTTTTCTTCAAGAAAAGAAAAAAAAATTTAAAATTCTTCAATTTATTTTATTACTAACCCTGCCTATATCTTCTCTTTCAACAAACTTAATTGATATTCATATTCAAGGATATCACTGAAATATGAAAACTCTACTGACTATTCTAGCTTTAATATCATATTAGTGACAATTTTTCTCTATTATTTTTTTGCTTAAAACTGTTCCTGATTAAAACATTCTTATGGGTAATTCTAAGTCATTTCAATTATTTTTTTTCTAAGCTACAAAATTAATTTGAAGTTCCAATTATGCTTTATCTCCTATTGCCTGAAATTTGTTAAAAATAGTCTTTAAAAATATATATTTGTGTATTTCTATACAACTTACCAATTATTCTAAATGAAAACAATAAGCAAAAATATGTTAATAGCTTAGCAAAATCTCAATCATTTTTAATATCATAATGAAAATTTTAACTACATTAATAGTCACTTAATACTGTTATTTTTCATGGTTTCTTTAAAACAGTTCCATGCAATATCTGTCTATATTTCCGAGATGAGGTATTGTAACTATTTATAGTGTTTGGACAGTTGTCATCCTCTGTATTGCCATATTTACAATGTTTTAGCTGTTATACACACCAACCTTCAGGTGATATACATTGGAATTTTGAACAGAACCCTTTATTTAGTATTCCATGTCCCATGCCTTTTTGGATACTTCTGTTTCAGTTAATTCCCTTTAGTAACTAAACTCTCCATTTTTGTTCCCTTGGCCAGGTATTGAACTCAACTCTTTGGGTCAAGTTACTATTTTGATTACTCAACCAACGTTTTTGTCCTTGGGGACATGAGGAGTTGGTTGAGACATGGCACGTAGAATACTAAATAAAGGGTTCAGTTCAAAATTCCAATGTGTATCACGTGAAGAACAGCCAAAATGTTGTGAATATGGCAATAAAGATGAGGACAAGAGTTCAAAGGATGTAAATAATGTAAATAGCGCCATGCAATTTCATAAAGTTACTAATAGCTAAATATGATACAAACATTATGTTCATCTTTTTAACAGTGGGTTCAGTAACGGGAATCAGAGGATCAACCATTACAAGGAAGCTATCATAATAAAGTATAATATCATCACTGATGATGTCTAGGCTAGTATTATGATCATTTATTTTATTATAATAACTGCCAATGATTTCATTCTTCCTTTAGTTGTAAATCTGAAGCAGCCTGGATTTTTTTTTTCACATCTGATATCTTGACTGAAGACATTTGAATACTGAAATAAGCTAATATTTATCTTTAATAGAGAATCCATTTATTATCATGATGGATAATGTCAAACAGTTATTCTCAAAATCAGTTGATTCCAAAACACTTCTTTAAAAATTAATTAAAAATTATTTTTTTTATCATAAAAGTGATAATAGATATTTTTATAATGTTGAGATAATGAGATGAATTGGAAAAGCTTTTATGCAAAGTGTTTCACCAACATGATATGTGTTTAGTTTGGTTTCTTCAGGCTGGAATGAAAGTAAAAACTGTGTGTAAGGAAAATGCATTGTGATTTTTGAGGATAAGAGGGGCAATAAATTGAATTACCTTATCAGATCCAACAAAAGAGACCAGAAAGTATTTATTCTTTTTTATATTTACATATCAGAGTCGTCTGTGTCTGCTGGATTTTAAATATGTCCACTCCAAGTAGATCTCATTTCTTTTTCCTCTATTAGCTCATATACCAGATTGTGCTGCTATTGCTTTTGTAAGGACTGGTGATATTATGTATGGTTCTGGTCTTAAGCTTATTTTCATTGAGAGATCAACACACTCTCAATGCTCTTTTCTTCTTAGTGAATCCTTTTCTCTCCTGATCAGACTGGCATTTAAGTCAAAATTGTGGTCAGATGTATTACCATGGACCACCTCTCTAGTTGTCAAATCTGATAAGGTAATTTAATTTACTGCCTCTCTTATACTTAATAATCTCAACAAATTTTCCTTACAAAGTTTTGACTTTTATTTCAGTCCAAAGAAGCCAAACCAAATACACATCATGTTGGCAAAGCATCTCACAAACACACATTGTATAAAAGCTTTTCCACTTTGTCTCATTATCTCCACTTTGGTTTTGGATATTTCAGACATTTATTACATCCTCCAAACATGCATTTTATTTTATTTTTTTTTTTTTTTTTTGTAACAAGTTTTATATCCTCTGCTTAATGTTATCAGCTGGTTATTATTATCTGAAAAGTCCAAAAGTAATCACGATAAACAGATTCTCCTGTACCAAAAACTCCTTGCGTATGTAATGCTGAACATTTTTTTTTCAAAATAGCAGAGAAAAGAGTTCATTTTAAACTTCAAATTATAAACTTATAAAATAACAGAATTATTAATCAAAATTTGCCTATTATGATAATCTACTAGCATAGCATTCATAAAGTTACATAAATATATGTAATTGATAACATTTTTATATTCAGGAATATCAGGGTGATTATAAAAACCCAATGAATAAACAAAAAAATTGGTTTGTTATCTTTATAGCAAATCTAGCACAGGCCATCCAATCACATTCAAAGAAATATGCTTGCATAAGCAATTGTTTTCATTAGAGATTTTTCTTAGTTATTCATCAAACCACAAGTTGACAATAGCTTTCAAAAGGAATATTCCAGATTTTGAAAATATTTAATAAATTTGCATAGGCATTAATTTAGAGAACTTCAAGTCTTTTTTTTTATTTATCTAAATAGTAACAAAATAGCACAAAAAGCTGATTAAACATTGAAGTGTTTATCTGTAGCAGTTCCATCAACATCAAATAAGCAAGGAATATCATAACTAAAAAAAGTTAAATCAACATATCTTCACAAAAAGCTGAAACTAAGAAAATAAGCAAAAATATTTTGAGAATGCAATATATTAGGTTGGTGCAAAAATAATTTCGTTTTCTCACATAGTAACATATGTTAAAAAACGAAATTATTTTTGCACCAACCTAATATTAATGAATCAACAATTAATTTGTGAAATTGAACAGCAAAAAATGTCTGCTGCAAAATCTATCATTTTTACATTCCTCAGCTGAAAATAAGATCAATATTTTTTGTATTGTTTGTAAAGTATAAAACAAATTATTTTTTTAATTACATATTTGATAAAAACATTGTTAAAAAAAGATATCTATGAGGCCCTAAAGAGCTTATGTATTTTAAACATAAGCTTATTTAAAATTGGGCACCTCGATGTGTTGTAATGATTAGCAAACTTGTCTCACTAGATCAATTAAAACAGAGTAGTGAGGTCAATACTCACTGGGAGCTCCACACTTTCAGCCTTGTACCACATCTAAGCTGTGCTTAGAAAATCATGATGTAATGGTTAGCAAGCTTGTCCCACAAGAAAAATCACCACTGAGTAGTGAATTCGTTCACTGGGTGCCCCTATACTTTTGGCCTTGTGCCACAGCTAAGTTACACTTACAAAATAATCATAAGCCTACTTAAAATGCTTTTAAAGCATTTTATAAGTATTTGTTTACATGAAAAATAGTCATCTGCATATGTTTAAAATATTTTCAAAACGCTTAATATGGTTTGCATCAAGATTTAAGGATTAGAACAGTTCTTTATGTCTTTATTTTTTTTTTCAATTTGTATAATAAAAATATAATAAAAATACTAACAAATTTTCTTTCTAATTTACGTTATGTGAAACAGGTAGGTTTCCAATAGCAAAAATTCACAAATGCTTCAATAGCAGACAATTCCCATAACCTATTTTTTGTTAAGTGAATGATAGAAAATACCAGTCTTTTGTGTGGTTTTTTGAAAGAAAAATGTCCAAGACCAATATAGAAGTCTTTCTATGAACAAAGCAGAAACAAGATTAAAAGAAATAAGGTAAGGTGGGAAATAATTAGGCAGACAAAGTATCTATAAGATAACAGGAAATTAGTTATAAGCTGACTGTTATAGAAGCTAAAAATACAATCAATCTTGTAGATATTAATCATTTCTGTAATAAGACAAGTGTATTGCTGTTATATAACAAATGTACAAGAACTAAAATCCTATTTGATACAATAATCAGAATGAATAACAAAGTCAATATTCAACCATATTAGGAAACAAAAACATTACATTTCTTTAAGCAACATAAAAAGAGTGTTGGGGAGAGGTGTTCAAATTTGTTAATTATGTTCATCACTAAATAATGGCAGATCTACTGCATAATTACTAATCAAAAGCAGAACACGATGAGTACAGCACAAATAGGTTAAGACATTTGTATCTTGAGAAATTAATACTTTTATAGATTCACATTTCCAATTACTTTGCTATAATATAAAAATGAATTCATTTTTTCTTATAATGCAGACTTGCCAATGATAAACAAAAGAAACTGACAGTTGTTTCTACATATATGTGAATATATAAAATGAATTTATACTCTCATTTATCTATCTATAAAATTCTGTGAATTCCATTAGTCTGTCACACTCACTAAAATAGCCATGCATTGGCTGATCAAAACCAAATTTTGAGAAGTGCAAGCCAGTAAGGGGGTACAAAGTACAGTCAGTTTTAATAGGGTGTGTAGGTTGGTACAATAAATTCTCATTAATTTAAAAAAAAAAAAATTAAAAAAAAAAATTAAAAGTTTTATTATTTAACATAAAAAAACAGTTCCACTATTTTAAAAACAATTTAATGTTTAAAATAACAGAGTTTTTAAATCTCTACAAAAAAATGTTAGTGATACTAAAT
Organism: Acanthosepion lycidas; assembly: GCA_963932145.1. Taxonomy (NCBI): domain Eukaryota; kingdom Metazoa; phylum Mollusca; class Cephalopoda; order Sepiida; family Sepiidae; genus Acanthosepion; species Acanthosepion lycidas. Next base: position 57,757,360 of record OZ010571.1, on the reverse strand, counting down.
AATGTGAGGATTTCAAAATGCATCAGTATGTTGCAAAAAAAAAAAAAAAAAATTCTAGTATATAAAAGTGGACATTTAGGTCAACAGAATTTCAGGCCTGAAGATTGCATCCAAGCATGAAACACTTACTATTCAGCATTGACCTGTGTTCACTTTTATATGCTCTATCCCTGATATTGAGCACTTTTTCCCTGTAAGCATAGCATACCTTAACATTATATATATATATATATATATATATATATATATATAAACCAATTCACCCAAAACAAGGCAATAACACTAATACACAAGGGGCTACAGGAGGTGAAAGAGAAAGAAAAGACTTTAGAAGGAACTGGAAACCCAATACTAAGCAGGATACTACACACACATATATATATATATATATATATATATATATATATATATATATATATATATTAAAAGACTAGTGTTTATTCCTGTCTATATGATGACAGACAAACTACAAATGCCAAAATGGGTTTATATTAGAAGCATTGTGTTAAAGAAACTCTTAAGTTGCAATTGGCTCAGAAAATAAATAAAGTTTAAAAGGTAAGATATGTTTAAGCATGTTAAAAATTAGTTTCATTATAATTGCTTTCATTTAAAGCATTTTGCAGGCGCAGGATCAATTATGACCTTTACTTTAAAAGTTCCACAGTATTGACTTTAAACAAGAAAATACTGACCAATATATTTTTGATATATGTATAATGCACAGTTACTTAGACATGCCATCATTTTTTTTGATAGCACAGATCAACTAGAATGTAAATAATCCTCAAAGTTCTACAAAGGTAAACACAATTCAATGTTTTTTGTTTATAATGAATGCTTACAAAATTAATTGTTTACTGAACTAATTTACAAAATAGGTTACACCAGCATCATTTTTGCAGTAAATTTCAATTCTAAGGCAGAATTCTGCTTGAGTTTAGTCTACTTATTTTGAAACACTACATACATATTCCCCAGCTATTGGTAAATAGCAGGACAGACTGGATGGCAACTGGTCTACCACAGAAAGAAATGGTAACCCACTGAGGGAAAAATTCTGCCTCGTCAGTCATGTATAGAAAGATACATGATCGCCTAAGCATGTATCCCACATGGCACATAACTAACTGATATACATATTGATAATATTATTGTATTCATATCATAATCCATAATGAAGATCATTTTGTGAACATATCCAAAAGAGCCAAGATAATACTGAATGAAAAAGATGGATTCTAGGTAAAATTAAGAGGTCACATGTTCAATATCAACATAAATACTTGAGGTTACATATGGAAAAAGAAAACAAATACAAGAAGCAGTGAATGCTGGTGCAATTCAAATATACACATACAGCATATACAGGTGATAAAGTAATCTTAAAAATGAAAAGTGTTCTATATATTTGGATCAGAGACAAAAAAATAAATAAAATATCACTTTCTTGTTAACTTATTTTTCAAAGCATTTATCCTTTGGCTGAAATTTTAGCAGTAAACAAAGAGCATGGAAACCAATTTTAATTTCAACAAAAGCTTGGTCCAGAAATTGAAGATGATATTTTTCACTTTGTAAAGATTACAAATAAGTTTGCTTTCAATGAAAATGAGATTTCTAAAGCCTACTTTGTTCAAACCAAGTTCAATAGGAAAACAAATATAAATTGGTTTTTAATGGTAATTCTCAGGGTATAGACATAGCAGTCAAAGAGAAGGAAGCCCTAGAATTCAAAGCAGTAGAAGATTGCACTGTAAGTTTGGAATAATGCAGCAGATCACATGACAAAACATGTCACTAACTTGAAAAGCCTATGATATATCAACTCTAGACGCAAACATATCTGATGAGTTCAAACAAAAGAAGTAGTATCTTCCAATGAATTTTCCTTAAAAAGAAAACGCCTATGCTGCCAAATCAAAAGCATCAATTAAATTAACTCTTTAACATCAGTCTCAGACTCCAACTACAAAGGAAATAGTTCTCAAACTTTTTTTTCACTGGGCCACATTTTTGGAATGAAAATTTGTTTACACCTCACAAAATTTTATGTGATAAAAAGTACATTTAAAAAAAAAAAAAAAAAAAAAAAAAAAAAAACAGTTACTATATTCTTAATACTTGATGTAAAGCAAAAATATCACAATGATAAAATTGGTCAATAATTACTTATAATTATTTATACTGAGACTCATGCATTCAATTACAAGTTATCCATAATAATATTTTAAATTTTGAAATCATTTATTTTTGGCATACAAATTTTTTTAAACTGTTTCTAAATTTGATCATCTTTCAATCATTCCACCTCACCTATGAAGGCATGCCACACTGCTTGGAAACACCACGGTACTAAGGAGTACAGATGAAATACTGCAGAAAGTACTCTGGTGTATGAATTTAATAAAAAAAAAAAAAAAAAAAAAAAAAAAAAAATGATATTTGAAATCTTCAAAACACATTGGTCTCAATAGTAATTTTGGCTATTTGGATGCAAGTAGATATTCACAGAATTTCTCTTCACAAAAGAAATTCTTGCATGACACAAAGATACAGAGATCTGATGCTATTGAAAAAATGTTATATTTTCTTTAAATGATTAAGTGAAGACTTTCTGAAATTTTTCTAATTAAATTGAGAACTTTATTACAACTGGATTTATTTTTTAATAAATTTATCTTACAAGAGATTTCATATAAAAGAAATTTCAGAGGAAAATTCTGAGAGCCTGGAGAATATTTTATCTATCAACATTGTATGAGGACTTAACAAAAGCAGGAAGTTTTTTTCTCTCTCTTGAAAATGCAATCCTTTAGTATTGATATATTCAACTTCAGAATTATAGATAATTAAGTGTTATTTGTAGAAGTCTGTTCATAAATTTTCATACTTATATTTTCTTTTCTTTCTTTAAAAATACTTATTAATATTTAACTTTAAGTGTGACAGAAATCTGAAGGTTTTTTTTTTTTTAAGCATTTCACCCCAAACAAGGTGGGAAGCCACTAGCATGCAAGGGGTTACAGAGAATTGGAGTGAGACCAAATAGGAGTGATAGAGGAAAGGATGAAGAGAAGGATAGGGGATAGATCAAGGCATCTGGAGACATCGATTGACATTACATTTGAATAGTTGGGAATTATAGCTATCAGGGAAACAGGAAATGGGGAGGGAGTTCCACAGGTGAGAGGTCCAAGACATGAAGCTGTTGGAGAAGAAGAGATGGCTACATTTAACAGTTTTGACAGTGAAAGAGTATGGGCAAGATGCTAGCCTAGTAGAACGCTTAAATTCACAAAGTCTGGGAACCAGCAAAATCAGCTCATCAGAGCAGTTACCATAAAAGTATTTGTAAAAAAGACAGAACGAGGTGACAACACGTCTGTGAGAGAGTGAGTGCAGACGAGATGCCAGATCAGGGCCAATTACATTGCATATCTGTCTCTGGATCTTATCAAGAACATTGAGACAAACAGAAGGGGCACCGGACCATATATGGCAGCAATACTCCATGCAAGGGTGAATGGTTGATTTGTACATTTGAAGGATTGACTCCAGTGAGAAAAATTTCCTGGTGCAGTACAGGGAGCCAACTTTCCTTGCAGTGGACGAAGCTATTGACTCAATGTATTTGTTCCATCTCAGGTCAGCAGTCAATGTGAGGCAGAGTAGTCGCAAAGAGGAACTCTCAAGAAGTTGACCGTCAGACATTCTAATAGGGGGCAGGGATGGTTCTCTGTGATGAGTAATAGAGAGCAGTTTTGTTTTTGAGGTGTTAAAGTTAACCAGCCAATTCCTGCCCCAGTTCACAACTGATTGGAGGTCCTTTTCGAGACGAACGGCCAGGTTAATTTTGTCAACGACACTAGATTTATTTTTGAGAGGTGCATTGGAATAGTGAAAGATACTCTCCAAAAGTCAGGCAAAGTATTAAGAAATATAAAAATATTATTAGAAACAAGAAAAGAGTACTGAACTGTTATGTAATATCAGTTCTCTATGCTGGACAATCTCCTCACAGATGAAGAAGAGCCTTGAAGCAACAGAAATGTGATTCTACAGATGGATGCTGAGAATACCACAAACCAAACAAGTGAGCAATGACAGACAAAAAGGACATTTATACAGAAAGAGACAGTTGAAATATTTGGAGCACATAAGGAGGAAAGAAAGCTTGGAAAATTTAATACTCACAGGATGGATTGAAGGTAAAAGGGTCAGAGAAAAGCAACACACAACCTACCTGACAAGCTTGAGTGAATGGATAGTAGAGAAGGGTTTGGGAAAGATGGCAAAAAGACAAAAGTTATTAAAAACTACAAAGGAAAAGAAATTGTGGAGAACTATGATCACCAACGACCTGAAAGAACATGGCACATAGAATTCTAAAATATCAGTTAATTAAACAAAGGATAAACACAAAATATAAAGATCTGTAGATATGAATTATCTTAAGACTACAATGTAAAACACTTTTGCTCATACCTCAAGCTATAAGGGGGGACACCTCGAGGCAGTGTAATGGTTAGCAAGCTTGTCTCGCTAGATCAATTACGACTAAATAGTGAGTTCGATCCTCACTGGGTGCCCCCTACTTTTGGCCTTGTGCCACATCTAAGCTACACTTGGAAAATTGCTATCTCAAGCTATAAGATAAGGAAAACAATTTTAAAATCTTAACAGTTCAACTTACAAGTCTTGAATCGAGTTTTTCAGAATCCAGTGCAACAATAAATGGCATTGCAGCATATCAGAGTTTATCAAACTTCAAGATATTCAGGTGGGATGCCAAAACCATCTTTTAGCAAGCTACTGCAAATGTTCTGTAAAGAATTGAAGCCAGCAACTAATACAATAGATATCAGTTTGCAGAAGTTCTGAAACTAACCTGAACTATTTTTTATGAAGAATATTCTATGCTTGGGTGACATTTTTATTATAGTGTATGCTTTGCAGAATTGTTAAATACTTCTTGAACCTAAAATGACAGAGTTTTTGTTATTTTGTTCATTATATGCATGTAACCAAAGTTTAATCAGTAAATTGCATATTTCAGTATATTTTCTATATGTCAGTTATATTGAATTTTTATTTATTTGTTGCAGATTCATGAATATCAGCTTTGTTGATTAATATGATTTCAATTACAGAATTGACCCTTGACTTGTCATACTATTTCAAAACTGGTTCTAATTTAAAAATAAAAACACTAACAGTAATAAAATCTCCATTAATTTTCTCTTATATTGATTTTTGTATTTGATAATGTTAAAACTAGAAAAGGGCTGCTCTTAATAAATTTTGGTAACTTTAAATAATGATATCAATAAAATTCAAATTCATTTAGTTCAGACAGGCAAAGCCATTTAAAGAGTTTTGATCTATCTATGTGTTTTAACCTCAAAACAATCACTAACTCCAATACAGTAGTAGTGTCAAAGAAATAACTGAGATATCATGATAAATCAAACAGTTTTATTAATTTTGGTCTATGGCCTGAAGGTACAATTCATAGATAAAAACAGTAAAAACCAAATTTGGCAGTAATTTTAAAATTGTCAAAAATTCTGAAACTAGTTGGTACACTTATTTTTAATTACTTTTACTATATTACATTCAAATCAATATACTGTGATGTATCACATCTACAAAACTAAAAGGAAAACAGATATACTAAACCGTGTAAAAGGAATATCAATTTACTAAGGGAGGTAATCCTGTTTTAATGATGTATACAATTTTATCCAAATGGAAATATTAGTTCAGAGTGAAAGTATTTTTTTTTTTTTTTTTTTTTTTTTTACAAATCTTTTTTCTTTGTTCCCATACAGATTCAATTGTTGTTGTAGCATACCTAGAGACAATAATGGGTATGGCCCCATTCCCATAAATACAGTAGTGAATACTGTATGTGCCAGTCTGTGGTCAGCAGTTAGAGATTCGTTGTGGAATTCACTTGACTCACTTCTAGCAGTTGACTATTCCACACACCACTGGCAAATCCTATATGTGTTGTTCTTGTCCTAAGTATTATCATTCATTACCAACCTTCGTGTGATTATTCTATTCAGTAACCTTCCCTAGATTACAACAATTATTGAAGTTAAATAATTTATATATTTTTAAATTGGTTAGATATGTTTTAATTGGTTTCATATTGATCTAATTCATGAAAACTAAAATTACTTAGTTATCTCATTTACACCTTAATAAAAATAATAATAGAAATTAATCAAGACTTGTTTTAACACAAAAAACTAAATGTGAAATTTCCCCTTAGCAATCAATAATCCAGAGAAAATATATATTTTTGACAAAGTGCAAATAATATCCGTTGTTTTCAGTTTAATTAAAAATGTACAAATGAGTCATCAATCCAATGCAAGAAAATTTAAATTGTTCCATTTAGAAAAAAACTGAATAGTTTTAAAATAATAACTTTTTTTTACATATCCAATTCTTTCTTACTATTTCCCCCTTAAAGATATGAATAGAGATAAAGAAAGTCTGTAAAAGACTGTTTTATTTATTATTATTTATTAATAACATTAATCCATATATAAACATATTTTTCATATATTAAGATACCAAAAGTAAATCAATTTAAAGAGGGTTTTTTTTTTTTTTAATCATTTCACCTGAAGCAAGGCGATAATGCTACTAAGGTGCAAGGAGTTACCTGGGAGTGGAAGAGAAGAGAAAACTTTAGTGAGGAAAAACGACAATAAAAGAACAGAATTCACAAAGATGGCAATTGACATTGTATTTAAATTTTTGAAGATTGTAGTTGTCAGTGAAGCAAGAAATTGGAAGAGTGTTTCATGAGTGAAAAGTGCAAGAAAAGAAACTATTAGAATAGAACTTACGGTTACATCTAGCTATTTCAACAGTAAAATGATGAGCCCTAATAGCCAATCTAGTAGTACGTTTAAATTCATGCAACTGAACTGTGTAAGATCCAGTTTATTCTGCAAGAAAAATTTTTTAAGTTTCATAGATCATTTAGTACATTAGTTCAAACATTAAATCCAACTTTATTGTATTAGTCTACTGTTTAGCACAAACTCTAAATATATTAATAATATATAGTCAATTAATAAATAAAGCCAGTTTTGTAATTGATTTCCTTTGACTTTCATTACATCAACAAAACAAAGACCTGACACTATCATTAAGCATAATAGAAACATTTTTACTATTCAATTTTACATTATCATTAAGTTTATTCCATTTCCATCTTATTTGATATATAAAGGAAAGGTGCTTTATTCTGTACAAGATTAAATGATATTTACAAAATGCATTCCTTAACAAAGATTTTATCATTTTTAACAATAAAAAAGTTTCTAAGTAAAAAGCCAAGTAAAAGTTTATTTTTCACTCACTCTTCCTACCACAACCAAGAACAATGTTGTATTTTTTTATTTTAATTTCTAGGAAAGCATTTCAGTGTAATCTAATAATTTGACTTGGTAAAAAGCATTATTGGTCAACTATTAGATTGCTAATCCTAAATCATAAAGACAGTAAATTATAATTCATTTTTAATCATTGTATTTGTTTATTTTTTTAAGCATTTGTATTTCTTATACAAAGTTTATTTCCTTTAGCACATTATCAAAAGCACTCCAAATTATACAATTCAGAATATTCTTGTATAGTAGAAAAATCTACATTTTGCACTTATTTGATTCTGATTTTAAATCTCACATGAATATCTGTTAAGACATTTGTTATTTAGTACACTTGAAATAGATAAATGATAAATAGTATTGAAGAAGAAACTCTGTTTTAAGAAAAGGCAAATTAAAATCCAACAGCAAAAATCTTCAGATTTTAAATGGAAGGAGAATTTGTAAATAAAAATAATAAAGTGTTTATTTAAAATTATAAAACAGCACCATATTAGATTCATGGATAATTAAAATTAAAAATGTCTTTTCAATAAATGAGAAATGGTACAGTTTCAGTTTGATGCTGCATTGTAATAAGCAATCCTTGTATTACTGAGAAGGTGAAAAGTGCAAAACTGAATTCAGAATCCTCCTGATTGGTTAAAAATGTGGTACAACCTGTTTTACAAGAAATATTACTGAGGAGATTGAAAACTTCTTTCTTGATTATAATGTTCCTATTTATGAAAATACCTTCGACATCAAATTTTGAAGTTTCTCTAAGGACACATATCTTCTATGTTAAGCAATATGGAAAATGCAAATTTAAGTTGGATTAAAAAATAAAATTAAATTAAATTAAAAAAAAAATAAAAATGAGCCAGTCTAGCAGTTTTAAAAATAACAAAAATTGCACTTTCTTTGGTTATATTTTTAAAATTAGATTTTGTTAGAAGGAAAAGTTGGGTTTTAAATTGTTAAAAATAAATTATAAGATTCAGTCTTAATTATTATGATACAAATGCAGTTAAATAGCAACAAAGTTAATAAGTCATCAAGAATATCAGAAAAACTTTTACTCAATGACAGAGTAAATCAATTTTTTTTAAATTAAGTCCTCCAAAACAAAATATTAGATTTATTAAAGTTTATAAAATCATGGAAAAGTATAAATTGCGTGTTTCTAAAAATAAATTATTTACATATGATAAAGTTTAATGTACATGTTTTCTATGTTAATGTGTTTTTTTTTTTACTATTCATGCTTTTTTACTGCTTGCTTTAATCATGTTTTATAACTGCTCATTAGTTGGTTGTAGCTTGTTTAATTCTATTTTCTTAGTTTGCATGTATTATTCATAAACGAACAATGAAAGTCACTTAACCTGACGATGATGTGAATAACTATTGAAATATATGTGAAATTTATTGATTTACAATACAATACATACAAGCATTTTTCATTACTTCATCTTTCATTGTTTTTTTGTATAAGCAAATACTGTTTCAGTTGTTATCATTACAAATCTCAAGTTTGTCTCATTAACTCTATAAATAATAATAATAATAAACACGCTTCGGCTTACCAAAATAAATATTTTATCAGTGGCTAATCTGGGTCAATAAATAATGAAGAACACTCACTATTCATCCAAGGTCATAAAATTCTATAAATTTTCTATTCAAAGCAAATATTTTAAATCCAAACAAAAGAATTCTAAATGTTTGTAAAAAAATTTTTCATACAAAATAATGAAATTCAAATTATTTTTCACTAACATTTTTAAACCAGTTTTAATTACCCTACCTACCAATACTATATAAGAAGCAGTCATGTGAGTAATATTTTTTTGATAAATTAAATTCTAAATTGTAAAATAAATTTAGTTTTCTTACACACACCAAAAAATCTGAGATTTATGTACCTTCCTGTTATTAAAAACAAAAGAAAATTAGTTACAGCTGAATACATTTTTTTGGCATTTATTTGCATATCTTTTCCCCAAACATCAGCTTTCCAATACAAAAATTTAGATTATCACAAAAAATAAAGTGAAACTCTTCCTCCTTAGAATACGTTAACTGCCAATATTCTCATTGTTTTTTTTTTTAATCATTGGTTATCCTAAATTGAAAAGGCTTCACTTGTGAATAACCGTGCAGTGAAGCATAACGGAAAAGCACAACTTTAAGTTATCTAGCAAAGAAAGATATCGATTTGTACAAAAAATACATTAAAAAAAAAAAAAAAAAAAAGAAAAGAAAAAAAAGAGAGAAATCAGTAAATTTGTCTTATTTGGCTCTTAGAGATTTTTTTTTTTTTTTTTTTTTTTTTACTTCAAATGCTAATTTCACATTTAAATCAGTGATTTTAAATCTTATTTTTCATTCAATCAATAATACTTATTGGTTGCATTGTTTATCTTTTAGGAGTTGTAACAGTTAAAGTAAGTCATTTTTTTTAGTTTTACTTCCTGGTGGTACAGAGTTACACTTGCTTGACTTACAAATAGTTTCCTCACAGTTAATTACATCAGTATATAAATTGTACGAATTAAACTCAAATTACCAAAATGCAGATGATGTATGTATACTGTAAGTGTAAATTCAAATTGTAAAAATGGTCTTTCTTTAATGTGAAAATTACAACACAACGGTGCAATAAGGTCAATATTACAATCCAAAGCGTTCAACGTTTCCAATACAGCGACAGGTCATCTATAAGTCAATTACTAATTGATAAATAAACCAGTTATGAATTGTTTACAGTTTGAATAAAATTAAAAATGGTGTCTGATTGTGTGTAAGATTCCTCTAAGAATCTGTGAACCATGAAAGAAGCAACATAATATAATCATCATTGTCTGTCGTCCATGGGAGACATCTATGGACAAACCAAGCACTAAACATTATTATTATTATTATTCTTTTTTACTATGAAATTTTGAACAATTTCTGGTTATTAAAAGAAAAAAAAAGAATTAATAAATAGATCGATTTAGGTAAAAAAGAAGACTGAACAAGACAATGTTGTTTTCTTTTTGAATAAACTACCTACCACCATTCACGGATCAAACATTTATTTTTTAGCAACAACTATTTATTAAAAAAAAAAAAAAAAAAAAAAAAAAAACACTAGTCAATTAGTAATTGCAATTACTGTCCTTATTTACATATATCGGTCAAAATTTAATTTTTGCTTTTAGAAGCTAAGAAGCTGAACAGAAATACCCAGAAAGCTATAATGACAACCAACGTTTAAAACCTTCTTCAATGAATGAATGAACGAATGAATGAACGAAAAGGACGCTACAGTTTGTAAGATTTAAAAAGGTTATTCAGTACCTACTTGCAATTTTAACTCGTACTTGTTAAATTCATTTAGTTTATTGTATCTATTGCTTACTGGCTATAGTCAAGAAATAAAAGATGATGCCAATAACAATGGTAAAAATAAAATATAGCAAAAATTTAAAATCTTTCCTCGCTCGGACAAAATGGAAATTGGAAAACTAAAGTAGAAGATAACATCCTTTTGCGCGAAACAAAAAATTGGATCGACTTGTATTTTTAAAAATTTTAAAGACTATTTTTGAAAAGCTTTCTTTTATTCTTTTTTAATTTAAAAAAGAAAAACTTTAATTTCAATACAAGGAAGATCCATCATCTGTCATTTTTCCATATAAAATATTTCTTGTAAAAATAATTTTCCTAAGTACAACCTTGCCAATTTCCTCAAAAACCCATAATCTAGTTGTAAATTATAAAATAAATGTACACAAAAAAGACAGTTAATTCTCCAGGCTAAAATGAATCAAGTAATAATCCCCGTTCATTTAATCGACGAATACAAATTATGATGATGATAGTGTTATTGAGAAAGAAAGGTCGCTGAAGTTTAATTATAACAGCTCGGATAAATTTCACACACACACACACACACACACACACACAGAATGTGAATGAATGAACTGAAAATGTGTTCGAATTGGGTTTTAAAAGCAATGATAAACACAGTAGTAAACACTACTAAACAAATGCAACAAAAAGGCCTAAAAATAAAAATCAGAAAATGAAATGTTTTTTTCGGTTACGCAAATAAATGCATTAACAATTAAACTGAGTCGAGAATAAATGTTTTAAAAATCAAACAACAATTTTTCTTTCGAACAGGTTTTTAAAAAAAGTAATGTAGTCGCCTAAAAATGAATGATCAGCCATTTCTACAATCTGTTTTAGTTTTATGATGACATTTAAATTTTTAATTCCACACAAAAATCATTTTATTTTAAAACCAACTACAATTTACATTAATGTCTTAAATCTCTCGGGAGGCTAATCTTTTAAAAATAATTCTTAATGTATGCTAAAACACAAAAATAGCAATCACCTAACGTAGATTTTTTTTATTCTCCTAAATGAAATGATTATTTCCACAAGAAATAAAAAAAATCTGTCAGAAAAAGTCTGAAAATTTTAACTTTCAAACCGAACGGGGAATAATGATTTTTAATCAAAAACTCAGGCACATCTTCTTACTCTAGCAAAGATAAAAATTACTGGATGAAAAAAAGTCGGAGAGGTCTGAATAAATCCAATTTCGAGATGACCCTACCTGTTCCTGCCCCCCGGGGGCCCAGTCCAGCTTCAAAATCTCCAGCTGCGTAGGGTCCACGTATAATTAAAATAAAGAAGAGGACAGAAATCTCCGTCCGAGTTACAGGTCGCTAGTTCATACAGTGGTTGTTGTTTGTGGCCTGACGACTGTGAAAGTATTCGTAGTCAAGGTAAAGGTGCAGGTGCTTGCCCTGGTAGTTGCTGTTGTAAACCAACGTTGTGTGACTCATAGTAGTAGTAGTAGTAGTAGTGCTAACGCTCGTAAAAAAGTTAAACATTATCTACTCAACTGAAAAAATACTAAGAAAATGGGTAGTGAGACAAATAGATTCGTAAAGAAAGAGAGAGAGAGAGACCCCCCATGGGTTGTGAGCCAAAAATAAGAGAAAGGGGTTGCTTCCGCAGCAACACTGCGAGTATGCACTAATAAACGTAAAACGATAATGCCGATGATTGGGAGATATTTGAAGACATCAACTTTAAACGATGATGCAAACAGTACTACTGAGAAAAGAAAAGATAAACTACCAGCAGCAGCAGACAGCCAGAACTCAGCTTCATCACTGCACAATCAAGCAGCAGCACCAATTATGATAGAGGTGGTAGTTACTGCTTTCTTTTTTCTATTCTCCAGCCAACTCCTTTTACTTCCTTCATTCCCCGTGCAATGTCTACGTAATGTAGGTGTAATTCCTTTTTGCTTCGCTTTCTCTCACTCACTCACTCACTCTCTCTTTCTCCCTGTCTATCTCTGTTTGTGTCTAATATTGATTGACCTGATTTGTTGTTGTTGATGCTGCTGCTCATTGGGAGAAGACAGCTGCGGTATGCCTTAGCTCAAGACCTTACTTGCCTATCTGTGGCTTGAGCAGTAGCAAGCAAGCCACTGGTGAATTCAACCAGTCACCATTGCTCTACTGGAAGAAGCAGCACCATGAACAGAAAGATGTTGCAATTATACAACAGCAGCAACAATAGCCACATGTATTAGAAACACTACATTTTATGCTTTTAATATTGCAAACTCAGCACAATGCATGAAAGTGAAATGCATGTTAAGAAAAAAACAAAATCAAAAAGGTACATAAAATGAAAAAAAAAAAAAAATACTCTGCAACCAATCAAGAATTGCTTGCAGACAAAAAGGAAAATGGCACTGCCAACACCATTTGGTCATTAAAAAGAAGTATTTTTTTTTTATTATTTAGATTAGGAAACACTGCAAAGGAATGAATATAATCCATAAATATGCCTGATTTTCTGTAGGTAAGAGCTATTAGCAATTTATCTTAGAATATAACCAACTACTCTTACTTGACAAATCTTTAATGCTTAGAAGTTTCCAGAATAATGGCAGTTCATATTTCTTATTACAGAATGGTATTTTAAAATGATTAGTGAAAGAAATTCTGAGTTCTTAACTTGTAACTAGAATGTATTGTTTTTATAAATAATAACTTATTGAAGTACTCAAAAGTAATTGAGAAATATTTATTTTAATCACGAGGCTAATTAGAGTCAACTAAAAATTATAATCATGTTCTTCAAGTACCAAAATTTGGAATATTAAAATTGCTAATCAAAGGGAAAATTAATATTTTTAATACATTTTTCCATCAGGTTCTCAGTATTCATTCTGTGGCTTCTACAGTCATAAAGCCATTTTTAAGCAAGTACTTGTAAAATATAGATCAGGCTAAGACTGGCAAAAAACAGTCATTGTTGAAGTGTTCTTTATTCCTATAAAGTTTTATATAAAGGTTACTGAGGTTGAAGATTGCTAAAAATTAAGCAACTTAGACATTAAATTTCATGTAATTTAGATAAAATGACTTTTTGATAACTTTAAAATACACAAATATTTCTTGGTTGAATATTTTAAGGATTTCAGCCCTAATGATTTTAGGGGAGCAGAAGTTTTCTTTAAATAACAAACGACTTATGGATTAAGATGCATAAAGAAAAAAGAATACTTCAAGACAGAACTTTATTTGGCAGATATATTAATATTTTTGTGCTATAAATCACTATTTTTTTATATTCACTCTAATTTTGTCATGTTAAATCTAACTTGTTTTACACAATACAGTAGAACATTCTTATTCACTAAGAACAAGAATCATTATAATGTGAAAGTCAATACTTATATTTTCAAAACCTTTAAGACAGATATATCAGAAGAGATTTAAATGGCCTTTGCACAATTCCAGATTTCTCCATGATGAAATGCAACACAATGAACTTTCTGGCATACCAAGCACTTAACATTATCTTTAATTCTTATCTAAATTTCAGTTTGCCAAGAATAATCCTCAGGCTCAGTCATACACAAAAGTTAAAAAAAAAAAAAAAAAAAATTACATGTTTTAGAAAAGTAGGAGAAATAAAAGCTAATTATTCTTTCTGCATGCCATGAAATTTAGTAAATATTCTTATTACATCTTTGTTGGAAAAATAAAAAAAAATATTTAAAAACATGAAGTGCTTCAATTTTGTGGTTGATGGAAGGTAATAAATTTAATTCTTACAAGTGGACTTGGATATACAATACAACCAAAAGATAAATAATATATTTAACTTGTTTATATTTCATTAAAAAAAAACAATATAGAGAAGTAGAAAATAGCTTAAATGTATGGTGGCTCATAAATTAAAGAATATTATAAACTTGTTAATATTAAATGTGTAATAATCCCTTATGTTATTAAATGTAAACTGTTAGATAATTAAAAAACAGATTCAAAATTTGATTAAACATCAAAATCTATATAAATAACTTGATTCTCTTTGGTCATTATATGCATAAGCCATATTCATATTTAAAACTTATGATTCATTTGTTTCCTCAGTAAGAAATTTCAGAAAAAATATCTTTTGGAGAAAATAATAGCAATGTGTCATGAATTTATGAAAGGCAAAAGAAGCATGTGAATTTTGAAGTGTCTGCTTGAGTAGAGTTCAAGAATCAAAAATGGTGAATAAGTCCTGCTCATCACAAAAGGTTACCAGATCAAAGAATTGTACTGAGATTTCACAGAAGAGTTTTTGCTGCTGCTAAAATGTTTTAGAATGCTATTCTCCACATTTCTGACACTAATAAATACTAAAAGATTTGGTATAAAATGGTGGACACAGTTTGCACTTAAAAAAAAAATCAGCCTTAAAAATAGAAATATTAAGTTAGTTTTAAAAAGTTTAAGAGATTCTGGACTTCTGATCTTGATAAAATTTGGCCAAATGAAGGTCAAAGTTACAGTATATTTATAAATGGCCAATAGCTGAAGTAAAAAGGGCAATAGTTGAAGCATATTTATAAGTCAAAAGAAACCAACCTGACACACAGAATTATGTTTGCCAGAATGTTTTGTAGAAGAGAAAAAGAGATTAAGATACAAAACCCTAAAAATGGCATACAAGAAATCTTTAAAATTGTTCATCAAATGAAATTCATTTGTTCATCTTTTAACCATGTATTTCCTTAACAAAAATAACTAAGCAAAAAATTCTCTCACCAGCTAATAAAGATATAAAACAAAATATTCATTTAAAAAAAAAAAAAAAATCACTACCAACACTTTTTGGATCCTTTATTCTGGCAATGTGCTTGTACATAATATTGTTTTGTAAAACAAACTACAGTTGATTATCTCCCTTTTCTTATAGAGAGCTATCAGTTCGATGAGAAAATAAAAATTGAATTTTTGTTCTGTAATTATCCAAATGTTAAAGATTACGGTTTTAGTGAGATATTGACAAAATTTATAGTGTAGATTTACATTAAAACTAGAAAAAATATTTCTCAAATTACTATTTAAACTTAAAGTTATCCTCTCAATATTAATTTTTAAGCAGTATTTGTTTCATCTTATTTCTGTTGCTTTTTATTGCAGTTTCCACAACTATGAATAAGCAGCATTAACCAAAACACAAGGAATAAGGCTCTAGCAAGACTTGAACTCACAATCCTTATTCTTGGGAGCCTGCTTTGTTGATGCAATAAATATATTATCACACATTTGGCAACTGAATTGAATGGCTTTCTACTAGAATTATAGAATAATTCAATATAAGATCTTGCTATTCTCACTATTTTATTACTACTTCCAAGGAAAGGGATCAGACAAAATACATTCCCTGGTCCCACCAGTTCAAACCCTCATGGCAAGGACACACCATACCACTTACATAGTAGCAAACCACGAACATTCCCTTCGTATTCCATCAGTGAGAAATTCCACTAGAGCAGCTTCTTCCTGTAAACCCCAGCTCTCTAGAACCAACTCCCAAGAGGATATTTCCCTGATCACTACAATCTTAACCTGTTCAAGGCTAGGGTTGATCATTATCTTCCCCTCCTATCTCCACATATTGCTTCCTAATGTAACCCTCTACTTCAAGAGTAAAGGGTGAACCTTATTGTAAAAAAAAAAAAAAAAAATAATACATTTATGACAAATAGTAAATTTGATAAAATTTCTAAACTAATCTTTTCCTAAATTTTACAAAGTAACATTGACTGGTGATGCAAATTTTCAAGGATGAAAATCTTTTTAAATTTCTGAAAGATTTATTTGAATGTTTAAATATACTATAAAAGGTTGCCACATTAATTTAGCTGAAGACAATTACAAAGCCTACAAATTACATGCACTGATTTTATAGAAATGAAAAAAAATTCTTGACTTTTTTTTTTTTTACACTTTTACCCAGTTAATATAAACAACAAATTGTTAGAAAAATTACTAATTTTGTATTCAGTTGGTAGATTATAAATGTATTGGTACATAAGTGTTTGCATCAAGAACATTTTTGCATCTAGTTATCTCAAAATATGCTTCAAATGAACTTGTTTTTATTATTTACTTAAGTGAAACATGTGCACAAAAGAGCTACATTTATATCTGAGACTAGAAAATAAGAATATAATAACCAGAGATTAAAATTCTACACAGAATATGTGGACCAGTAAGATCAATGATGTTATGACAATAATATGTGAATGCTATCATTGAATTGAATTATATAAAAAAAACAAAGTTAGATATCAAGGCCACTTTCAAAGATATTGCAAGTGTTGATAATGTTTTTATATGATGTACATTTTATTATAATCTTTCGTTTTATATTTTAATTTTCATTTCTCCATTTTCAACTTCTTTTCTATAATTTCTATCCCTTTTTCTACTCTAATTTAACTTTTCTTTTTTCATTTGCTGTTCATTTTGATTTTATTACTTATAATGCAAGTGAGATTTTTAAAAGAATAGGAATTTTTTTACGTTTTTGTCAGATAATATGGCCTTGATTTTGTATTTAATTTAAAAAAAGATGTCTTCCTAATCAGTTTTTAAACTAACATTTCTGTATATATGAAAAAACACAAAACAATTTTACTAGTGTCATTACAAATAGCATTAAGTAGTTGAATACTAAAATTATGAGCATTTGTTTATTTCAAACCAAATCAAGATCCAAATTGCCAGAAATCAATTCACCCTTATCTGACTTCAGCAAAAAAAGAGCAATTCGAGGTTATATTTTTAGAGAAAAAAATTCAACCAAAATGAGAAATGATATCTAAATTAGTTTAAACAGACTTCTAAAAAGATAAAGAGCTGCCATTCATATGAATGCATCATTGAATGCACATTAGAAATTGCAATATTAAATGATTAGGAGCAACCAAAGGGCTATGTTTTATTATAAAATCATTTTTTCTCCTCTTTTTTTTAAATGTTTAAGAAGCTATAAATGTTTCACTCTATAAGTCAAGCAAATGTGGTGGTAGATTGGTGTCATTAGTTCCCAACTAGGTATTTATACAGAGGACAACTATTTACTGTCTTAATAGTAACACTGATAGTTCAGACAAGTAAAACTGGAAGCTGCTCTCAAAAATTACCTCCAATCAGTTGTTAATTGAAGTAAAAAATGGCTTGTAAATTTTAATGCCTTCAAAATGAGACAACTATCTTTTAATAAACATAGAGAACCAGTTCTGCTTTCCATCAAGATGCAAACCTCCTTCTTGGTTTCAGGTTTTCCACTGACATGAAGTGGAATGATTATATCAAATCATTTGCTAGGTCTGATGCTAGGAAAGTTGGTTTACTGTGTCTTGCCAAACAATCATACATCATTGCATTGAATATTGCTGCCATATCTGGTCTGGTGCTCCTGCTATATATCTCAAGATTCCCAACACAATCCAAGGAAGGACACATAGTATTATTGCTCCTGGCCTGGCATCCCAAGTTCAGTCACTTTCCCACTACCATGGTGTGGCTTCCCTCTGTCTTTTTCTATAAATATCTTCATGACAACTGTCTTGATGTGCTCTGCTGCTTAATACCTTGACTGCATAAATTTAAGCATAGTACTAGATTGGCAACTAGATCTCATTGTTTTATTGTCAAAATAGCTAGATGAAACTTGCATGTAATTCGTACACTTTGTAATTGTCTTCAGCTAAATTAATGTGGCAACCTTTTATAGTACATTCAAAAAAATCTTTCAAAAATTTAAAAAGATTTCTAATAGTTTCTGGCACTTCTCGCCTGTTGAACTCTCTTCCAGTTTCTTACTTCCATGCCACCTATGTTCTTCAAAAATTTAAATGCAATGTCCCTCACCATGTATCTTTTTTAAGCTTGTTCTTTTATTGTCCTTTCTCTTCACTAAATTCTTCTCATTCTCTTTCACTCTCATTAACCCCTTTGCATCTTATTGGCATTATCACCTACTAATATTTTTAGAGTACTCTTTTCTGCTACCCACAATTACACTAAAATTAAGGAAGTATAACGATTAAATGTATGGTTATAAAGTTGATTTCCTATAAAGAAAAATAAAAAAAAAAGAAACTGTTGAACAAAATCTCTTAAATTACTCAAATTTCTGCTGAATATTGCGTGTCACTAATTTATCTTTATATATTAACAAAAAAACTAATTTGATGGTCTAACATTTTCAAAATTAAAAGAATAAAAATAATCAATTCTAATATAGGCCATCATTGACTTATGACTGTTCAACTTTATGACCCTGACTATGTATGTCTGGCCATAACTACTCTGCATCTTACAGTGTGAGTGTTTCCCAGCTTGCTGTATGACAATTTCCGCCCCAACTCCCTGCAGTGCTAGCATTCCTTCATGCACCTGAAGCTCAGTGTTAGGGCAGGCCTCAGTACAACACACTTTTTTTCAAGACACTTTGTGTCTTTGAAGTTTTTACCCCCAAAATTCTACTGAGGAAATTTTGTTTTGTATTTGTAGGTATTTTGGTATATTTTTGTACTTGTATTTTTTTTTTTTTTTTAGTATATTTAACAAATATTAAACCAATTGTACTGTAGTATGCAGTGTCTGATGGATGTAAAAATAACAAATAAAACAATGTGTAGAGATGATACAAATGGTATCAAACAAAGAGACCATAAAAATTATAAAAAATACAATAATGCTTAAAGAAAGATAAAAAGATTACAAATTTAATTACAGGCAGATTTATGACCTGTCAGTCATAACCAATCAGTCATAAGTCGACAACAATCTGTATTCAATATAAAAATACACAGAGTATATTCAAATGTCAGTCTCATGAATAGTTTCCTTGAACCTCAATATACTTGTTGGTTTGTCTATTTTGGCAAACTCCTTGTTGTAACCCTAATCCGCCATTTCTTAATTCAAAATTGTTCTTCTGCTAGAATAGTAGCCAACCAAGGCTACAGAGTTCACTCTATTTTGTCTATAAGTAGGAGAGAAGTAATGGACTTATGCTTTTGTCAAGAACATTAGTGCAAAGTGGACACAAATTGCCTTAGATGGTATCTGAATTCAGCTTACCAATTACATTTTTCATGAAGTTAACTGTTAGGCCACCCATGCTTTCATATTTTTAGTTTACACACATTTAATTGTGAAGTTATAGTCAATGAGTCCAACAGAACAAACATAAGATTTATATCTAAATCCTGTTTTATGAAACTGGACACACTGATCCCAATTAGACAAGAAAAAAGTTCCTTTGAAACTGAACTTCCTCAGTTTACAAAGTTACCCACCAGTCTTCAACCCTTATGAAATTAAAAGCAACAATTAGGTTTGATAACATTATAAAAGAAATACATATCCTTAAGTCAGCAAACCAGTTGCAATTCCTTAGCTTTTGATTTTAAAATAAACCTATTATTACTTACTATCATCTATAACTAGTTTACAATTTTTTGTTTTTATTTTAATTTGAATTCTTTCAGTACTTTTTTGTTACAACCACTCAACAGACAATTTGTGCAGAAACAGATACTAAATATAATCATATTTTAACAATTCTTTTATTCATAAATTTATAAACATTTACTAAATTATTAAAATATGTGAACTATCTATTAGGAAATCCTTATTTACCACTTTATCAAGTTTGAATCAATTGACAATTAGCCAATGTTTTGTCAACCATTCTAATAAACAATCTAATAAATAAATAGTATTTATTGTTTCTTCTCACTTCTCAAGAACAAAGAATAAATTCACTTTCATATGTTCAGGTTTTATTAAAATTATAATGATCACTTTTAAAACAATAAACATTGCTGAAGAGTGATGGTAGTTAAAATAATAGCAAAACATCAAGGGAAAAATCTTCCTTTTAACACACCAGGTTTTTTGGTGGGCATGAAGATCTAAGATTGCCCACATTTTCTGGATCAAATTTGTTACACAATCTTTGATAGTGTATAACAATGCTACAATTATATTTACAACTCCATTTAAAAGATTATAATTTATAACTTATTAAAAATGAAAGCTGGCATTGTTCCAAGTTCCTTCAGTTGTTTTTTCTTCTTGTTCAATGTATGTCATAACATTAGAAAAATTGATATAATTAAAGCAAGTCAATTTAAACATTTTGGTAGACATTTACTTCTTATACATCAATTTATAATTTGTCAGATTGCTTACTTTCCCTTATTCCCAAGCTGTGATCTAAATGCTAAGGTCGTTCAAAACAGAAAATGGTTTTATTTGATTAACTAAGCATTTTAATTATAAAATGCATCAACATAGCTGTTGCTTATCTAAAAAGATTACAAAAGACTATGTTGGAAATGAATAACAAAACTTTTTTTTTTTAATTCTTTTTTTAAAGCTGAATATACAAATTAATTATCTTCATTAAGTAAGAACCACTAAATTTATTTGATGACAGTTGAATGTAATGTTTGCATATACACATGGACACACACCTAATTTTATATTTAATATTTGGGGTTCCAATCCTGTTAGGAATGACTGCAAAACCACTTTCCCCTCTGCAATTTATAAGCAGAAGCACAAAAATATATGCTGGGATTTCTTCTAAGCCAATAAAACGGGCCAGTTTTCTGTTTAATATCAGTCCAGATCTGTCTTGTCTTGAAGTCAGAATGCTACATTCGCTTGATCATGTGTGTGAACATCAATTCTTAGCTTTGTGAACGTTTTGCCTTTTTACTGTTAATTTGCCTTGCATATATTGTTTGTTAGCTTTATATTATTTTTTGCCCTGTTCTTTTCTTTTTTCTTGTTATTGCAAACTTTGTTAATTCTGTTGGGCAATTCTGCCATTTATTTTACATTTAACCATGGCCACTGAACTTGCACAGACACATATTTTGAGTTTTATATATTATATACAAGTTTTGAATTTGACAAACTACTTGGTCACATATAATATTTGTATAAATCAAGAATTTTTTAAAAATATTAGTAGGTATTAAAAAGTTTTTACAAAAAGAAAATTACAAACAGATTAAATATTATTTACATTGTTTGGACTGTTGTCCTCATATTTATTGTCATATTTATGCCATTTCAGCTATTGTGCCACCCTCTGTGGAATGAAGTTAAAATAACAGATAGAAAACATCACTGGAAATACAAAAACTTAAGGAATCAGCAGATATGCTAGGCCATAAAAATTTCCTAAGCTAGCCAAGCATATACATGAATACAAAAACCAGTAATAGAGTGCTAGAGAAAAACAACAATAACAAAAATTGTAATATGAGATCTGGTAAAAAAATGTAGGGTTTATAAGTCCCCAAAATTCATTCACTGATGTCCAGTGAATAAAAGTGTTGGTTGAAGTAATCCAGTGACTTAACCCAAAAAGTTGTGAGTTCAATACCTGGCTACAGCAGGGATGGACAAAAACTTGAAGAATTGAGTTACTAAAGAGAATTAACTGAAACTGAAATATTCAGAAAAGGCATGAACATAGAACTAAAATAATCTACCCCAGTGGACTAAATAAAGGATTTGGTTTGAAATTCCAACATATATCACCTGAAGAAGGCCAGAGCATACAATGACCGAAACATCATAAACATGACAATAGGAATGAGGACAACAGTCTAAAAAATGTAAATAGTTACAATAACTCATCTCAGAAATATAGACAGAGATTATATATTGAAATAATATCTATTTAAATTATAACAATTTAATATTTACACAATGGGAATACATAATAAATGACAAAAATAAAACATTTTATCGCAATTCATATAAATATAATCTAAATACCAAAACTAGAAAATTGATTGTTCCTTTTTTAAAATAAAAAATTAATTTGTTATTGACAATGAAGAATTTTGTTTTGTTTTATTCACTTGAATAATCATATTCATTCTTTAAACTAACTTCTGGTTTATCATTTCATTAAAATATTCAAATAAAGATGCATGCTAGATAAAAAAAAATTACTAACAAAAATAGTCATACAAAAATTGTAAAATTTATATCAAAAAAGAAAAATCAATATTAACAATGTTGGTTTTCTGATTGGAGAGGGAGAGAAAAGCAATGAAAGCATATCTTAAGACATCTTGAATTTCATTTGAAGCTTTCATCATTACCTCCTCAAGGTACTTGATGTAGGCCTCAGTATTGAGTCTGAAGCCCTTACCAACAAATTCGGGAGTTCTTTTCTTAGCAGAACAATCAGAGTGAGTTTTCCAAGCTGCCATACCTTCGTAATTGCCATTAGACTCATCCAACTCTTTCCAAATCCTCTGCACTGTCCTCAGATTGACACCTAAACAATCTGAAATGTTCGTAATGAAGCTTCTGGAGTGAATGCCAAGCAGTACAGCATGCAGTTTCCAAATTTCTGGCTGAGTGAATTGCATCCTGAAGCTCTTTTTTTCACAGATGGTGCCCAATTGACTCTACTATACTGTTCAAGTGACAAAATCAAAAAAAACAAAAAAAAAAAAAACAATGTGCATGTACAAAATTAAAAATATAAATGGCAACAATTTACCCATCGCACGTTTGGGACATTGGTAATTATGGCTCTCAACAATTTTTTGTCCTTTCTAGGTCTTAATGAATGTTGTCTTTACCACTACTAAATCTTGTTCCAATATCCATTTACTTATGCTCACTGGCTAGTTCATGTATTTTTTTCATTTGTTCCTCTTGCCTTCAATCTGACTTGTGAGTATCAAATTTCCAAGTTTTCTTTCCTCGTTACTTACCCTAGAAATTTCAATTTTCTCATAGCATTATGCATAAGTGTCCCTTTTGTTTCCATCTTCTCGAAATTTTTATTGTTCCCCACATGTTCAGTCCATAATATGCTGAATCTCCTTCTGGAGAACCACATTTCTGTTGCTTCAAGTCTCTTTGTCATCTGTGAAGGAGATTGTCCAGTATTCACTGACATATAGGAGGACTGATATTGCACAACAGTTCAGTACTCTTTTCTTTGTTTCTAATGAAATTTTTCTGTTTCTTAATACTTCACTTAGCTTTTAGAAAGCATCTTTCACTATTGCAATGCACTCTTGGATTTCGATGTCAACCTGTGTTAAAACATTTCCCAGATATTTAAATTGTTGCGCTTGTTTGATTTTGGTGTCTCCAATTTGTAATTTGCATGTTAGGCTGCCTCAACCATGCATTCTGTATTTTCCGTCTCACCAGTTTATGACACTGCTATAATATTCATTAAAAATTTTTCTTTAGAATCCTTATCTTTTTAATCCTGTATAAGGAAGGAAACTACAAGAACTCCTACAGAATGTAGTGAAGCAAAGCCAGAAAAAAGGACTAAATATTAATTAATATTTAGTGTCATAAACTGGTGAAGCGGAAAAGTACTAGGAAGAGAAAAAAGTCAAACAATTATGTCCTGACTCCAAAAAGAGGTACTGAGCAAAATTTCATGGGAAAATTAGCTCAGGGGGAGGTGTTGTAATGGAACGTCCCACACTCCCTATCACCTATGCGGACTGACTATATCAGTAGATATATATAATGAGCACAGGATATACCTGGGGGCTTGCTTTGGGAATTAATCTAGAGTTGGAGATTTGTCTCCAGCTGAGCTGGTCAAACTCTCTGCCTCTGGACAGAGAGGATGCCCATATGAGGTTATGTCGAAGGGCAGAGTCTCATCTCAGGAAACAGCTACCTGACCCAGTTTTATACCAGGAATTTTTGGCTGAGCCTACAGGCTCGAATACCTCACATTAAATTCAATCTTGTGCCACATTTGGCCGCGTGGGGTGGTTGGTAGATATCCTTGCTTCGGGAATTACTAGCCTGTCATCCAATTCTCTGTCTTTCAGTAGTGTATTCTCTTTTACAATAAACCTCTCTTTCTTTCATCTATGCACATGTTGCTGTTCCTTCACTCAAGTACCACCTTTGTCTGTTTGTAACCTTCTTTAAGGATATAATATAAACCTTCACCATCTCATCAAAGAAAAACAAAAACAAAAACAAAATTATGAGGAAAGTGAAAATTACTTACTGGCAGAATAGTGTAGAAGAAAACTTGATCAATCTCAATTGGTAGGATATGGCTTGATTAGAGAGAGTAAAGGTGAATAGGTAGAGAGTAAATGTAGTGACACCAAAGTCCAACAGAGAAGAACAATATTATGAGAAAGGGGACTCTGCCGTCTCCCACATGGATTGAGACTCCTCAACATTTGTTTTTTTTACATCAGTTTTTCTGATCTTCCAAAGTATCATAAACCTGGAAAAAAAAAAGAAAGAAAAATAAAGAAATGTATCCCCAAATATAATGTGTGTGTAAAAAAAAAAAAAATATATATATATCCTGGAAATACACACTTAAAGGGAATATTTCTTCACCTATTGAATGCAATATGCTTCTTATATTACCAATTAGATCATAAGCTAGAAATATGTAGAGTAGAGAAATAGAAACTTAATATGTTGGAGCAGAGTTGTTTACAATCTGAAAATCAGATATGTGATGTACAAATAGCATAATAGTTAGCGTCTTGGAACAAGAAATTGTCAAGCCAAGTTCACAAATAACCAGAGATAGGAGTTAAATAGCAGGACAGACTGGGCTCTTTAGCTATTGTTGGCAACTAGTCTAGGAGAAAGAAAACTCAGCATTCAAACTTGAAGAGGGCTGTTTAGAGACTTTATGGCCCACTGTACACCATTTCTCTGTTAACAAAAGTGTGGCTGATTCTACACAAGCCTTTACCACTATAATCCCCTATAATCAAATTACGTGTGTGCGCAGTCTGGTGGTTTGGTTCTAAAAAAAGTAAGCTGTTAATCCCTCATACATCAAAATCAACTGGAGAGTCCACTATATATATGCGTGTGTGTGTTTAGTTATGATGACAGTACTCCATTCTTGGCCTGATCTGGCTCTTGTAAAAGTATAGCATGTACCATATATACTCATGGATAGGTTGCACCATTAGAAAGGTCACACTATAATCTGTGGAGTTATATTGCCTTTTTTTAACAAATATAACTACAATTTTTAAAATATTTTCAAATATTCATCTTTATTTCAAAACTTTGCCTATATATATATATATATATATATTAAAACATAAGAAAAGTGTTTATTCATTTAGGTATAGTTATTAAACTTCATCAGGATTGAATCCAAAAAATTCTTCTTCATCATCATCATCACTGTCAAACATTCTTTTCATTTGTATTTACTTATTGAGTGTGGGGTTGCTGTGTTTAGATGAAAATTTGGATACCAGTAATTGCTTCAGTCTTAAAAATCACTTGAAAATAATTGTCATTCATTGTAAATCAGATAATAAATGGTAAATATGAGCAGTGCAGATCGAGTGCTTTTATTTGATGTGTGATGCATTGCTGTTGGAAGAGTCAATTGTGTAAAATTGAAATTTCAGGAAAGATCCTTTTTCTACCTTGCCTTGCTTATTCACAAGTCCAGGGTACTCACCTAGCCTACTTTAAATTCTGTGCTGTTGAGTGGATAGGTTGCACATCTGATTTTTATAGAAATTTTGGTGAAAAAAAGTGCAACGTATCCTCAAGTATATACGGTATATTCATTCTTAGTATATATTATGTAAATGGTTAGTTAAATTTCAAGATAGTTAACTATCAACAAAATTCCCAAATTCCAAGAAAATATCAGATGCTTAAACAATAGGAAGAAACCTGTATGGTTCAGCTATTTCAAATTATTTGTTCTAATAATATAAACATCATTAAAATACAAAAGCAACAATGTTTTGCATTTGGATGGAGAATTGTTTTCATATAAAAAGAAATGAAAAAAATGAAAAGGAAAAAAAAAGAAAATTAAAAAAAAAGAAAATTAAAAAGATCCAGCTAAAACTTATTTTCTGATGTTAAACAGAAATGCAATTTTCTTACTTTAAAAATGAAAAATATTGAAGGAATCATAAAGTAATCTCTTTCAAAATTATAGAAAAAAACAGTTTACAAGCAACAAACATGTTTCATAAGAAATCTATAAATTTGCTCTTGATTTACAAAAAAGAAAACAAAGGAAAATATTTCATATGAAAATTGTTTAGTTTATTTTTAAATTTTATCATAAAATTCTGATTTTCTGCAGAGAATTTTTTAATCAATAATCAGTTACAATATATTTTTGAATACAGATAAAGATGGATGATAGCAACATTGCTTTCAAAGATTTCAAATATTAATATAACAATGACAATTATTCTCTTCCTTCAAAAAATATATTTTACACATAATTTACATCATTGAAAAATGAATTACCTTCTCACACTTAAATTTATTTAATCAAATTAAGTATAACTCCTGCAAAAATAAAAATATTATTCCTATAATTTTAATTTTATCACAGAAAGTTTAAGAATTTAATCCAAATAATTAAAACAATTTCTTACAAAAATAAATATTCTATTAGTGCTTGGAATATCGATAAAAAATGTTGAATAACTTTATCACATACTACAATTATTCAAAGCAATTCATTTTTTTTATCATTTCACCCCAAACAAGGCAACAATGCCACTAAAATGCAGGTGGTTACAGGGAGTGAAAGTGTTGTAACCTAGAGAAGGTTACTAAATATAATAATCACATGAAGATTGGTAATGAATGCTAATACTTAGGACATGAACAACATATCTAAGATTTGCCAGCAGCACGTAGAAGTAGTAGACAACTGCTAGGAGTGAGTCAAGTGAATTCCACACTACATCTCCAACTGCAGAATATCTCCAACTGCCATGTGGTCAGATGTGGCACAAGGCCAAATTTAATGTGGGGTATCCGAGCTCATAGGCTTGGTCAAAATTCCCCATAGACCCTGTATAAAACAGAGCTGGGTGGCTGTCCCCTGATATGAGACTCTGCTCTTCAACATAGCCTTATCTGGGGATCCTCTCTACTCAGACACAGATAGTTTGACCAGCACAACTGGAGACAAATCTCCAACTGCAGACCAACATACAGTATTTACTACTGTATTTAGGTGAATGGGGACATACCCATTATCATCCATAGGTATGCTACAACAGAAAGAGAATGAGAAGACTTTAGTGAGGAAAAGGATACAAAATAACAGGGTTCAGGAAGGCAGAGATGCCAATTGATGTTACATTTAAATTTTTGAAGGTTGTGGGTGGAAAGGAAGCAAGAGATAAGAACAGAGTTCCACAGGTGAGAAGTGTGAGAAAAAAAACTGACAATTGCATCTAGCTAGTTCAACAGTGAGACCTAGTTGCCAATCTAGTCACAGGCTTAAATCCATGCAGTCAAGGCACCGAGGAGGAAAGCTGATCAGAACACTTGCCATGAAAATATTTGTAGAAAAGACAGAGGGCAGCCATGTCACATCAGTGAAAATGACTGAAGTTGAAATGCCAGGTCACGATCAATTAGATTACAGAGCCTTCTTTGAAAGGATATCTTTGCTCATAAAACCAATACCATGAAGTATTTTTGAAAGAAAAATATTCATTCACTTTTCTTATAACAAATAAAAATCTTTAAAGCAAAACATTAAACAAATGACAATATCAAAGTCTATAATAATTTTTCAGTTATAGGGGTTGATTAAAATTATATAAATTATATCGTTAACAAAGTTCATTGTATTTAAGCTTCATATACTTAGTTAAATATATCTCAATACAAAACATTTGAATATTCATATTTTTTTTCTTTTGAGAGTAATGGGATAGTTACCAAAATAAAATTCAAGTAATTAAGATTGAAAAAAATTGTAATGATTAAATGATTAGAGAAATATTATTATCTTAACAGAGTATTTAATTTGGAACAACTGCGGTGATGTTTGGCAATCATCCAAATAGGTCATTAGCAAGGAAGAACAATTGTTCTTTATAGATCACTAAGTTGACTTGGAATGATTATTGTAAACAATACTAAGTTAATATTTGCTTACCTTTACTTTCTATCTCACATATAATGAAATGAAGGTTTTACTATAATCCAGTCATTTTGAGCAGAAACCAAAAAAATGAGCATTATGAAAAGTTAAAGTTTTAATATCAAATTTTATCATATATGTAAATTATAGCAAATGATAAACCTAACTTGTTAACAGAAAAGTTTTTTGAGGTACATGGAAATCTGTTTTTATTTTTTTTAATTAGAATAAAGTTAATAGTCTCAAAGCAAAGTTTAAGATTACTCTATTGAGTAAAACTTTCAGCTAAAAAGATGAATTTGATATATTCTGTATTTATATAAGCATTAACTGTAATACATTCTAAGCTAAATGCTGTCATCCCACTCACCAATATCAGCTGATATGGAATGAAAAAATTCAAATTTATAACTTGGTTGTCAGCAAAAGGAACAGATCAAAGTGGAGGCATCAAAATCAAGCAAGTACAAAAATTTGAATATCTGGGGAGTGTTTTAATAGAGGACGGAAAATGAGACACCAAAATCTAAAGGCACCTTGAAATAGTGAAAGATGCCTTCCGAAAACAACTTACGAAACAGGAAAATTTTGTTAGAAACAAAGAGTACTGAACTGTTATGTAATATTGATCCTCTAATATGAAAGTGAATGCTAGAAAACTCATCACAGATAAAGAGGAGATAGAAATGTGGATATACAGAAGGATGCGGAGAATATCATCAACTGAACATGTGAGCAATAACAAATTTTTATGGAAAGTGTAAACAAAAAGTATGCTTATGCTTAGAATCAGAAAGAGACAATTGAAATTTCTAGATTGCATAATGAGGAAAGAGGACTTGAAGAATTTGACACTCACAGGACATATTGGAAACAAGAAAGAGAAAAGCAGTGAATAACCTACCTAATGAGCTTATATAAATGGTTGGTAGAACAGGAATTGGGACAGAGCGCAAGAAGACAAACTTTACTAAGTGCTACAAAGGACAGGAAGTCATTATAACCTTTATGCAGATTTCTTTACAAGGTAGGTCCAAGAATAGAAGACTGGAGGGACACTAGCATTAATGTGAAAGGAACAAGAAAAGTGACCGTTATTATTTAATTATTTTTTTTATTATCTTACTATCTTAAAGTGACCATTCAACATGACTTTCATTGCTCGATTTGTTAAGAAAGATTGGATCAAATCAAAAATCTGGCCAGAGACACAATAGCTTGTGAAGAAGATTAGTATGTTAAATCTTGTCATACACCTTTGAGATATCTAAAGCCACAGCCTGACCATATCTAAAGTTTTACAGATTATTTCAATGATAACCACAAATATCTCAGCAGTTGACCTAGAGAAGCAAAAGCCATACTGCTTGTCTGAAAATAGGCCATGCAAAATGAGATGCTAAGCCAATTCAGAGTTGAGTAGAGTGTCTAATACTTTACCAAAAAGAGGTAAAATAGGACAATAATTCAAGGAATCAGAAGGGTTCTTAAAGATAGGAACTACAGAAGAGGATTTCCAACAGGCTGAGAAGCAAGAAGCAGTAAGGCTTTTGCTATAGAGTTTAGAGAGAACAGGAGACAGTTCTGGAGCACATTTCTATCAGACAATTGCAGGGATGCCATCAACTTTGCATGCTTTTTGGAGATCTACTTTGGAGATGATAGTGGAAAGCATGGATGTAGTTAAATGCATATCGGATAGCAGAGAATCAGTTCTCTGCAGAAAATCAAGCAAAGATATGCCAAATGAGTTGAGAGTGGAACTGGAAGAGAATTTATGAGCCAAGCACTCTGCTTTATCAGCTGTAGAAGACAGCACTTCAGATTGATTGAAAGAGGAGGGATTGAAGATTTACCTTTGTTTAACATGCTCTTACAGAACTGCCAGTAATCACAAGAGTCAAAATCTAGAAATATAAAGGTAGTACAATAGTAAAATACAATAGTTAATTCAAATGCTCACATAACTTATTAAACTGATGAACTTATAGAAGAATGTATTCCATTTTGTTTCATTGGAGGAAGACAAAGATTTTAAAATTTTTGATTCATTAGTCAAAATATTAGAGCTTAATAAATTATTAAAATGGTTTTTAAAAAATGCAATATTACATCTTATTAAGAAGATGATTAAATTCAATTTGAAGACATATTTACTTGGGACCATTTTGAAAATTTACTTCAAGACGAAATCTATTGAAATTCATTCAAAATATTTAATCCCTTTAAATCAACTAAAAAAGTATATCATAAAGATATATTTTAGAACCAATCACTAATACATGGAAAAAGTATTTTCATTTTATTACTTCAAAGTCCTAAACTGCATTTTCTACCTACTAGGTATCCAAGCGTAATAGCAAAATGTATTCATGCTCATCAAAATAATTTGCAGTCAATACAAAAAGGTAGAAATGATAAGAATAAATTAAAAAATTCTCCCAATCAAAAAGTCTAATGATAACACAAAGAGACATTTAGAACCAAATTGCATTAATTTCTGACTCTTCATAATTCTTCTTGTTTTTTTCAGTTATTCTAATGAAAATAATAGTAATTCAGTTTTCTCAATATAATATAAAGCTTAAAATGGGTAACCTGACATTTAGTTATTAGAATATAAATATTAAAATGAAAAATAATTTTTCAAGAATAAAACAGTTTAAATATAAGGGAAAGTCTTTGAAAGCTTGTTAATATTCAAAATAAGCACTGTTGAGTAGTCACAAATTTAATAAGTCAGCTAAATTTTACTTAGCAAAATTAAAGGTAAAATGAATTCTACTAAATTACAACAAATGCTGAAAACTTCTCAGCCCAAAAAAAAAAAAAAAAAATATACAAATCTGGTGTTTGGTCAAATTATTGAAAATAGGTTAGTTGAAAAAATTTTCAGCACCTCACTGTAATATTTACTGAAATTAATCCCAAAAAGAAATTGGATTTGTAATTTTATTTTACACTCTGGATAAAAAAAAAAAAAAGATTAACTGCATAAAATGATTTGATGCAATATAATGAAAATTAAAAAAAAATCAATACACCAGTCAGCTTATTACTGTCACTGGTTGAATTTAAATTCCAAAATTATACTAAATACTTAATAGTAACCTTCAAACATATTTGATAGAATGATGTCATCTAAAATTTGCTCAACTCACAAGACAAATATATGTAAATACAATGTTACATCAATAATCATTTCAGTTTATTTGAAACAAAACTACTTTTGCTTTTAAAGATCATGAAATTTTCAGCAGATATAAAAATTACATGGTTTTGTCATTTATCTTTTATATATAAGCTGAGTCAAATGTCACAAAGTAGGATGAAATTTTAATGAATTTGTTATTTTTTTTTTGTATTTTTCTTTCAGAAATACAAGAAAATTAAATAACAGTTTAAAATGTAAGGAAAAGTCATTGAAAGCTTGTATAGATTCAATATAAAGTAAACTATAATTTAGATTATAAAAAAGACCTTGGTGATTGTGTGTATATATATATATATATAAATACTTCCATAAAAAACATTTTTTTTTAATTTGCAACTTTTTCTATATATATATATATATATATAAAACATGTTTCATTAAATAATATAGATATTTAATGCCATTATGCATGATACCAATTTCCAGTCAGCTCCCTTATAATGAAATGCTTATTTTATAAATATTCCATAGCTACAATGGATAGATTTAAAATTTTAAAATAATTATAACATTGCATGTTCACACATGTTTTTTATAAGTCACAATCACAACAAAATGCAGATTTTATCACAGTTACAATAAGTTTGTCTTTATTATTTACCCCTGAAGATGATCTTGAAGGAGATCAAAAGTACTTGGGTAGGAAAAAACTATGGCACCGTCCTTGATGAATTTCATCTTAACATCAAGAAGCTGATTAAAGAACTGGAAAGGATCTGTATAAAAATAAATAGACAATATGTCTATAATTATTCAATGAAACATGTTTGAATGAATATATATATATATATATATATATATATATATATATGCTATTGCAATTTTAAAGCAAAAAGTAAGGCTTGATCCACCCTGTATAAATATAAGCTAATTACAGTTGATGGTTTTGCGTTTTTTTTTCATATCAACTGAATAATATACTTAGTATACATATTATCACCACCTGGTAATAGGTATTTCTAATTATACAGTAAAGAAAACATTAAAAAGAAATTATTTTATTTGATCAGATTTACCTTCCTAAAACTAGAAATTTTATATAAAGTTCCTTATGGATCTCACTGTAATATATGCTTCTGCTGTTTGGGAATTAAAAAGAATCAAACAATCTTCATCACACAATCCAACTTCCAGTGCAAATTAATCTGCCATCTTATTACAAAGAAGCAGTTTACATATTTTCTTAACTGTAATCCAAGCCATCCAACACATTGATTGCACTCAGCCATCTTTAAAGCTTTGGGTTTTAATTATAATAATAAACAAGTGTTTGTTCATACAAAATATAACTGAATGAAACTAATTCAGAGTTTTATTTTTATAACTGACTTCAGTTATTTTATATTATTGATTCTTTCTTTAATCTATATAAGATATTAATTAAAAAAAAGATTTTCTAACAGCAAAGAAAACAGAAACATAACAAAATGCTACATCATCAAGTGAATGAAATGTATGTGTTTATCAGCTTAAATTTAGTTATATTATAGCCATTGTATATGTCAAAAAAGCTAGAGTAATTATATAAATAGGAAACTAAACAGAACGTTATAAAAAATATATCAATTTAAGATGTGAGGCAAAACCGCAATAAACAAAAAACATGAAATCAAAGCAAGAAAAGTTTAATGGGGATAGGGAACAGAAAAATTTGACATTATGAGAAAGAAAAACATACCTGAGTTTATTTTCTGAAAAACTATTAACTTCATATGCACAGATTTAAGGCAGTCCTAGGCAAATAAATTTGACTGGTATTTGACTGAATTTATAGATTCTAAGTATATTTTACACTTGAATAATTTTGAAGATGAAGTAGATTAAAATCTCGCATTTTAAACCCAAATCAATACGTAAATCCAGATGCAGTGATACGAAAGACTTTAATCTTACAAAAATATATACAACATAAAATTTGTTAATATGCATTTAAATATATGAAGTGGGTACTGAAAGGTTCTTGATCGAACTCACTTCCCAAAATTTCTTTTGGAAGAGCTTCTTGGTTGAGCCACAAGCTTTTCAGTACAACTCCCCATTCCCCAGCCTTGGATGTTGAACATAGATAAATACAGTAAAGGCCAAGTGCTTGAGAGTCACCCTCTAGATTTCTAAGAATCAACTAAAAATTGAAGCCTTTTCAAACAAAATTAATTTACAATTTTCAAAATCTAATTTACTAGATCACTTCAGATCACTTCAATTTTATATTCCTGAAAAGTTTAACCATATATTCAATAATAATGGAATTAACTGAGTGCTACATAAAGCTTCCTTAACATTTTATCTCTTTTTGCCTAATCTACCTTACTGGTAATCTTGGGGTTTGTGGATTACATATTTAAGGTATCCACCCCCTCTCTAAAAAATTGGATACCATGCAATAATGAATTAAATAGTTTCAGCATCCTAGCTTAGTAGGTGTTAATTAAACCAAAGATATTAAACTTACTATTAAATCCAGACGGTGGCCCCAAATCTTATTTGATTTTTATAGTGTATCTCAAAATTCTTTTGCATTAAAGAAATCATTATTTACATTATTCGGATTATTGTCCTCATCTTTGTCACCATATTTATCACAACATTTCAGCCGTTGTACGCTCCAGTCTTCTTCAAGTGGTTGGAATGTCGAACTTAACCCTTTATTTCGCTCACTGGGGTAGACTGTTCTGGTTCCATGTGCCATGTTTTTAATGGATGTCAGTTATCAGTTATCTCCTGTTAATTTCCCTCTGAAAGTTCTCCACTCCCTTAACCAGGTATTGAACTCATACTCTTTGGGTCCTGTTAGTGGATCTAACCAACGCCTTTATCAAGGACACATGGCATAGTGGAACTAGAACAGTCTACCCCAGTGAGCAAAATAAAGGGTTAAGTTCGACATTCCAACCACCTGAAGAAGGCTGGAGCATACAACGGCCAAAACATTGTAATAAATATGGCGACAAAGTCCGAATAATGTAAATAATGTACATAATACCTCATCTCAGAAATATAGACATATTAAATTTGAAATCATTCTAAAGCTAGTATTTTAAGTAAAAGGTAGTTTTTATTATCAAGAAATAAAGATTAAAAGACTTTGAACCTTTAAAGTTAAAAAGCCAACATTTATTGATTATATGTCCTCTTTTAATATAGAAATTTAACTTTTGCTGCTGAGGAGAAAATAGCTGTTTATAATTTCAACTTA
The DNA here is from genome assembly GCA_963932145.1 of Acanthosepion lycidas. Lineage (NCBI taxonomy): Eukaryota > Metazoa > Mollusca > Cephalopoda > Sepiida > Sepiidae > Acanthosepion > Acanthosepion lycidas. Next base: position 57,722,226 of record OZ010571.1, on the reverse strand, counting down.
TTCTTTATTATAATTCCCACTTCTATGATAAAATGTTCTATGAACAAATAGTTTAGTGCATACAAAAATATTTTATAAACAGTATCTTTTGAAATATTAATTAGCATCATCCATCATACTAATTAAATTCAGTGGTTAATTCATTTCATTCATGGAAGCAGAAATTAACAATGATTAGAGGTAGTTAATAACAAATCACTAAATTGTCTTCTTTGGTCTTTTATCTCAGCTTGAAAAGTGATATTTGTTCTAATCATTTCAACAAGAATGTATAGTGAAAGTGTTTTGAGAAAACATGCCCCATCCTCAAATTAATAGCAAAATAATTAGCTTCATGCTTGCTGTACTTATATTATTTATTTTAGAATATATTAAAATGCTATCTCAATTAAAGTAGTGGAAATTCTAAAAAAATGTCTACTAACAGTCTTTCTGGGAGGAACAAAAAACATTAACAAAGTTATTTAGAATACAAATAACTTTCAAATATTAATGATACTGTTATACTTTATTTGCAATATATATATTTTTACAGGGTGTGGAGGAATTAGGAACAGAAACATTAATAATGAGTGGAAAGAGGAAAGAGTAATCAGGAGGACAGTAGGTAGCAATTGACATTGCATTTAAATTTTTGCAGATTAGAGTTGACTGGAAAGCATAGAGTCAGAAGGGAGATCCACAAGCAAGAAATGCAAGAAAAACTGTTAGCATTGAACTTACTGCTACATCTATTCAGCTCAACTGTAAATTGATAAGATTTCAATGCCAGTCTAGTATTGCACTTAAATTAAAAAAAAGTCTAGGTACCATAGCAAAGAGCTCATCTGAACAATTACCATGAAAGTATTTATAGAAAAGGCACAGAGATGCAACCTTACGGCAATGGAGAAAGTGACTGAAGTCAAGACACCAGATCAGGACCAATAATATTGCTGATTCTTCTTTGGATTATATCAAGGAGCTCTAAGCAAACAGCAGAGGCACTGGACCATATGCAGCAGCAATATTCTAGGCATGGCAAATAGTAGACATAGATATGCAAGATGGATTCCAGAGAGAAAAATTATCTTGCACAACAGTGAACCAACTTTCTTGACAGCTGATCTAGCAATGGATTCAATATAGTCTTTCCACTTCGCCAGTTGAGAACGTCAGCCTGAGAAAGTGCAACAAGTCACTTTCCTAAAGGTTAGCATCAGCTGTGCTGATGAAAGGCAGGGAGGAAGCTCTCAGAATGAGAGAAGTTTAGTTTTAGAGGTTTTGTTATGTCAACAAACACTCATTTGACACTTTTGTAATGTCAATGAATACTCGTTGTAGTAGAGACTTTGTAATCGTAGATACATCTATAGTAACACCATTGAACAATACTGGTGTCAGATGCCTTCGAATATCACTCGCACTAATAGTACTTGCTCGATAATACTCACTCGAAAAGTAACCACCGAACAGTAATCTGTATAGTGAGCAGTACAGAGAAGGTGTGTAGAAATAGTGAATAGTATAGAGAATAGCAAACCATATAGTAATAGAGGATAGAATAGAAATGGTGATCCAAACAGTAATAGAGGTTAGAATAGAAATGGTGATCAATTAGATGCCACACTACTTCCTACTTATGCGTTTCCCTCATGGTCAGATGATCCACTCAATTCAATAATGGGATCACCTGTGTTTGCTCTCTGGCAATCTGTGTTCAAACACCAGTGTCGGCAGTAACACTTTATTCCTATATAAAAAGAGGCATTAAAATTAACAAGCTATCTTTTGCCCCAGTTAACAACAGACTGGAGGTTGTTTTGGACATCAGCTGCTATTTTGACCTTGTCAAACTGGTTAACCTTACTATCGAGGCAGGAGTAAATAATTGTGTTGTCAGCTGATGTCATCAGGAAGGTCACTAATGAAAATTAAAAACAAAATAGGACCAAGGATGGAGTCCAGGAGGACACCCACATTCGTATGAAAGGACATATACAAGTGGCCATTCAGGAAAAACTTTCATTTTGCAATTTGATAGGAAAGATTGGATCAATTCAAAAATTTGTCTGGAGACCCTGTAACTTTTCAGCTTGTGGAGAAGAGCTGTGTGCCAAACTCTGTCAAAGACTTTCATGATGTCCAAAGCTACATCCAGGGCTTCACCGTTTTTATCTAGAGCATGATAGACTCTTTCCACAATTATCATTAGGACATCAGCAGCACCTGGAGAAATGAAAGTCATACTGCTTGTCTGAGAAAAGGTTCTGCAATGAAAGATGCTGAACCAATTCCACATTGATTAGGGCCTCTAGAATTTTCCCAAAAAGAGGTAGAAGGCTAATAGGCCAATAGTTGGAAGGGTCAGACAGTTCAGAGATCTTAAAAACTGGAACAACAGACAATGACTTCAAGCAGGTGGGAAAGCCAGAGGCAGTGAAGCATTTATTATATAGTTTAGAGAGAACAAGGGCAAGTTTAGGAGCACACTTCTTAATGACTATTAGAGATACCATTGGGTCCATATGCATTGTGGGGATCTAGGTTAGAGATGATAGCAGAAACCATGGAAGAGGTTATATACATATCACTCAGAGATTTAGTTCTAAGTGGAAAGTTGGACAGGGATACTCTAAATAAGTCAAGGGTAGACTTTGAGAATTTATGGGCAAAGCATTGAGCTTTATCAGCAGGGGATGATAACAGCTCAAATCAATTGAAGAGGGGCGGAATAGAGACATAACACTTATTTAATACCCTGTTACAGAGCTTCCAGTAATCACAAGAGCCAAAGTTGTTGGAGACTATGCAGTGCCTCATTCTATTAACAAACAGGGACAGCTCCTTCGAGGGCTCACATTTATTACAAGCAGTAACAAATAACCACAAGCTGTCACACTAGTATAGCCGAAAATAGCGCAAGATTAGAAATAAATTGAATAGCGATGCCTGTTGCTCAGTTTTGCTAGGGAAACAAGTAGGGAAGTTTACGATTTGAGTAAGGGATTGGGCAATGGAAAAATTTAATGTCTGAATATTGGCAACATCAGTACAATTAAAATGTTTCAGCCACATGTTATGGTGAGCATTAAAGTCATCAAAAACAAAGATGTTCACAGATGGATGGAGAGTAAGTGCCTTTCCTATACTGTCAGCTATTATGTCTAATATACTACAGTCCTGGGAAGGTGGGGAGGACGATAAAGGAAAAAGTGATAAATTGACAAAGTTTAGTAATGAAAGACAGAAGTACATGAAAGAGTAGTCATGGGTCTCAAGAGACAATTCCCTGACCATTGGAAGATTATCCTAGATGTAGACACCAAATCCATACATCTGAATGCTAGAATCTTTTCAGTCTGGAATTAACAATTCATTAGTAGCAGTAGAAGAATCAAAGTTGGTTTCACAAAGATATCAGGTGATTGTTCCAAAAGAAAACATTCTATGCTGCAGAAGTTGGAACAGAAACCTCAAATATTGAAGAAAGAAAGGTTGAGGGAGATAGGTGTTTTTTTTTTGTTTACTGTTTTAGCTGTATTTCTTTTTTATGTTTCCCATGAGATCTTAAGGAGAGAGAACAAAGACCACTATAATAATTTTCACTGTCATCAGTGGCAATACAAACCAGCCAGGGTAAGGCTGAGGACAGAGCATAATGTGGCCTTAGGGTTGCCCACCAGAAATACATGCAAGGGCACCTACCCATATACAACATGACACTACAGATACTCCAAAATGCAACTGTTGATCCGAGCAGCCTCAATACCAAAAATGACCACTCAGAAGCAGCAGCCAGCAAACTGCCAACCCGGTACCCTCATAATGGAAAGTCACAATCATTGGTTAGTCTGATCACCAAAAAGTTAAATCAGTGGTCCTCATAAGAGAAAGAAAGAGAACCAAATCATATCCTGAACAGGGAACTAGGGACAAGCCTCTCCTCCAGTTCAATAGATATGGAAGGAGTGTGGGCCAGATGATGGTATTCCTATTAACAGTAAACAAAAAATGCAAAACAATTCATATTAAGTAATGACTTGGTTCTGATGTCTACTACCAATTAAAAAAAAAAAATATATCGGGATTGTAAAACTTAATTTTTCAGCATTGATAAATAACAGCAGGTAAGCATATTCTAAATTAAACAAGTTGGAGGAGGGGCTGAATTAAAAAGTTTGATAATTTAAATAGCAATGGAGAAGAGAAAATAATGAAGGATAAGTGAAAACATCGGAGACAAAACCAATGAAAGAAAAGCAAAAAATAAAAAAAGAGTTAAAGATTTACAAACAATATCATGGCACAAAGCTTTCTAACTTACTTACAAGGGAATCTTCAAATGCTTCTTTCCAATCTTTAATTTTGACATATTTTCTTTTTTTTTATGGACAGAGCAGGCCAACTTGATTTCAATGGTAGATTAGTGAAAATTACAGGCAACTCTGAAATACATCTTGAATTCCATGGCCTAATACAAAAGGTGGTGGTTGTGGTAGGAGGAGTGGTGAAGGGTCCGAGCAATGCCAAGTCACTCACTGGAGATGGGTGGTGTAGGTGGAGTGAGGTGGGGGTGTATGAATAGTCCAGAATCTCACTTGTGATTGGTGATACCAGGGTGGTGAACTATCTCTTACTTGGCAGGAGTGTTGTGGGGAGTGAAGGGTCTTTCAAATGGTGATCTACCTTCTTTTTTTTTTTTTGGCTTCTCGCAAGGAATCGGAGTTATACACCAGTCAACCCAAACAAATGCCAAACTTCACATGATTATATATGTATATTTAGGCAGCAATCCTTCGTTTATGCATGTTGCATTAAAAACAACAGACAAGGTACTATAGTTAAGCTTTTTATTTAATTTTTCTTGTGTTCGAACAAGAGCTTTCTTTTCTGGACAAAGAGTGTGTAAAAACTGTGCGACACACACACACGCACACAAAACTGAAACATGCAGGTTAGGTTAAACAGTTCTGGTCAGTGGGGGGAGGGAATGAATTAAAAAGTTAGGTAATTAAATAGCAATGGAGAGGAGAAAATAACAACAGTGAAGGAATGCTAAATGAAAACATCAGAGATAAAACCAACAAATGAAAAACAAAAAATAAATAAAAATAACAAAAAGCATGTATCATTTATAATTCAAAACCTCTATTCTAATTCTTAGAAATAATTCATGGCCTTAAAAATTTGCCCTATGTAAAAGTAATGTTGTTTCTGAATTCTTATATCCTTTAGGACATTGTATCTCCAACACTAACAAACAACATTAAATTCTTACATTGGCCACACGTACACCACACTCTCTCATAGGTTGACTTGTCGTTTGTCAAAATGTTGTGCAATTCATGCACATATAGATCAACATATCACAAATAACAAAATAATATTATCAGATAAATTTTAATAGACAACACCAAAATATTACATTGGATTCAATGCAAAAAAAGACTCAAAATTTTGTAAATTGTTGTAATACAAAAGAAATAGCCAACATTAAATAAGGTATCTTTCTCCATAGGGAATTATACATTGAAGTGTGTATAAAGAAATTTAACAAAAATTAAAATACAGATAAAAAATCTAGTTTAACTGTTTAAATGATGTCACCTTGAAATTGATTCCAACAAATATAGGAATGCCAAAATTAACCAAAAACAGTTACATGAACATACACAAAACAATACTTGAAAACAAATGTAGCAATATCCAAAAGTACTCAGGGGAGGACGAGAATATAAATTAATATGAACTGTAGTAAGTTTACTGATTATATAAAACAACTAATTCAGAAATTTAAGAAAGTTAAAAAAAATTGGATAGACAGAACTTGTCAATATTATTCAACCAAACATGTTTGGAAGAATTCTTGTTGCCAAAGAACATCTTATATATATATATATATATATATATATATATATATATATATATATATATGAATAATGGGAGAGATATCAAGGTCATTATTCTTGGAAATGGCTCATATTTCCAAATGAAATATTATATAGTAATAGAAATTAAGAAATCAGGCAGTATTATTTTTTCGTTTACATTTCAAGAAAGTGGGAGAGAGAGAGAGAATGACAACTGAAATATCTAATGTTCAGTTAAATGTTTTCAATTAAATTGATAATATCAAATGGAAATTAACACTGAGCAGTTGATATTCTTACATTCTCAGCAACCTTGAGAATCTATCGGAAAATTTGCTCTACAGGAACAACTTTTCTTTTCATGATTAAATATATGCATTTAATTTTCATCTTGGCTGCAGCTGATTATCCTCGTTTAAAAAGAATAAGCAGACTTGTAACTATTACATCAAGTTTTTTTATCCAATTCACACAAAGTGAGAAGTAATATTTAGTAAGTTTCAGTGCATTAATCTAAATGAATCACTTGCCCAACTTTTTAAGAATGAATGTCTATAAAAGTAAATCATAAATATTATTTACTTTTGGAGTGACTTCATACAAGTTTATATATATATATATGTACATCAAGTATTTATTTTTATTTTTTCTAAAAGGAAAACTGGTAATTATTCAAAAACTTTATCTATAGAGTTTCATTGTGAATTTAAAGTAATTATAAATCATAACAGGTCAAGAGACACAATAGCACAAGAAACAAATATGTGTTGCTTTTATGTACCACTGTTTAAATATGCTAAAATTTGACTATTTTTCTCTTGGAATATAATTAGAATCTGAAGCATATATTATTCCAAGAATACATTATTTACATTATTCAGACTATTGTCCTCATCTTTGTCGCCATATTTATCACAATGTTTCAGCCATTGTATGCTCCGGCCTTCTTCAGGTGGTTGGAATGTTGAACTGAACCCTTTATTTTGCTCACTGGGGTAGACTGTTCTAGTTCCACTTACCATGTCAGTTATCAGTTATTTCCTGTTAATTTCCCACTGGAAGTTCTCCAATGCCTTAACCAGGTATTGAACTCACGCTTTGGGTCCTGTCACTGGATCTAACCAATGCCTTTATCCACTGTCCTTGAGGACATCTGTGTATGAATTTCTGGGTATTATAAACCTAATGTCTCTGCAACCATTTTTACCAGTGCTCATATTGCAATTTTTGCTGTTATCATTCTATGTTTTTACCAGAGCTCATATTGCAACATTTGTTGTTATTATTGCTTTTCTCTGGCACTCTTTTTTACTGGTTCCCATATTGTATTCATTTCTATGCTTGGTCAGCTCAGGAGATTTTTGTGGCCTAGCATATGTGCTGATTCCTTAAGTTTACGAATTTTCCAATGGTGTTCCTTGTCTATGATCTCAACCTGATCCCACAGAGGGCAGTGATCTCCCTTCTCTCTCCATATGTGGTCAGCCACGCCCGATTTTTCCACTTCCCCTTGTGTTACAGCTTTCTGGTGTTCTTGAAGCCTTACCTTAAGGGAGCGGCCTGTCTCCCCTTTATATTTTTTTCTGCAGCTGCATGGGATAGCATACACACTGTCTTTAATCATCTTCTCCTCCAAGGGGGGGGTCTTACTCGGGATAGATATCTGCAAAGTGTCGTCAAGCTTTTGAAGGTTGTCCTGATGTTATATGAACTGCAGATCCTTTGTATTTTCTCTGATAACCCCTTCACATAAGGCAGGCAGACTGTTTTCTGAGTGTTGTTGTCCTCAGCTTGTACCCGCCTATCCCAGTTTTTTGGGGCTGCTGTCATGTATCCAGGGTAGTTGTTACGTTGTAGGGTACTACTTATACTGACCAATTCTTTATCTAATGTCTCTGGGTCGCCACTTATGACTTTTGCTTGGTGTTGTAAGCAGCGGACGATCCCTTTCTTTACGCTGTATGGATGGATATGTCAAAAAGTGACATATGCATTTTTTATTCATCAATGGAAATAAGGTGTTGTGTGGATATTGCCTTTACATTTTGATTTGGTCTTGTCAGGGCCAGCTAAAAGTACTGACAACTCAGACAGTTGCTGAGGATGCCATCATATTTGTTAGGGTCCTAGCTATGAGCAAATAGTGAACTCACAAAGAAAAACAAAACACTATAAAAGTATAAAAATACATTTTTAGAGTTAAAATAGCAATACATTTTAAAATACATTTTTATATAAAAAATTATCAACAATACTTATTATAATAAAATTACCAACAATACATCAAAGAACTCATGTCATTAATCCATATAATATCCTACAATTTCTTAAATCAAACTTTATTCCAAAATATAACTTCAATAAAACTACAACATAAAACACATATCACTACCTCTAGTAATTATGTATACATATATATATATACACAAAAGCATCTATCGGATATTCACTTGTGAAAGCAGAATAACATACCATATCTTTTTACTTCAAAGCTCCCAAGAAAATTAAATTTTGTTTTAAATGACTCGTAAGGAGTTGATATGCCATTCAACAAATAACAGAGCAATCCATTTCTTTCAATATAGAAAGATGAATTTTTCAGTCTTGTAATATCAAAAATAAAAATTTTAGAATAAAAACACCATGTTCATTAGCAAGCAATAAAGGCCATTAAAACAAGGTTAATAAGTACAATATTATCTATTAATGCTGACAGGACTTTCAAGTAATATATATTCCACACAAGATTAATCTGTTTAATGAGCATCAAATAATCTCAATTCTCTGCAGTCACCTGCTGATAGAATATCATTTTCTTTAGTTATATCATTCACTTCAAATTATTCTCTTTACTTGTAGTAATCATTTATAAAATGTACGCAAGTGGCATTTTACTTTTCTTTTGAACTAGAAAATAGTCAATCTTACTAGATAAACATAGTAAGCTATCAGTAAAAGCTTTGACAGACTAGCACACTTGGCAAGCTATTCATAGATCACCATCTTCACAGCAATATCTACAACTTTCTTTCTAAATTATATGCCATCAAGCACAGAGTAAATATTTGTAGTGTGACTGTTTTTTAGATTTTACAAATACACTTAGGTATTCATTGTAATGGACACAGGGATTGAAAGATTTTTATAATCATTCACTCATTAGACATTTCTATTCTCTATAATTCCTGCAAATGTATTACTATGAAAGAAACAAAGGAATCTATTGTTTTAAGCAAAAAGAACAACCAGCTACTGAAGGTAATATTGGCGAGAAACAAAACAAAAAAGAAAAAAACTGATTCATAAGAAAGAAGAAAAAAAAGACTAGACCTGTTAAATAAACTTCACAAGTTATTTGTGCAATCCTTATCTCTTTTATAAAACAATATCACTTCTTTTCAGTTAAATAGAAATATAAAGAAGTTTTAAAATTGGATTTGAAACCTTTAAAATATTGAAAAAAAAAAAAAAAAAAAAAAAAAAAAAAAAAGAAGTTTCCAAAAAGATCTTATGATATCAAAAAAGAAAATAAGAGGATTCCTGTTAAGAATTTCACATTTCTTGCACTCCCATTTAGGTGTTATCACTTTGTCAACAGATTTGTGGATATTTCAAGTTATCAGTACAGAAAGTGAAATGAATAAGTTGATTTTCCAATCTATTGTTTTTCAATTCATGCTTATGTCTGTAGAAAGGGTATGAATCCAACTATGAATGAAATAGCAGGGAAGACTGAACTCTTTAGCCTTCATATGGCAATCAGTCTAGAAGAATTCAAAACCAGCCTGAAGAGAGATAGATTCCATCAGGATATCTTGTCCTAGTCACACCACTGCTGACATGATTACAGTTCATGTGGTGCCCCTAAATGTTATGGGATTTGTGATGTGACAATACACTTGATATGTTAAGCTTACCAATCTGAAATCATTTTGATATTAAACAAAAAAAAAAAAAAAAAGTGTACATAAATGTAAATAAATATTTTATAAATATAAAAATATTTATAAAATTGAAAACAGTTTTATTTTTAATATAATAAATGCATATATAAAAAGTTTAGCTTCCATATTGAACTTTTAATAAAGATATTCTTGAATGATGAAAAAGAATAAAGAACAAAATGGCTGATTTCAGTCTTAACATATTAAGGAATATATTGTTCAACATAATTTATATTTGAAAAATATATTAATAAATTGGAAAATAGATTTAAAATAAGTTACAAGAGTGTTACCTTAAGAATATAAAGCAGTTTCAAAAAGTTCTACAAAATTCTGTTCACTCGTCTGATCAGATTTTGTGGAGTGAGCCAGACAAAAAACTTTTCAGCACTCACTCTCATATATAGACAGTATGAAAAAAATAACATTTATTCAACTAAATTATGTATTTTCAAGTAGGTATACTTTAATAAAACCAGAAAAAATAATTTAATATTTATATAACTCATATTGAAAAGATAATAAAGTTAGTGAATAAAAAAAGTGAATTTTGCATCTGTTATTTCTCTTGTGAGATAATGGTAGCACCCTCTTTGGTCAAACATTGTCATTTTGCAGGCAGCACTTGGAGTGGCTTAACAGACCAATCCTTGCATAGCACTCTTCTGCAGATGTAACAGATAAAGCTGGACTGTGGAATGAAGGTCTGACAATGCTCTGTTTTGTTTTTTGTTACAGTCATAGGATTTGCATATTATATATATATATATATATATATATATATATATATATATATATGAAATATAAGAATAAAAAGACAAGAGGAAAAACTATTCTTAGCTGATGCATTTCATTCTGTGAGGGACTTGATCAAGGCAAATTTATTTTGTTTCATGTGTTTATATACAAGGGTAAGGATGTCATTGGTTTATCAAGGCTTTTAAATTTGAGAACGTTCATGAGTATTCATCAGGTGGTTAAAAGGTCAGTCAAAACATATGGAGGACAAATAGTACCATAATTCAAGGTCAGGTAGGGCAAAAGCAAGCAAGTGATATTCAAGAAATAGAGTTACCAGACTTTGAATTATTGTTTTTTTTTAACAGTGAAATTAATGTCTACTGGCCCAGAATTTAAGAGTCCTACTAAAGAAAGTGTACCTCCCAACAGTAACTGAACATGTATTCCTTTTTCCATGAAGGAAAGCAGATCTACGCTTAGGACATAGGAAGCCATTACATTAAAAAGCAAGGTCTAATTACTTTACTGTAATTGCTTTCTGTAAGGCACATTTTCTTTAGTAGGACTCTCAATCTCTAGGTCGGTAGACAATAATTTCACTGTTAACTGCACCAAAAAAAAAAAAAAAAAAAAAAAAAAAAAAAAAAAAAAAAAAAACACACACACCCAAAAAACAGGGATGTTTACTCAAACACATGTTTCCACTAAATATAACATTTATAATAATGGGAAATTATATATTTAAGCATTAAATAATAAAAAATTATTTAAGTAAAAAAAAAAAAAAAATACACTTAGATTTTCCAAACTTAAGAGAGCACTAGAACATAGGCATGTTTTTTTTTAATTGCTGCTTGTTTTCCCAATGTAGGAAGAGCTTGGTGGTAACTTCTACAGACAAAAATTTGTCTTACCTATGGGGTCTCCTCTCAGCAGCATTCTCACTTGTCTATTTTTAGAGTTTAGAATGCTATTGAAAGTGGCACTTTCAATAGCATTCTACCACCAAGCTCTTCCTCTTTCAGATACATAGCTGACACCCTACTAATATATCCACAAAGCACTATTTTAACAAATCTTGTCAACCAACTTAACAATGCTGAATCTACAATAGACTTCACCTTTGAACCTGAAACCAAGCTCATTCCTTCCTACATATCATGTTACGTAGAAACAACAGTGAACTCAATTTTGATATTTACAAAAATTCTACCAACAAAAATAACCTAGTCAAATTCTACTCAAACCACTCTTATAAAATCTGGTATAATTATAGATTTCTACTTAAGAGCACTAAAAATGTGCAGCCCCTAATACCTAACCAAAGAAGTGACACACTTAGAAAATACATTCAAAAACCTCCAATATCCCTATCACTTTATCCACAACACAAAGAGAAAGGCACAAAATATATATGACTGCAACAAAAATAACAACATTATTCACAATAATAAATTAAACAAAAATAGATACATAATACTATCTACTAATTCTATAACATCCACTATCCAAAATACCTTATCCCATCTAAACTACATCCAAATAGTTACAACCACTTTCAAAAACGTCTTGGATGTGGTCAGATCTAAAACACACACATACTGTAATAGTTCAGGGACGGGTATATATAAAATAAACTGTTCTAGACTTTTCTTTACAATACATTGGGGAAACAAGCAGAAATTAAAAAACATATCTATGAACACAAGAGAGACATTATAAATAATAATTTAACAAATGCACTAGTCATACATGAAAGTAAATTCAACCACAATTTTGATCTAAAAAATACCACACTCATCCAAAGATAAAGTAATTTATTCAAAAGGAAAATCCTTGAGTGCCACCACCGAATATTTTCAAAATATCAATCTATGCCCCAGTTTTTTCCCAATGTCATCATTCCTGAAGAAATTACTAGTTCCCCAAGCCAACATACACAACAAAAGTGTTGAAAAATCAAAGGAAAACAGTTGAATCTATCTTTTAAACTTTTGGACATGTATAATACAAATGTCCATCTCATATTTCAATTTAAGAAACTTTTTCTTTTTTGAATATACTAAGTGATGTATTCTAAGCTCTAAATGCCTAGACATTTCTGTTAACTTGTTATTGAGCATCTCTAAATTTAAAAATTTCCTTTCAAAGATGCTGCATGATGTAATCTAGGATCTAACACCTAAATCATTTGAGTTAACTTGCTGAATATTTATGAGCATTCTTAAATTTGGAAATTTTGAATAATATTTGAATATAGTAAAATATATACTAGTTGCAAAATAAAGTCTTGATAAAGTCCATCGAATGACAAAACTCATCGGCTAAACTAAGTATAGTTTTCCTCTTGTCTTTTCATTCATTTTGTCCTTTCTACATATATACTCCATCTGAGAATATTTACTATATAACTAATAAATAAGGCTATTTTATACCATACATCAATCTCCAAATAGTATTCAAATTTAAAAATGAATAGGCATCTAATTCTTATATAAACAATCATAACTAATAAATAATATTAAATATCAATTATTATAACAACCTTTATTGTACAAGGTTAAAAAATAAACTTATTCAAAACAGAAAATTGATTCATTATATACTTAACAATTATCCAGAAATGAAGATCACAGCTTTAGAATCCCATCAACGCAATTTGTAACATTTTAGTATTAATATGCAATTATTCTTTTCCTCACTTCAATATTTTATGAAAGTGATTTTCCTTTTCAAGCTATGCACCAGTTACAGAATAACCCTTGCTTTATTAAATAACAGCCACTAGAGATGCTCTTAAAACAAAATTCACTTCTAAGAAAACTAAAAAATAAATTATAGAAAATGGGTTAAAAAATAAATAAAAAATAAATCTGAAACTCTTAGTGCTGAACATCATCAGGTTTTAAACATACAAATTATTACTACTGAAACAACATTTTAAAAATGATATTTTGATAGAAAATTTAATACTAGAAAAAAGAATGGTTTAAATTTATTATAGTCATGATTTTCTCCCCTTGAAGCTCTGATCAGCATCTGACTCTTCAAAGAATTTAGCCTTTTCCACAATTTATAGGATTAACCAGTACATTCAAACTGCAATTTTTAACTCATGCAAATTCTTAGAAAGAAAAACAAATTACATTTGAAAGATTTCATACTATTTTGCACAGAGAAAAATTGATAAAGAGAATGGAAATGGTGAAAAGGTATTGTATGAGATGAGATTATATAAATATGTTGACAAGTTCTGTCTATTCAATTTTTTATTAACTTATATAAATCAGTAAATCTATCAAAGCTCATTTTTATTTATCTCCCCACTCTTAAGTACTTTCAAATGTTGCTACATTAATTTTCAAGGATTGTATGTTGTGTATATTTATGTAACTGTTTCCAGTTAATGGAATAAACATACACAAAACACAATACTTGAAAAACGAATGTAGCAACATTCAAAAGTACTCAGAAAAAAATTAAAATTAAAAAAATAAAAATGAACTTTGTTCAATTTACTGATTATATAAAAACAACTAATTTGGAAATTTTAAAAAGTTAATAAAAAACTGGAGAGACAGAACTTGTCAATATTATTCAACCAAACATGCTTGGAAGAATTCTTGCTGCCTAAATATACCTTTATATATATATAAATATATATATATATATCTCCAAATGTAAGGTAGGTTCAAATGGAGTATAATTCCAATTCCCACATATTGTATCTTTAAAAAGTGCTCAATACAGAGTAAAGCTTAATAATATTAACAATTATAACAAAAGCATGTTATAAACTGCTACATAAATGCAATCATAAAGAAGACTGGTTGATAACACTAGCATCCTCTATAGGTCCCATTATCCAAAATATCTCACTGTGAGAGAAGCCTTTACATAAAACATCTGGCACCCAGCATAAATCTTACCTTATTCAGCAGCAGAAATGGTATGTTTTGATGGGTTTTTTTTTATTTTTAAATAGAAAGATGCCAACTTGAATTCCAGCCACACTCAACTGGCAAGGCTTGGAATGCTACTACGATATAAACACTACAAAAAATACATCTTAAACAGACAAATATGAAAAGAAATTCACAACACTTAACACCAAACACCTCCTATAGCTGAAGAAGTGGTCAAAAGTGCTTGGGACAATAGAGACTATGGACAATTTTTACACTCCCTTACACCCACCAAATGGAAAAATATAAGAATATTAGAAAAACTAAATAAAAAAATTAATTAAATTTTCCTTGTCTGTCATATTCAATGAAACATGCTTGAAAGAAAGGTTGCTACCTATATATATATATATATATATATATATATATATATATATATATATATAATAAAGATATTATATAAAGAAAAAAAAACATTACAAAAAAATTGTAATTTTATAACAGAACAATTCTCCAGATATATTATTTAATTAAAATAGAAATCAGAATTGTTTCCATTCACTTAAGTAGAATTAATGAAAAGTTATGAGTTAAGCTATTTTAGGAATAGAAGGTTAAAATTTGGGACAAAATTTAATCTTATATTTGGCTACAATTGGTTTCATTTGGTCTGAACAACAGCTAAGATTAACACCCATATGCTCAGATATTTAATGAGTTCGATCTTAAATGGATAATCTACAAGTAAGCTATTGTAGCAGACTTGGCTTAGTTCAAAGTAAACAAAAAATGAACAGGTGTGTCTAGCTACTCAGTAGTAAAATGCAACTAAGTTACCAATGTACTGTGGTGTCATATTACAGGTGACACTTTAAAACCTTAGGCATGCTAATGGAATTTTGGGGACAAGAGTTGTCTTAGAGTAACACAATATGTATGCAAAACAAGAAGATTAGGTTTCCTTTTTACCCCTCCTCCCACCACTTTTTTAAATTGAGGGCATCAGCAAATTCAAAAATGATAATCTGTGATTGGATCAAAAAATTACTTTCATTTACTTTCATTTAAAATCTTCAAGTATGTAACAGTCTAAGAGATTTGACCATAATTCCTCCTTGAATCAAAAAGTAAACCTACTGGACATGGATCTTTTGGTAAAGACAGAAGTTTTAAAGAAATAATCCTGTTTGTAGGATGAATCAACAGAAGCCATATTAATGTGTTAAAGCAGTGTCTCTCAACCTTTTTAATCAATGACACACCTAGGAACAAATGAAAATATCATGGCACACTTAGCAAAATTTTTAAAGGGTATACATTTAAATGTTATGAAATAAAACCATAGATTTAAAAAAAAAAAAAAATAAAAAAAAAATGCACACACCATATGATCTTTGAATATAAAATGATTCAAACTAAGTATTTAAAATAACATAATTGAAGAATAGTGAAAAGAATTATTTGAAAAAAGTTTAATACTTATTCATTTATTCAAATACTAATGCTGTACCATTAGTACTTACACACACACACACACACACATTTATGTGTAAGCCATGACAATATTTCAAGGTTCACTTAAGATGACTGTGTGGCACACTAGTGTCGCAGCACAGCGGTTGGGAATCAACTTGTTAAAGGATAGATTAATGTGCCAGCAATAGAATATAACATAAAACTTATGCCATATATTCCAGCAAGAAATAACACAATCTGCGACTAATTTGCAATTGAAAAGATATCAAAATAGTTACAGAAAATGAGAAATCCCTTTAATGATAAGTTAGGTTCTTTTATTTACTATTGAAATTAGAATGGACTCCTTAAAAGAAGTTTTTTTGGTCCAAATTTCATATCAAAGAAAGCTATATTTAGAAATCCTTAACAGGCACATATCCAAGGGAGTAGGTCTAGACCATCCAACCTTTTTGCTTAAGTAGAGCAAAAGTTTTTTTTTTGCAAATTATCAAGTCTATACTGATAATTAATCACCTTTTTTCAATACAACAGCTTTATGAATCATTTTAATAAACACACACACATTATATACTATATATACACACACACTAGAAGTAAATACACATTTCTTCCTCACCACTTGCATGAAACTCAGAGTCGTACCAACTGGTGAGGAACAAATACGTATTTATTATTAATATAAATTTTTGCTCTGCTATTTTACATTGATTAGTTCATTTTTTATGGCTTATCAACCATTTGCAGGTAATTTAAAGGCAGAAAATATGTTTCGATTGTAAGAATTTTTTTGAAGATAATAATAATAATAATAATATAGAGATACAAGTCTTATTAATTGACACATAACTCAGAAGAGAAGAGGTGAATTAATACCTTTCCCAAGGGCTATCCGATTAACAATTCCGAGATATTATCTATTATACCACCTACACATTAAATCTTAAAGCACCTGGCATTCCCAAGCAGTCACCAATCTAAGTATTGACCAGGTTCAATGTTGCTCAACTTCAATGATCATAAGTTATTTTACATCTACTTTATCACCACTAGCACTCACTGTTTGATATATATATATATATATATATATATATATATAGATAGATAGATAGATAGATAGATATATACACACACACACACACTACAGTTCAAAAGTTTGAAGCTAACCTCAGAATTAGCATGGGATGAACTTGATAGAAAAATGAAAAAAAGCTCTTAGAATCATTGAAAAAAGAATGGAATCAATTATCAAACTTATACTTTGAGAAACTTTTGCAACAAATGCCAAAAATTTGCACTGCAGTAATCAAGGCTAAAGGAGGGCATTTTGACAAGATCAAAATTTAATCTGAAAATGCTTTTATTCTTTTTGTCATAATATTTCTAATAAAAAAATCATTTCTCACTTTTTTTAACCTTATATAATAATTTTCTCTTATTTAAAGTACAAAACTATTTTTGGGGCCAATTTAAAAAATTACCAGGGGTTTCCTCAAACTTTTGAACTGTAGTGTATATACATAATATAAAATATAATATATATATATATATATATATATATATATATATATATATATATTAGTAGACAGCCATTTGTCATAGGAGATTATGGTGTCTACAAAGTTTACTAATTAATCCCTGTTGCAGACAACTATTCAAGTACATTTGTGTTTCTTCAACACCCACAAAGGCAACCTATGGTTTATACTGAGTAGACCTTAGTTACAGTTTCTAGGAAAGGACACAATCTGGCATGATCAGCTGTTGAACAATGCTAGTACAGTCAAACCCTCTGTCATGGTTTAACAGCCTCCACATATTTTTCTCTACCCAATTTCACTCACAAGGCTTGGGTCAACCAATGATGTAGTTTTCAGGCACTTCTCAATGGTGTCACATGTTGAGATCATCTCTTCAGGCCAATATTATAATCTTAGGTCTCATTGGTCAGAATGCTAACGTTCTAACTACTCAGCTATGTACAATATAAATTTTAGATAACACTTTAAGGATATGAAGATTTACTTGAACCTTCTTCAGTTCTTTACATAATTTTCATGTGTTAGTCTAGATTTCATTACTATTAGGTTGGTACAAAAATAATGACATAATAATGTTGTTTTTTTACGTATTTTTTTAACATCAAAAAACGACATTATTACGTCATTATTTTTGCACCAACTTAATATATACATTTCATCTTCACAATAATACATTATGAAATCTTTAGTCATCAATAAGAA
Source organism: Acanthosepion lycidas (assembly GCA_963932145.1). Taxonomy (NCBI): domain Eukaryota; kingdom Metazoa; phylum Mollusca; class Cephalopoda; order Sepiida; family Sepiidae; genus Acanthosepion; species Acanthosepion lycidas. The sequence goes on along the minus strand of OZ010571.1, from coordinate 57,704,065 downwards.
AACATGTAATACCTTTTATTGAGAGAAGAAAGAACGAGTTTTTGTGCATGTGTGAGAGAGAGAGAGAGAGCCGTGCTAAAATGTTCTCAAGCTTGACCAACTTTCCAAAATCAGACCAAACATCTAAACTTTTTGAATACCTTCTTGGTTTGGCCAAGAATTTTTCAGCACCTCCTTACATATACACTGCATCTCACAGTATTAGTCATTTTTTATTTTTTCTAATTTTTAGAAAACTAACAACAGGAAATATTTTTACTATTGATGCGCAAAATATTTCACATGTATAAATTATAATGAATGACATGCCACACTTACAATGGTGTAAATGTTTCAGGAATTGGATTTTGCAAGCTTTACATTATTAGTAATTTGATTCAATCTTCAAGAAACATTATTTTGTAATAAAAAATTCTAATGCAAATGTTTACAAAAACAATGCTTAAAATCAGTGTAATTTTAATGATGGCAAAATTATAACAACATTAATATGAGATGCATGCTTCATGCTGTGGAACTAGATTTATAAGTTGTTCAGCCACTGATTTTGTAAATTTCATACAAAATGGGCTGCACAGTATCCAGAATAGCATTCCAAAGTTCATCTTTCAAATTAAACTGTTCAACTTGCCTTCATCATTGGAGTCAACTAGGATCTTCTACAAATTTCATCACAATTCACTGGTACCTGCTGATCATTTTTGAAATTTCTGGCATTGTTTTATCTTTTACAAGCTCTGAAGTTATTAAATGTTTCTCTTAATCCATCAAATTATCCTTACAACCCATTTTAATGCAACAACTGCACAACATGGCTATTCATTTGAAACTTAGATATTCACGTTTCATACAATTGGCTACTGTTTGTTTACATCTAAACAGAATGAATCAGATTTCATTCTAACTGCGTATATAGATGTTGCCATCATTCAGCAAATAAAACTTTAAAATTCCAATAAGTATTTATTTTATATAGTGATAAAATATTAAGTGATTAATGTGAGATACAGTGCATGCATGTGTGTGTGTGTGTGTGTGTGTGTGTGTGTGTGTACACATTTTCAGTATGTTGCAATAAATATTTATCAACAAAAAATATTACCAAACTTCTAGCATTCATTTTAAATAGATGCACCTAAGTAATCACGAGTAAATGGGGAAAAGAAAAGAAATGTATTTAGTTGGAGTAAACAAAAATATACAAATATATTTTCCTAATTTCTAATTGGTTCTATCAAAGATGATCTAAAACATTGAAGTTAAAGTCATATTTTAAACTAACTTAAAAGACACCCTATTGGGCAGCATTTAAGCTAGCTCCTATGGAGGGCTCTTGATTGGGCCTTCATCACAATAGGTAGGGAGGAGTAGATGTGATAGGCAACAATAAACTACAGAAGAACTCAAAATTGATCGCTGCATTTAAGTATTGCATTAATATTTAAGCTTACCTTTTAAAAGTTCAATGATAATTCTTCTGCTGCCATTTAATTTAAAGACAACTTCATGTAAGTAGATCCTTACTTTCCATACAAACAATCATTTTTATTTCATGGGTAACTTTCATTGGATTTCACAATTAATTTTGACTATTCCCAAATTTATTTCCAAGTTATAAAAATTGTTGTTATACAAAAGAATTTGTTGCAAAAAGTCATATGCAAAAATTTGATGAAAACAATCGCAGTAATGAAAACTTGGGAATCCAAAATTTCAGGATTGCAGGTCTTGATCTAGCCCAGAATGTTTTTAATTTGATCACAGAGTTGGCCTGATTCCAAAATGTTATATGTTGACACTGACATTCACATTTATTATATAGAATAAAATAAGCTATTGAAAGTTAGAGAGTTGTGTCCCTTTAATTAAAAAGTATGACACAGTGACACACTGACATTCACATTTATTATATAAAAATAACAAATCCCATTTTCATTCTGGGTATGATAGCAAATTTTATTATACAAATCAAAGTTTTCAAAATAAAATTGGTATTAACTAATATTTGTGAAATTTTCATGATATATTTATATAATAAAGACCATGTAAAGTTCAGTTTATCCATTTGCATTAAAAATATTTCTAACTTATTTGGGGTTGTCTGATTTTATTATGCAATAATAATAGTTGTTTATCATATTGTAAGTAAATATATATAATATATGGTTATAGACATGTGGTTTGGTTGATTTTGTTTAGAGGCATATCAAACTATGGGTTATTTAAAACCTAGATATTTTGAACACATCTGTATGCCTTCAACTACAGATAAAATGAATTCTTCGTAATTTTACTATCAATAATTGGTAATTTTTTTTTTTTACATAAAAATGTATTGCTGGTATTTTTAAACTTTCATAGTGTTTTGTTTTTGTATGGTGGTTCACTATTTGCCTATAGCTGGGACCTTAACAGGTACTACCACCCTGAGAACAACAGCAATTAAGAGGTGGTTCCATAGTTCTCAAAACCTCCAAATCAGAGGCTTTGCTGCTGGATGTAGTTTATTGTCATACCCAGAATTAGTTATAGATATTTATCTTTTAATTTAAAACATATCATTACTATGAATTATAAAAGATAACCTCAAAAGAGAAACAAAATATTGTAAATATATTGAGTGATGCAAACATAACTTTAGAAATTGCCAGTTAATCAAAGATTATAGAATAATCAAAACAGAAACTGAAAACATTGACAAGAAAATGCCTTAAAAAATGTCACAAAATGTGATAAAAAGAGTAATAAGAAAAGTTGACTATTTAGAAAATACAAGGTGAAAATGGAGTAATGTTTTAAGCTAGTATTGTAGGCAGTAAAATTATAGGTTCCTTTGAAAGATTGGTGATGGTTAAATGCAGAAAATTATTATGAGTTCTTGAACAAGATGTGTTTTGATTGGTACAGGTTATAATCAAGAGTTAAGCTTGAAAATACAATCACACAAGACTATGCTCTTAATTATTCTACAAAGCTATTGGCCATTTTGTTAAAAAAAAAAAAAAAAAAAAAAATATGGCTTTAGAATACCAAATTAATGGAATAGGTCACAGTCTCTCCAGAAAACTTGTGGTTCAACAGTAAAAGTGATTTATCTGAGAATAGGAAAAATATTCAAGCAAAGAAGATATCTAGGAAGCAAGAAAAAGTGTTACAAATCATATACTGAAGTCAAAACATTAAAAAATAAAATATTAATGAATGAGAAACTGATGAAAATTTTCAGAGTCCGTATTAAACATAAAATAATAATTTATTCAGGTATAGTGGATATTGTGTTAATCAATATGCTTCTATGGCTGATATCTTTTGGATGTATTTGTAAATAAAAATTTAAGGTTGCACTTTGTTTGCCTAATAAAACCTGACACTTCACTCCAATACAATTTAGCAATATTCTTAGTTGCTCATATGAATATAAATTTCTCTCGAAAATTCTACCAACATTGGTTGATAATCATAATTTAATTTTGAAAACATTTACTTGTCTAATAAAATCTGACAGTGTATACAAGTGCATTATCAATTTAAAATACTGAGATTACAAAATAGATCTTATTTTAATGATCCAAAAACATTAAAGATAGGCATACATATGCACAAATACATGGAAATACTTTTCTTATTCCTCTTATTTGGAGTTTTCTTTGGGGGGTTCTTCCGCTTTTTGTAGCAAGCTGTTAATTATTTTACTACAGTAATTCATTACCCTTTCATTTTTCTTTAGAAAAATGAATGATTCATTGTATTTTATATATAATGTGTTCTGTATAAAATATGTATAAACATGATATCACATTATACAATATTAACTAAGCTTAATTCAGCACTAGATCAAATAAAGAAAACACAAAAGGAAAAACTGTTTCACACAAATTTTCAAAGTAAAGAAAACCTGAAAAATCAGCATCTGAAATTGTGGCTTTTTAACTGGGACCAAACCACAAACACTATAGACAATAGGAAGGATATCCATGAAAGAGGAGATCCAAGAATGTTGTTGTATTGTTCATAATCCTTAAAAAAAAAAAAAAAAGTATCTTCATATGACCAGTTTCTCTTTTCATTATTATTGCTGACTAAACATGAATTTTATATTACATCCTCCTGTTGATTATAGGATTTTTTCTGTGGTTCATTTAAATGCTATCTTTATTTATTTATTTATCCTAATTAAATAATAGTTCTAATTATGTAAGTTTGTTTGAAGTAGCCAAAATTGTTGAAATGGCAAAAAATGTAATATTGTAATAAATAAGTAAATAAATATGCTGATATTTGCTATTTCAAAGATTTGATGACCTGCACATAAACAGCTTATCAAACAGTTTTTTTTTTTTTTAAACACTGAACTTCTCCCATCTCTGTCCTAATGAGTTATCCTTATACTCCCACCACCACTTCTTGCTTAAAGGTCTAATGGCAGCCAACTGACTACTGAGGTGTACAGCAGGAAAACTCATTAACATTGTTTATATTTCATAATGAAGCAACTTAAATAATTCTTTCCTGTATCACTGACTACATCATACAACTGCTACAATTTACTATACTTCATGAACTTGTACTGTTTATTATTACCTTGATAAAACAGCTTTACAGAATTCTTTCAAAAACTATAGTTAATTTATATTTACACTTTCCAAAGATAGAATTAATCTTTGAGAAGACTAACCTGAAGAAGAAATAAGGAATACAGAACACCTGAAAAATTGGCATCAAGTTCACTCATGAAATATATATATGCTGATGATCACTCATGAAAGTTTTCAAATCAAGAAGCAAACAAATTGCCATTTAACTCATTAATTATTTTCCACTTTACAATCCTCAAGGACAATTGCATTAGATATTTCAAAGGCCTTTGACAAGGCGTGGCATTGAGTGTTACTACACAAGCTCTCTAGTTATGGAATCACTGGAAGAGTCTTTCCAAATATCAAGTTCTTCCTATTGGGTAGGTCCTTGAAGGTAGTTATTAACTGCCAGTCCGCAGACGCCCAAGCAATGAACACAAGTGTCCCAAAAGGTCACTTCTTGATCAAATCCTGTTTCTACTTTACATAAATGATCTGCCTAAGAATATATTCTGATCATTTGTGAATATCTATGCTGATGATACAATAGTCTATGAGTGCACCTCCAAAACTCAAAATGACCAATACTTGGCAATTGATCTCACCTCTAGTCTAGCTCTAACAGCTCAGTTAAAGAAAAACTAGCTGATCTTATTGAATGCCTCAAAAACCAACCACTGGCATTCCATCATCACTGAGCAGACTCTGAATTTTCACATATCGCGCTGAATGGATGTTATTTCAGGGAGATCTGTGACTTGAGCGCCTATTGGGATTTAAACTCAACCCAGACTTCAAGTGGAACTCATACATACAATCTATTCAAAACATGCTGACAAAAAGGTTAGTTCCCGGTACTGCTCTAATAGGTACCTGATTTCTCCTGTTATCCTATACTTATACAAAAGTCAGATCAGGCTGAAAATGAAGTATTGCTGCCATATATGGGAAGGAGCTGCCGACCCTTCACTTTTCAGTCTAGACAGAGTTCAAAAGCGTCTATGTGTCCTTGTGGGTAACAAATTATTTTCCACCTTACAATCCTTTTCCCACAGAAAAAAAAAACACTGCAAGCCTCTTGCTGCTCTATTGCTATTTCTATGGAAATTGTTCAGATGAACTACATTCTTTGGTTCCACAAGTTCTAACCTTCAAGGTTAAGACCAACCATGCTATGCACATTGTAGTGAACCACTCTCTTTCCCTTTGTATTCCATTGGTGAGATTAAGTTCCACTCAAGCTGCTTCTTTCCATAAGCTGCTGCTTTGAGGAACTAACTCCTACATTCTTTGCCTGTTCTAGGATCAACTGTTATCTTACTCTGTAACTCTCTACCTCTAGTGGCTCTTGAACTATGTACAGGAGTGAATAACATTGTTAAAAAAATAAAAAATAAATCTAGTGATAATTATTATTTGTAAAACTAATCCAAATTTTGAAGCTTTCACAGTTTTGGGAGAAAACAAAAAGTTTTATGCCATATCAACTGGGATTTTTTAAAAATGGATTTTTGGACAAATCCAAAATTTTTCAAATACAAATTCAAATTTGTACAGTTATATTCTCCCATTGCATACTAGAAAAAAAACTGAAAAGAAATATAACTTGACCATTTTTTTTTTTTTATTTTACAGATGCAAAAAACAATGTAGAAATTGCTGTATAACAGTTAAAATATTTTTACCTTTGATATTTTTATTAAATCTATGTTTTTAACAATGGGATTTTATCAGATAGCCAAGGCAAATACTGAAATTAGTAGAGTTAACAAATATACAGCTAAAAATTTATAATGATGATGATATCTGGACTTAAATTTTCATTTTCTGGTTATAATACAACATTAAAATCATCTGATTTGTAATGGTCAATGCAATTATTTATATTTTAAACAAATATTATTTCTTATTACTAAGAAATAATGTCAGATTTAAAAGAAATCCATTTGCTTACATTTTGTAAACAAAAATAAAGGTAGAAGATATAAACTTCAAAAAGGTCCCAACAAAAGATGTGCATTTCTTGAATAGAGTAGTTGAGCTTTGTTTTGCTGCGATGGCTTCCTATACTCAATGGTAAAACACACTCGACTTGAAAGCAATTTCCCAGGTTAAAAAGGAATACAGGCTCAATTCCTGTCAGGAGGTACCTTTTCTTTAATAAGACTTGATCTCATGGCTAGTAGACATTTCACTGTTTATAAAAAACATGGAGGTCTACTCAAACATGTGTACCCAATATATATATATATGTGTGAAGAATATATAGAAAATAGAAAAGAACTCGTTAGGTAAATAATCCAAAGTTCTTTAGTATTTTTGTTATTATTTTTAAAAAATAGTGCTCGATACAATAGTAGAGCATAATATAATTATTTATTTAAAAATACGATTCCAACACTATGTATTTTAAAAATTATTTTATTGGTTGTTTGTTTTTATGCTAATTATTCAATGCAAAAATTTGATGATGCCGGCAAAAAACCGTTAACTCATGTCTATTGTTTAATAGATTTTTATTATTTAGAAACTTAATGTGTAGTTTTTCATGTAGGCATAAAGGGCATAGGTCATCCCAAGTTTTACAAGTTCTAGTTTTGTTTATAATTTTCCATTTTACTTTTGGTGTTTTATTCATTTCCTTCAAATACCAAAAATATTTAGATAGAGATGTCTGATTTCTTTTATTTATATTGTTGAAAGAGCACTTATGCTGCCTCCATCTGGCTTTAAATTCATTCTTCGTGGACCCAATGTATATCATATTAGTATTAGGACTCTCAATGGATGAGATAGTACATTCTTTAAACTAGCCGTTACCATAGAAATTTTGATTTCAATAATGAATATGCTTATAAAACACGTAAATTTCAGATATAAGTTATTCCAAAAAAAATTTTGCTTGAAGATGGAACAGAGCTTAGTACTTTAATTCAATTTAATTCAAATAATTATATTGAAGTTTTCGGCTCTTGTTTTGAAACATGAGAACTCTTATGTAGCGTGTTTGAATCATATTTTTAAATAAATAATTATATATAACATTTATAGTAATAAGTAATGGTCATTAAATATAACATTGTACAAATTTGTCCCTCATGACAAAAATATGTACTCTTCAATTAAGTGTTGATTACATAACATCCATACAAAACAAACACTTTCATATATATATATATATATATATATATGTGTGTGTGTGTATATAAATAAATATATATATAATTATTTATATATTATATGCGCGGTACTTATTTGAAAGCGCTCAATCACATCTATCCAACCAAATATATATATATATATATATATATATATATATATATATATATATACACACACCCGGTGTAACAGCAAAATTATCCAAATCAAAACAGCATGGGATAATTCTCCATCCCACAAAATGTTTAATATCTAAAAAAAACCACTAAACTAATTGAGTTTCTTTTTTCCAGGTTTTCAGATAACACATTTAGCCATCTTGACACAATTTGTCATAAGAATCACTGAAAAAACCCTTTGAGTTACTCAGCTAGAAGGAGAACAGGTTAAAATCATTGTGTCAGCCCCACAATGTCTTCCCAACTGAGCAATGGTGAGAGGAAAAGGATCACTCAGGTCTTCAGTAATGGTACCAACATTCATACTCTGGTTTCCATCTTCAAAGCTCATTCAAGAATCTTCTAGAGAATGGTGAATAAGTTTAAAAACGAAGGAACAAACGGTAGAGAGGAAAACTGGATCAGGAGATCACAACAGCAAGAGGGATCATCATTTCAACTTAAAGCTAAATACATTCTTATTGTTCAAAGCAGAGTCCAATAGTGTTACAAAAACCTTGGAGAATTCCAGTAATATATCTTTAACCATTTCTAAGAGACAATTGTTCAAAACTTAATCTAACAATTGGACAATTTTGCTGTTACACCTGGTATATATATATCAATACTGCTGGTGTAAAATTATCCTAAGAATATTTTAATTTATAGCAACATAGACTTACATGTATTCTTATGATATATAAAGATTATTTTTTAAATGATTATTTTATTTTTGATAATATGATAAAAACAAAATTGGTATCATTTGATAGAAATACATTATTTACAAATATCTTTTTTCTTATTAGTAAATGGCTTTAGTTTTAGCTTAGATTACAATAAAAACATTTAATACTCTGACATTTTTTGACTGACACACTAAATAGATATTCTTTAAAGGTTAAAAATAATTTCATAATGAAGTGTTCAAAGCAGAGATGATAATAAAATGGAATATTTCCAGGATTTCAACTATACAGTAAAATTCACTAATGATTTTTGTTGTATTTTCTTTTTTTTATAGAAAAAATGATTTTTTAATATAACAAAATTTATTATAAAAAAAAAGAAAAGAAAAAAAAAAGAAAAGAAAAAAAAAGAAAAGAAAAAAAAAAGAAAAGAAAAAAAAAGAAAAGAAAAAAAAAAGAAAAGAAAAAAAAAAGAAAAGAAAAAAAAAAGAAAAGAAAAAAAAAAGAAAAGAAAAAAAAAAGAAAAGAAAAAAAAAAAGAAAAGAAAAAAAAAGAAAAGAAAAAAAAAAGAAAAGAAAAAAAAAGAAAAGAAAAAAAAAAGAAAAGAAAAAAAAAAGAAAAGAAAAAAAAAAGAAAAGAAAAAAAAAAGAAAAGAAAAAAAAAAGATGCTGTTCCTATCTATTCAGCTCATATGATTCAGTCAATTTTCAAGAGTTACTGGATCACTGAGAATTTATTTACTTAAGACAAAGACACCTGAAATAACACTTACACTCAGTCACTGGAAAAAGAATTGCTGAAGTTATACTCTTCTTGTAGAGATCGGACTTAAGAAATGTTCATTATTATTATATATTTTTTTTTTTGTCATTTACATTAATATAAGAGAATGGCTTTTTCTAGAATGTTTAATCTGTGACAGAAATGGATTTAATATTTAATAATCACTTGTCCTTTTGTGTAATTCAGTACCATATTGAGGCTTCTAAAAGATATTTATCCTTCATTTTAATAACATTTATTCATTCACAGTCTCATAAATTTAAAAAAAAAAAAAAATGGTTTCAGATAAAAAAAAGTAATATCGTAAACTTATTTTTTATACAAATTTATGTAGATTTTTCTCAACTGAAAATTTTAATTTAAAAAAAAAAAAAAAAAAATTGTCCTGATGATGTTTACAAAAATTTATAGTTATACAAAATAAACTAAAATCAAGTATATAGTATTGTCAAATGAGCTGAAACTCAAAGAAAAGCAAAGAAAATGATACATATAAAAAAATTTAAGAGATACTTGTATGGTTAAGAAATAATGTGAAACATGCAGAAATCCAGTCGATGCATCAATGTCCATTTGATCAAAACCATAACAAAGTAGCCAATTAACTTTCACTAATTTTTTTTTTTTTTTTGTTTATTTTTTTTTTTTTAAATATCATCTCTTCAGGATGTAGGCAACCATGGCTTTCCAGAGATTTCATGTTTTTATTATCTGTGAATTGCCATGACTTCTTGGCATAGATAGTGGAGTGTTTTCCTATTGCCTTCTCCAGCGTTTGAATTCAAAGTTGTCCTAAAATGACTGCCACCCAAGGTCAAAGATCGTAAGCAAGATGGGTTCATTGATGTATCCATTTTCTATGGCTTATTAACCCTTTGCAGGTTCCAGAAAATATTTTTAAACTGTAAGATCTTTTTTTATATAATCATTTAGTAATGCAAGTCTTACTAATTAACCCATAGCTGGGGAGAGAAGAGGTGGATTCCATACCTTTCATAGGGTACTTGTGCATAAGTGAATATAACAAACCCAACTGGAATTGGAACTCGGCTTTCCAGTTACTTTTTGCAAGCCATTACACCACCCACACATCCAAGCTTACAGCAGCTGGTATTCCCAAGCAGTCACCCATCTAGGTATTGACCAGGCTTGACGTTGCTTAATTTTGATGATTGTACAGGAACCGGGTTTCAACTTGATGTGGCCGTAAGCCTAGATGGATTCAAGCTTTTCCCAAGGACATTAGTATCAAAGGGAATGCAACAGACTAAGCCAGGATTTGAACTCAGCTCAATGATTCCACTTTGCACACCAATAACAATTATTCTGCATATCTCTTACTCACACTATAAACCTATAAAAAAATGCTCGTATGATAGAGTAAATAGCATATTTTAGATTTAATTATTATTTTCAAGAGTATAAGTAGCCAGTTAAGTACAGATAAGTAAACACTAAACACTATCATGAAGAATTTTCAATAGAAATACTTGGACATATAAAATTGTGTCAATAGCATAATTAAGAAAGGAGTCTGTCAGAATTTAGAAAAGCAATATAACTGATGCTATCTCTGCTTGTGACAGATTGTGCAACTCTCGTAACTTAAGAATTTCAGTCAGTGCGCATTTTTATGGGCTGACACATCCCCACAAGTGGCCCAGGTTCCTGGGGAGTGTCAACTATGAGATTCTATCTGCTCATTAGCACACGAACCGGCTTTGAATTCAGAGTTGTCCTTCTCCTAGACTGGTTGCCAACCAAGGCCAGGGAGACCAGTCTGTCCTGGTATTTAACCCATAGCTGAGGGTGGAAGATATGGAGTTATACTTTTCCCAAGGGTATTTGTGAGAAAGTGAACACAAACTCTGTCACAATTAAAACTTGGCTTGCTGATTTTTCTTTCCAAGTTGCTAGTCATTACACTACTTATGCATCCTTGATGTGCTTGCAGCATATGGATTATTGGCATGAAAAATAAATTTAACCTGCTAAATTTAAATTATAGATGATGCCATTGTGTTTGATTTTACACAAAACCTTAGAACGGTATGCATCCATCTCTCCCCCTAGTGAGGGGTTAAATATCAGAGCTACTGTACTTTCTAGCCTTGAATGGCAACCAGTCTAGGAGAAGGTAAACTGAATTCAAAACCACTCTGAAGAGAGAGGAGCTCTGTCAGATTCTCTTGTCATAGATGCACCATGACTGCGATACATATGGTACCCCTACAACCTTAATAGGTTACACAACTTGTGACATGATAATATAACTGAAGAAATAAGACTTATTTTGTATTTGTCATTGTTTTAGAAAAGACCTGTAATCAGATTTGAAGAAAGAAATTTTTTTTTTTAAATCTTCAATTTGGAAAACAGACAATAAATCATTTTTAAAGTTGAATAGAACAAAGTGGAAATAGAATTGAATTTATTCTGGCAGTTTTTGGCAAATAAGAAAAAAAAAAAAAAAACATTCCAAATTGTCTTTTATAAGCTACTTTCCTTTCTCTAAAATAAAATAAATTTTTGGTTTTTATTTTTTGTTTTGTTTGAAAGAAAGATTGTTGTCACCATAAAGTGTATGAGGTATTGTCAACTTTGCTATAAGAGATATTTGAGTTTTGAGCCAGCTGAGTGTGACATGAGAACTTACTATAAATTATAAATGTTGGGGGCAGTATCTTACAAATAATCATAATAGAAATACTGTATATTTCCATGTATAAACCAACCTATAGACAAGACAATACCCAAAATCTAGGTAAATTTTTATGATTTTATCTGACATCCGTAGTATAAGACAACTAATGGGACCCATATGACGAAACTGTAAATAACGTGTATGATGAGCACTTTGCATTAGATGATGATCATCATTATAGTAATTTTTAGGGGTTTTAATTATGTTTGTGGGTGTCCTATGGTTTTATTCTGTAATGATAAATAAAGACTATGTTAACTTAAATATTTTGTTCTTAAACACCACAAAAAATATTGTATAATATATATTATTGAAAAATAAAGTTTGCGTGTTATATTAAATGTTGTTAAATGATAATGAATTTTAATTAGAAATAATGATTGTATGTTATCCTAAATGTTGTTATTTAACACTACTATGAGAAATAATGATTTGGTGTGAATGCACCCATATCTCTACAAAGCAAGAACAAAATGTTTACATTATTTGTTACTTGTGCATGTTGCTCAGTGTAACTTTCACAAATTTTTGTGTCTTGAATATTGCATTTTAATGTGAAATCAAGAAGTAAAAGTAGTTTTTTTTACATTTATAATGTTAACCGTTTCAACTAGAAATATTTACATTGGTTAGCCTACTGCAATCTATGGTGCAAGAATACTAGCTTACTTATCAGTGCCAATACATCACAGGACTTAAGGGTAACTTTTTGTAACTGTTGTATTAGATTACAACTTATTTTGTGGGATAATTTTTAATATTTAAAGAGTGCCTTATTCACAAAAATGTATGGCAATTTTCTCACCAAAAGAATCTGTAACTAAATTAATGAGCTCAGAACTTTCACAATTATTTATTCCTTACTGAAAAGAATTTCTTATCTTCAAATCTTTTTTATTAATGAATTTGAAGTTAAATAATCATATAAATTAGTCTCCATTGTTTTCTCTCCTATCCTCACTTTTCCTTAAACATACACTCTCTACAAATTCAAGATATTCTAAGTTGAATGAGAGGTTAAACATTACCCTAATTTGGTTGAGGTTGGGGGAGGAGAGGGATACATCACAGTGTATCATTTAAGTAATTCTTGAATAACAAAGTACCAGAAATAAATTTCTGTTTTTTTTTAGAAAGAATTATCTGCCACTGTTTTCTTATACAAAGATATATTTTTTACTACATAACTTTCAAAGAAAAGCAACTGATTCAAAGGCAAACAGAAATAACAAGGAACATATTTGATAAACTAATGGTAAAAAATGTACTATATGTGTGTGTGTGTGTGTGTGTATATATATATATATATAGAGAGAGAGAGAGAGAGAGAGAAATAAAAAGAGAGAGAGAGAGAAATAAAAAGAGAGAGAGAGAGAAATAAAGAGAGAGAGAGAGAGAAATAAAGAGAGAGAGAGAGAGAAATAAAAAGAGAGAGAGAGAGAGAAATAAAAAGAGAGAGAGAGAGAGAAATAAAAAGAGAGAGAGAGAAATAAAAAGAGAGAGAGAGAAATAAAAAGAGAAATAAAAAGAGAGAGAGAGAGAGAAATATGACCTGAAGATTGTGTTTAAGCATGAAACAGTCTGTCGCCAATTTGAAAGATCTATATCTATGCCAGAGATACAAACCAATCAGTATTTTTGTAAAAGGCTGGAGTGGGGGCATTCAACTTGAAGAGTCTAGGGTCATGAAAACACTTTATTATGCAAGAAACCTATGATAAGAATTGAAGATTGTTCAGTTTGAGGCTTGGAAATTATGACTTCAGTGTCATAACAAGCTAGTGAGTTTATGGTTCAAATTTTAGATTAATAATGTGAATCTTACATATATGAAAAACTAAAAATGCAGCATTTTCAATTTGTTTGTTTTGCTTCTCATATACACTAACCATAATTACTAAAGTTTAAAAAATATGAAAGAAAAGTTACTATTTATTTCTACTAATTATGAAATCTCACAACTTTGTTTAATATTTCCCAGTAAATTTAAAAAATACTTTCTAATATTTTTAATAATTTAGAAGAATAATTAATCAATATCCTTTTTAATGATATGAGTTTGAAATTCTAAATATTATATAACATAATTTCAGAGTATAAAAAGATTGTTTATCTACAAATTATATGTAGGAGAATTGTAATAAGGGGAAAATTAAATTAAGGTTAAAGAAAATGACCTCCCTTTCAAAGTAAAAAAAAAAAAAAAAAAAAAAAGAGGTGAGTTACTTCCCTTGTTTAAATGTCAAAGTCTTTGAAGTAGTAGTTATAGTAACGGTGATGAATTTTGTTTTCTCACTGTTACTGATTGTTAAGTACACTGTCATGCGATAAAAATAGAACAAAAAATTGATATAAAAATATGTATGCGAAATCAATCAATAAAGTTATCAGATTTATAATGTATAGACGAGGCGAAAATAGAAAGGCATTTAAATCGGAGTTAAAGGCATGCTTACTTTCCAGCTCATAAGTGAAACATGTAGACTAGTCTATAGAATATACAGTATTAAAAAGTTTGAGATGCAATAATGATAAATTATTCAAATAATGAATATAAAATAGGGTTACTTATATAGATGATCCATCAATTCTCATTTGGTATTAAAAAAAATAAATAAATGTGTTGGAGCATATAAATTGAACATTATTTATAAACTTACCTGAGATTGAGAGACTTCTTCCAAAACTGGCAAAAGAAATGTAAGGTCATTTTTAAAAATACCTGAAGTGATATTCCTTGTAACATAGATACATGTACAATCAAGCATACAGACATACTCAATAGATGATTACAGTCTGTATAAAAAGGTTGATATTCCATATCTTATAAGCTGATTTCTATTTAATTCTAAATAGATATGAATCAGGTAAATTCTTAGAAAGACAGTTTATCTTATGACTTAGTTTTGTATCATGTTAATTCATTTCATTAGTCTTATTGACTGACTTAATATTTCACATAGATGTAGTTTAAAAAGAAATTTGAAAATTGCAACCCTATTCTCAAAAATATATTCATTTTTGCTAAAGCTCTTTTCTGTACACCTAATTTACTTCACTTTTATTTGTAAATATTATCCAGCTAAAGCCTTGACCAATCCAAATTATAAAGATATTTTGTGACAGCTTACATATATTCTATTACTATTTTCAGATTTACAATATAGCCCATTTTTTGTGAGTACATAAATATAAAACTTTGAGATGTGCAAAATTATTAAGGCATCAATATAAAAAAAAATTGCATGCATATTCACTTGTTTAGGTTATTTGAATGCATTACATTGTTTATCCAACAAATCATTTTAATAAATAGGTAGTTCCTTCCAAGAAAAATCAATATTAATAACTATAGTGGAGTCAGTTATCTAGAAAAGAAAAGGTGAACATCAAAGAAGAAGAAGAGAAGATGCTATTAACCTTAAGGGTTTATATTTCTAGCTATGCTATTGATAGAGTAATACATACATAAAAAAGAAATGACAAAAATTTCACCATCAAAATATAAAATTTTGTGACTTCAGTCCGTCCGTCACACCCTTTAAAATAGTCATATATTGGCTGATCGAAACAAAATATAGGGGAGAAGAGCAAACAGGTAAGGGGGTGCTAAGTACAGTTCGTTTTACTAGTGTGCATATCTTAGAACAATAAATTTCCATTCATTTCTTATTTTTGGAAAATTAAAGTTTTATTATTTAATATACAAAATACTCCCACTATTTTAAAAACAATTTAATGATTAAAATAACAAATACTTATTTAATAAAGATGAAATATTGTTTTTTGCATATCTTTTCTTTAAGTTTATAAAAACTTAGAGATGCAAAAAACAATATTTCAAGAATCCAGTTCACTCTGCATTAGCAAGAACTATAAACAAATCCTAAGAATATATTCTTCGCTGTTAAAAAAGGAAAAAAGAAATTTCTTGAAAAATATTGTTTACCATGAAGTCCTACAAAATTAAATTAAAGAAATTATTCAACTGCAAAGTATTTTCCCAAACAAATCAGCTTATTCAAATTTCATAAATTGGTTTGTGAAATTGAACAAAATGTAGAGTTTGTAAATCTCAACAAAAAATGTTTGTCTTAACTTCAACAATACTAAATATTGTGAGGATTTTAACACGCATTAGCATGTTGCAAAAAAATTCTAGTCTCTAAAAAAAAGATGGGTAATCAGAATTATCAGAGTACAAAGCCATATTTCGACCAAATATAGGTATAAGAAAAGAAATAATGAAATAATAAAGAGACAAAATATTTCAACATCTCTAAAAATAGATGTAGATTTAAAATTGCCAGGCCACAAAGCCATAGTTCAACCAACTAAATAAAAAGCTTTCACAACCAGGATATAAGGCTGCAAGCCAATGAGAATCAAAGTGGCCCTTTTAAAGTGGATCTATAGATGTGTATATAACCAGATGAAAAATCAACCAAAATTAGAATCCATAAATAATTTTTGTTCATTCTCTAATGCTGCAGTCAATGTAACATAAACAGAGTTAAAATGTGACATTTGCATGATCAGCTGGTGAATTGACAAAGCTACACTGTATTGCTATATGTAAGAACATGCACCCTTTCTTTCTCCACTTTTTGTAAGCAGCCAGCTGCTATATTGAAAACATATACCCTTTTCTTCACCAATTAAGTAGCAGATGGATACTACATTTGGATACTTACATACATATATATCTATCTATATTTACTTTCTCCTGGTCTCTTGTATGCACCAGGACTTTCACTCTTGAAACTTCAACCTTATCCTTCTGTATTATATTGTGTTATATAAAAATTTATTTTGTATTTTTCAACACTGTGCATTTTCTTTTAAATCATTACAGAAGGCCAATATACACCCAAACCAAATTAAACAGATATATGTAGGTAATGGATGTTGTCAGAAGATAAATAACCTCCATACTATAACCACAAAATGGATCAGTAAATTCAAGCCTCAAAAATGGAGTTTAAATGATCAATCTTTGGTTAAGTGAGAAGAAAACACTGATTGTATAAATGAATGTTGTTATAATAGGCAGAAAGCAAATAAAAAAAGAAAAGTAAAGTATGTATATCCTATGGAAGAAGTTCAGAATATTAATAATAACCTTGGTGTGCCGAATTACAAGGCTTCTGACCACAGAAACACATTATGTTACAAGATAAACGTGACTTAGTGATAGATTTATCCAAATTTTATTGGCTAACTTGAAGCCATCAAATGCTAAATAATAGTTAAACAGTAGAAACATCAATGTCAAAAGTCTCATGAAAGGAAGTTAGGCATATTTCATTAGATGAAATTTGAAAAATATACTGCCATTTAATATCTTTAAATCAATCAATAGTCACCACAGCAACAATGTTCTTATATGTCCTTGAAATCAATGAATGTCTTAAATTGCTACATCTATCACTAGACTTCTATGTTTTCTCCAAGATAAAAATATACTTGACTGGTATGCTCAATACACGGTGTGCTAGATATTTGAGAATACACCTTTAGCAGGTCATAAATGGAAGATGACTTAATGTAATGTTATACTGCACCAAATTTTAACATTCTTATTTCTATTTCAAATGTATCAAGAGCATTAAGATAGTATGTCACCATTTCCTAATGAAAAGGCATACCATACTCATTGAAAGTGGTCAGGTGAACAGGAGGTACCTATGGCAAAGCACACTACAATCACATCTATGAACAATAATGACATATCATCACATCCAACAGGTCTTCACAACTGCCATCAAGATGCTAGTCAAGCCCTGGATTGATGGTATGGCCATAAATGTTCAAACAGAAAGCATTTTCCTATATAGCATCCTAGGTATGACAATAAACTATATCAGGCAACAAAGCCTCTGATCAAGAGGTTTTGATGAGCATGGAACAACCTCTTAATTGCTGTTGTTCCTAGGTCCACCCTGACCCTGGGTGTTGGCACCTATTAGGGTCCCAGCTATAGGCAAATAGTTAACCCCCAAACTCAGGTCAAAAAATGATGAATATTAAAAAAAATTATAGTAAAAATACCCACAATACATTAAGATTATAAAGTTACACAATAATAAAATTTTAAACCAATTTAATAATCTGGATCATAATACACATTCCAAGGAAAATATTATTAATGATACTGGCCAATGTAATTATAGGAATTCTGACCAATGCCCCTTACCAAACAAATGTTTAACTAAATCTCTTGTTTATCTTTGTACTGTCTCTACAATAGAGAATCTGGCAGTTGAAAAATTCTATATTGGTAGTACTAAGAATTCTTTCAAGACTAGGTAGTATCAACATACTTTGTCCTTCACCAATAGTACTTACAGAAATAATACATCACTTTCTAAATCTTTTTGGAGTTTAAAAGATGATAAGACTCCAAAGGTGAAAAATATGAAAATCTAAATAGTATAGTAAACATTATTTAACCTATTGAAGCAGACTGCTTTAGTTTCAAATAGAAAACCACTTTGTCCTACTATGGTATAACTGAAGAAAATGCATAGATTTCAAACTATAAAATATGTTTTCTCCAAAAATCAATCCATCAGAGAGTAAAAGCTTTTCAGACAACTTTTATATAATTGATATAATTTGCTGACTAAGTCCAACATAAAAGTTTAAATCCAGCTTTTTAGAGATATTTTTCTTTGATAGCAGCTAACTATACATTAGTGTCATCAGCATTGTTTTTGTATGTTGTATGAATAAGAATATAGCTGAACTTTAAGGTAAATATAATTTATAAACATTTACATATGAATACAAGTCATTAATATTCAATATACAATATACAAAACATGAATATTTCTTTATATTCTATAAATTCTGAAAGTTTACAGATTAAAATTCGATGTACAACATTTTGGAATGTTTCTAAAGACTGATAAAAAGATTGTTTGGTAGCATATTTTAAAATTAAAACAAAATCTTTTATTTTAATTGAGCAATATTAACCTATTTTTGCATATTTTGTAATTCTTTTTTAATGAAAATACTAGTTCAAAAATCCATTATAGTCAATGTTTAGTTTGCTTTAGTTGTTTTTTTTTAATCAAATGTTTTTATAGGGTTAATGTCCTTATTAGGACATTGAATCAACTACAAAATTTTCTTGCTTTGGAGGTCAAACAGGCAATTCAAAACCCATCTTGAACTTGTTGCAGACATAATTGTATTCATTATGGTAAGGAAATTAAATGATTAAAAATTATTTTATTTACAATTTTTTGTCATTTGGAAAAGTCAGGATTATAACAATTAGTTATTCAATTTGAATTAATTAAAAGTAAATTAAAGTTTAAATGGATTTAATATTTGATAGTAATGTAGTTATAGTTAAATTATGCAGTAATTTCACTTAGTATTCCTTCATTAACTCAGAATAATATATTTTGAAAATTTTTAAATTGTTTCAAAAAATTTTCTCAGAAATGTACTATTTTCTATGAAAACTTCTTAGAAATCATTATACTTTTGAGAACTGAAGATTAGATCAATTTTTTCTATTTTTCATTTATGTTGCACATTTTTGTCTACAAATTTGTTTTTTTTTGAAAAAATAAAGCAAGCAAGAAAATATCTATTGATATCATAAGCTTTAATTTATTCAGTGATATCTGAACTCGAGATTCATTTTTGAAAACTTATCTTTTTGATAATATATACTATAATTACAACTGAAAAGGTAAAAATTTTGTAACAATGATCAAAAATATTAAAAACAAATGGTCAGATATAGCTAAAAGGTTTTCTTATCCAAAGTAGGAATTAAATTTTACAGTAGATATTGTCAATAATGTTTGAAGGAACAGCTTTTCTTTACAATGTATAATTTCTATTAAGTTTCATCAAAAATCAAAAAAAATGTCTGCTTTTGACTGCATCAAGAATTAGGTATAAACATTCAGTGTAATGAAGATTTGTTTTATCCCTTTCCCTATTAAATAGAGCATAGAACATATCAAGTTAATGATCTGCAATCTCTAATAGAAATTTTATCTCTTATGCTAATCATATAAAAATCCTGACCAAGTTGGTTTAGTGACAATTTTAGTTCCACACAAAGCAAAGCAAATATTTTATTCAGATATTTAAATATTTTAATATAAATTTAAGTTAAAAAAATATTTTAATGTTGAAATTATATTAAGCAATTTCTTGAAGGATGTTGAATTTGTTAAACATTTGTTTCAACTTTGAAAGAAAAATTTGCTTTCTAAGGCCATAATTATGTTTATTACAAGAACAATCAAAAGGGGAAAAATCAGATATTTATTCTTATGCTGTCAGCTATTGTCTAATCTTGAAATCAAATTATTAAATAGTTTCATTTTAATCATTATTCTTGAAAAGTACTCCTGGCTACATACATTGCATTATATAACATAAGAATCTGAATTTTTGCGAAGTTGTTTAAAGTAGAAAAAAATTATTACTATCCCTTTGAACAATGAATGCATTATTTATTTATACTAGTTTCTGCTTTAGAAAAACAGAGATGAGAGAGAGAAATTTAATAAGTACTTTCCATTTGCACTAAAGTACAACTCAGTAGTAATAAGTAAGAATGCACTTAATATAGAACAGACTGAGAGCTAATGATCTATCCAGTGTACAACAAATATAATCTACTTACAAAAAATAAAAAATAAATCTATACATAATCTATACATACCAATAAAAAAAAAATTTAAAAAAGAAAAGAAACCTGTCTGGTCAACAAAATCAATGTTAGTGTTTGTTTTTTCTTTTTTGAGAATACATGTCATAAGTTTTACAATTGGCTTTTAGTTTTGGTCATAAATGAAAATAGGGACAAATGGATTACAAAATAACATTTGTAGAGGCAACAATGCTTACAAATCATACCCCAGTCAAATGACCATTAAGAAATTTTGTGATACCAATATAAATTTAAAAGTTATGATCTGATTTCAAAACCATTAATATACATTTAACATTCAATTTATTACAATCTAAATTTGAAGTTTGAAAATCAGAGCCATTTTTGTTTGAGCATAGTTTTTATTTTCCATAAGTTTATTTTTTTTAATTTTTGAATCAGCCATAGATTCTCTCATAGTTTGGAATTATGATATCCATCTCCCATTTTTGGCACAAGGATTTACTATACAATATTAAAAAATAAAACAAAAATAAATTAATCATCAAAATTCCTTAGACTCCCATGTGGAGCACAAGTCCACAGGCTTGTCATGCTAGATATTGCTATGGTTTCTATGGCAAGTAAGTTTTTACAGATTGGAGTTACAAGATCTACACCTAAGCAGTTTTGAATTCAGAGATGCCCTTGTCCTGCATTAGTTGCCAACCAAGGCTAGAGAGCCCAGTCTGCCTTGCTATCTAATTCATAGCTGAAGAAGAGAAGAAATGGTTTCATGCCTTTCCCAAGAGTATTTGTGCAAAAGTGAATAAAACAAACACATCAAGATTTGAACTCGGCATGTCAATTATATTTTCCATGCCAATAACTGCAATGTAACGTGTGCATCCTAATAAAGTAAATAGCTTCTAAATTATGACAGTAGGATTTATTTTTATGCTTCAAAATGTGTGGCTATCATATCAGCAACTAAATTAGAGAAAATAAAAATTTATGTCCAACAATCTTGCAACTATATAAAGCTACTGTATCATGAAACAATGTCATCATATAGATCACAAAATGTTTTATTGTCAGCTTTTTTTAACACAAACCTAAACATATATTCATTTTTACAAAAATAGCAAAATTTTTCCCTTCCATTTTCATCATAGCAAAATATAGAAAAACTGAATTATTTCAATAATCAAGAACACTGTTGAAAAAGAATTTCTGAAACTGGAGCCAAATTCAATTATTTTTTATTATTTTGTGTCTTGGAAACAGTAATTCTCATACCATTTTAAAGTTAATAAGTAATCATTTGAGAATGAATAAAACATAAAATAAAATCACTTTGAGACAATCAACTTCAAATAGATATTGAAATACTTACATTTTCTCATACATATGGTGATGATTTGGATTACATTCTTTTTCTTTTTTGGATTCTCAGATATATTGTTCAAAATAATGTTTTTCTCATAATCAAGTTTTACATATTTCTGTTTTGTTCTTGCTGCAAGTTTTAATTCTAAATCATTCTGTTCCACATCAACTGAAAAATAATTTTTTTTCTTTCATTTCATTATGAAAGAAAAAAAATAATTTCTTTCAGTTGATATGGAACAGAATGATTTGAAATTTTATTACTTCCTTTGGAATTAAAACTTGCAGCAAGAACAAAGGTGAAATATATATAGGCACATCAACAAGTATGTAACTAATGATTATTTAAAAAAGCATTTATTTTACACAACAAATATTTTTTAACAATCTCCTTCCTTACCAATTCACATAATCAAATACTTCATTATTCACACAGGTTGAACATTATACAGTGAAAATTTCTGATCTAAATTCAGATAATAATTGTATCAGGTTACTGACTTATTGATCCATTTCTGTAAAAAAATTAAACCAGCATTTCCAATCCTTACAATTAAATAATAAAATTTAATTCTATTTTGAGATGAAAACAAATTAAAAAGCAAAATCAAACAAACCTAATAACACTAATGTACCAAGTCAAACTGTTCAAAAGGATATTTTCATATACTGGTTGGTTTTCAATTAATCAATCGATATTGCAAATAATTCCCAATAGATTTACATGCAATAATGTAAATGTAAATGAGAAAAACCACCTAAATAAAGTGATGATATTTTTATTTTAATGTAGAAGAGCAACTACAAAAGGAATTTGATAAAAATCAGCCATTTTGCATCAGTACATAGCTGGATTTGCTTATCTCTTTGATAACAAATGTTTTATATCTGTTAATCCTTCCTTATAAATCAAAAAGGTATGGAATAAATTATCATTAAATACTTTTTTCTTTTCTTTTTA
The DNA here is from genome assembly GCA_963932145.1 of Acanthosepion lycidas. Lineage (NCBI taxonomy): Eukaryota > Metazoa > Mollusca > Cephalopoda > Sepiida > Sepiidae > Acanthosepion > Acanthosepion lycidas. The sequence goes on along the minus strand of OZ010571.1, from coordinate 57,681,016 downwards.
CACTTTTAGGTTATATTCTGACTCATTATCTCAAAAACTAGATGATCAAGTAGCTTGGCAACGTGCCTAAAATTTCAATCTATAGCCTGCCATGTGGCCATATCTACTGTACCATGAAGTGGCTTTATACAATTGAAAATGAGAAGCTTGACTCATTGTATCAAAAATTAATTAAGAAATTTATGATTACATTGGACAAAGTATATTTTGACAAAGATAATCAATTAAAAAAATACTTTTCCTGAACATAAGGAACACCCACAGTCAACATAGGAATGTCTATTAACAAATAGCAAATTAGCAAAATATTGAATTGACAATGTGTAGATAATTTAATGTAGCTTTTGGCTCTTGAAAAACAGACATTACAACATAGTACTATAAGAGTAGATTTCATTTTGAAAGAAATATTCTCATATTTGCAACATTTGGTCTGTTTGCTTTTTTATAACAACTCAATATGGAATAATAGAGATAAATATATAAAGTTTGAAAAGTTTAAATAGAATCAGAACTAAAACAAATATATTAACGCATTTACTACCAATTTTCAAGTTAATGTCATATTTCATTTGTACTAATTCCATTTGGCAGCTTATTAATTATATTATCAATGTTTTATACAGGGTAAAAATAAATGAACGCATTATAATGCAAAGTAAGCAATTGTGAAAACGACAACATGTATTTTGAAACAAATGGATATGAAATGGTGTTTATGAAATTACAACAAATTTCTTATTGCTGCTGCACTCTAATGAATCATTTTCTGTGCCTTGTCCCTCTGGGATGTAACGGATGAACCTGTAATATTCATCCAAAGATGACACTATCTTTAGATACAAATCATTTCTGCTAGATACATTTTCTACTTAATGGATTTGCTTGTAGCCAAGAAAACAATACGAGATGCTAACCTTCTAACCTTGATCATCAGAAAGACAAGCAAAGCAAAAGTAGAAAAAAAGATTTGAAGAGATGCACATAAAGAAACAAATCCAAACAGCCTTTTGAAAAAACAGATGATACTATCAATAGTAATTACGAAAAGAGTAAGAAAATACTCTATAATTTGCCAAGGTAGAAACCAGTTACTCAGGAAAAAAGTTCATAAAGCAAACTGCTCTTCCACTTAATAACTGAGTAGAAAGAGCTATAAAACTCTATTAAAGTCACTAACGTGTGAGTAAAAGAAATGAGCTACCGAGCTAAAATAAAATCAATTTGCTGTATTTGACAATGTACTTTCAGAAGTTGTATCTGGTCATTCAGGACTACAGTGAAGTTGTTGCACTCCTATTGGCACATTATGTGGTGAGATACAAATATGAATGCGCAATAATTTTCTTTTAATCATTTCACACCATGTAAGGAAGTAAAGGCACTAAGACACAAGGGGTTACTGAAGGTAAAAGAATAAGAAAAAAAGAGAAACATTATTAAGGAACAAGAACAATAGATAACAATTAACATTTCATTTAAATTTTTGAACATCAAAGTTGACTGGAAAGCATGTAGCCAGAAGAGAGTTCCATAAGCAACAAGTGCAAGAAAAGAAACTTAAAATTGTTTCATCACAGTATTTGTAATGACTTCATCCATAAGAAATATTTATTTTTATGTGATGTATGGCAAGGTGCTCTATCAATATTTCATTTTTTTCTACATCTTAATAAGTGGAATCTTAAAGTAATTAACTTTTTGCTGTTCAATATTCCATTGATTTTATCAACATTCTGTGTTATCTTGTCTGGTTTTCACACATCCGCATGTTGAGAGCACCTCGCTTGACTGAGAGAAAAACTGGTGTTATATAGCTCTCCCAGTCCCAGACCCATGCTGATTATTGGATAATACCTGCCTGGTATTGTTCATATGCATATAGTCAGCATCATCTTCTCTAAGTAGAATGACTTCTCTCAGCAGCCCATTGTGGAAGAGGATGTAACTCTTGATGCTTACAGAACCACATACAACCAACTCAGAGTTTCTTATTGGGCTGACCCAATTCTCTGTTACACTTTCTTACATCTTTGTTGTTGATTTCTTTTTTAATCATTTCACCCCAAGCAAAGCATTAGTGCCACTAAGATGCAAGAAGTTAAAAGGCTTTTAAGGTGGAAGAAGCCAAGAATAATAGTTACTGCCAATCATCTAAGGAAACATAAATCAGACAAAAAGTAGTGAAAACTACAGCATAGTGTGCCTTTGGGGTTGCCCACCAGAAGTGGTTGCAGGGACACCAATGCAAGAATCCCAATATTATGTGATTATTGAGCAGAACAGCCTCTCTAAACATAACCAAAGATTTCAGGCTCCTTGCTAACAGATGGGGTACAGCAACCAGAAAACTGCCATTCCAGTACCTAGAAGACAAAGAGTTGTAACATCCAGCTAGTTGAATCATCAAAAAGTCCTAACAGACATTCTTATTAAGGCCTCGGGTGAAGGAATTGGAAACTCAATTCTATAAAGGAAACAAGAGATAAACCTCTACCCCTGTTCAAAAAATGTGAAAGGAGTGTAAACCATTCCTTGTACCAATTGATCTTGTGACATTCTCTTGCATTAGATTGTAATTCAGTTTTATTTTAAATATAAATATTGCTGTCATTTTTATTATCCCACAAATGCTCTTTCACCTAGAATTTTTCAACTTGTTTGATATTTTTCAGTTAGTGATAGGGTAATGCATCCATTTACATTATTTCTACATTGTATCCTTTTTATTGTCACTGGCACTTCAGCAGTAATGCTTCTTTTCATTAAGGAGCCATTAATTTTGAGTTAGATATTGTTAACCTAACTACCTTACTTCAATCACCGTTTAATTTCCAACATCTACCACTCCTTTTCTGATCCAAAACACTCCCATGATTCTTCTTGATGACTTGAAAAAAGCATTTCGATATTCCAAACTCCTTGAAAATTTTATCTTGACTAATTCTTTATAATATTTTAGTGATCTTCATGCTCTTCTTCCTAACTCACTCTTCCTATTGGGATTGAGTTTGTTTTTTTTATGGCTTATCAATTCTTTGTGAGTTATTTAAAGTGGAGATATATTTGGGATAATAAGAACAATGCTTGTTTTTCTTTAATTAACAGTGATTTTTTTCAGATACAAGTCCTATTATTTAATCTCTAGCTGAGGGAGGAGATGGATTCATACCTTTCCCAGGGGTATTTGTATATAAATAAATGTAAGAAACCTGAGTGGAATTTGAACTCTTGTCTCCAATTTCTCATTTCAAAATACTATCCATTATGCCACCCATATATCCTCCTATTTTAAAATTTAAATCAACTACACAAAAAAGTTAAAAGTTCCAAAGTTTATGCAATCTCATTAAAGAAAATTTAATATCTTAGGTATTGACCTAAGATATTAAATTTATTTAAATACAAATTAAGTTACATTGAAAACAGTGAAAACTTCACAGAAAATAATATGCACACACACACATTATTTATATATATATATATATATATATATATATATATAGGTTTATCAATAACTTTGCAGCCTACTGATGAAAATGCTTATTTAACACAATAACTATTTTCTACCCAAATCACTTTCCTTATCAATGCACAGAACCCAATGCTTCTCAAAAGATCACACAGGACAAATATTATAAAGTGAAAATTTCAGATCAAAACTCAAAAAAATCAATAACTGTCAACCTGCATAATTATTGATCCAGCCTTTAATAAATGGACACACACACACACACACACAACACACACAGGGATGTCAGGGAATTTGAACAGCACATACAAACCAAATATAGTACTTTATTATCATATCATTTATAAAATTCCATGGTGAATACTTGGAAAAAGACTGGGTGTTAAGGTATTTATTCCATGTTCAAGTTTCTTGGACTTTTGCAAAGCAACTTATGAACAAATAAATCACACAGTAACCAGACCTTGGCCCAAATCAGTGATTATTTTGGGATATGAATAAAATATAAAACTATTTTAAAATAATTATTTTAAGCAAGTAGTAGAGCCACTTATTCACAAGATAAATGTTGAAGCTATATTTCCTGTTTTTAATTTCATCCAGTCAACAAATTTTAAAGCTCTTAACACATTACTATGCACTCAATCGATGTACTTCTGCATGCTTTATAGCTATTTCTTTTACATTTTTACTAGCTTTTATAACATACAGGCATCTTTCATTTAACAAGTGAACATATAAAATAAGGTGTGCCAAAAAGTCTTGTTCATTTACTCAAAAAACCCATATTTCCAAAAAACAAACTTCAGCGAGTTTAATAATGGGGTTAGTTATAAAGTTCACTATTCATATAAATCAGTGGTTCCTAAACTTTTTTTTCTCTAGGCCATATTTTCGGAATGAAATTTTGCTTGCAACTCACTAAATTTTATGTGATAAAAAGTACATTTAAAAATAAAAAAAAAAAAAGGAAGAGGGTCAAGGGAGATAACTGTGGATTCAAATTTATCATTGATAACTCTCTCCTCCAATTTGCAGACTCTAGTTACTATATCCTTAATACTTGATATAATACAAAAATATCACAATGATGAAAATCAGTCAATAATCAAATTATAACTATTTATACTGGGACTCATGCATGAAATTACAAGTAATCCATAATAATATTTTAAATTTTGAAATCACATTTATTTTTGGCATATGAATCTTTTGAAACTGTTTCTAAATCTTTATTTTTCAATTATTCCACCTCAACTGCTATCCTCTTCCTCAACACCTATGAGGCGCACCTCACCATTTGGGAACCACTGATCTAAATCATATTTATTCTTTAAAGATAACTCAGGAGAAAAAAAAAAAAGAATATTCAATCAGAGTTTTAAATAAAAAATAATAGAAATGGTTTTCACATTTGAATGAAAGCTTTTATTTTAAAACTGTTCAATGTCAAATTAAAAATAGGTTTTCATTTCTTTAAATTTATTCTTATTAAACAAAAACTAAATACAAAATAATCTAAAATTTTTACAGATACTAGTCTTTATTTTAAATTCATAGAGTGTTATCATTTTATAGAATACTCATTAATGGAAATAGCACTTAATTTGTATACATTAAAAGAATTAAAAATATTGACAAATTTAGTTAATGTAAAATTCCTTTACAGTATTTCACAAGTAAAAAGATATATATTTATATTTAATTTTACAAAGGTTAAACATTAAAATATTACTGATATTTTTATTAAAAATACTAAAATGAATCCATTCTGTTTATTTTTGGACAAATCAGCCACTTTGAATAAGTGGTGTAAGTCACTCAGATTGACACATGACAAAACAGGATACAATATGAGCTCACGTTTAAGTGCTGCTAAAGTATTAGATGCTTGGTACATATTTCACTTGTTTGCCATGAATTTTCTAGAATTTTTTGTGCGTATTTTTTTTTCATTCACATATTTAATGCATAATTTACACATTTAAAATATTGCTGCAAATTGATCATATTTAAACACTTCTGGTTTTATAAAAGAAATTCTTACAGTCAATATATTGATGCACTAGTAGATAAATTCCACTTCAAACAATTCTCTCAGATACATAACTAAGGCTTTTAGTTATTCTATGTGCTGCCCTAAGTCACTCTACTCAACACTAATCTATTATAGTTTCAAATTTCTTGTATCATAACAAAAATGCATTAATATTTATTAAATAAATACAACAACTTTTTCATTGGTGAGAAGACATCTTGTTTCGTATCAGAAATTTTTTTCTTTATTTTACTGGAAAGTTCTTTTTCCATTAAAAGAAATATTTTTTTTTTGATTATGTATGCATATATCCAGCACATCTCCATTGCTCTATTTTAAATTGCTAATAAAATAATTACTAGTCACTTCAGTGTAACTGTTAAATAAGATGACAGAGAAGTAAGAGATGAAAAAAAACCTTGGCAATTTCTTTACAAATTTAATAAAAGGTCATCTTAGTTGATAGCTTCAGTTGCTAATTATGAACTGGATTTTGAATTTATTGAAATAACATTTGACAGTTCTTTCATTCAATGATTATCATAAAAAATTAAGTCAAACCTTTCAAAAAAAAATGTTTGTAAAAAATGTACAATACATATAAAATAGATTTTGAACATTGTGATGAGTGGAACAAGAAATGCAATATTTATGCTCAGAATGATATCAGAAAGAGCAATACAAATGCAAAAGGATGTCTACCTATGTTTTATAGATTATGCAAAACATTTGACAAAGTATGTTGCAAAGAACTGTTAGGTAAGCTTGATTTATCTGGGACGAATATTAGAATAATACAGTACTGGGTGTGGGTAGAAAATTAATTCACTGAATACACAAATAAAAAAGTGTGTAAGACAAGGATGTATCCTCTCATCAGACTCATTCAGCTTTTAGTGAAGCTATCCTGAGGGAATTAGAAGTCCAACCAGGATTCATTATACATGGCTACAATCTTAACATTAGATTTAACAGTGTCTTGCAATGACTTCTTAGTAAGGCTGGCAAAGCTATCAGGGGTAACCCACAAACAAAATCAAGCATTATCATTTTGAGGCTATTCTAGATTATATCTTATTACATAAGAAATTTGAGAGGAAAGGGCAGAGGAGAATGATTATTAAATATTAAATTACAATGAGAAAAGCCATAGGCTCATAAAAACCTTTTAGCACAAAATAACTTTGAAGAGAACAGACAGCAGAATCAACAAAAATATGATAATTTGGTATTAGATATATAAAGAGTTTTTTTTTATATTGAGTTCAATACTTGGCTACAGCTAAAGTGAACAAAAACTTGAAGAGTAGAGTTAAAGGGAGACGACTGATACTGAAACATCCAGAAGAGGCATGGAATGTGGAACTAGAACAATCTACCCTGGTAAACAAAAAGGGTTCCATTCAAAATTCCAATCACCTGAAGAAGGCTGGAGCATACAATGGCCAAATTGTTGTGAATATGGCAATGAAGATGAGGACAATAGTCCAAACAATTTAAATAGTGTAAATAATTACAATAATTCATCTCAGAAATATAAACAGATATTGCTTTAATCTATAAAAATATCTATTGAGTAACATGCGCATAAGTTAAAAGCTCGACCATTTGGGATTTTTTTTACTGTTTACTTTGTATTATTACTAGCAAAACAGATACAAGCCTAACAGTTGCCATTTAAGCGTTTATCTTTTATACCCAACAATTACCACAATCTTTCATTTTGTATGACCTTACACTGTTTAGAAAGAAATGCTAGTACAATAGTAATATAATCTAATAGAGTAATATAATCTATCACCATTTGTATTTTGGACATTAGGCTTTGTTCTCTTGGCCAAAGTCATTTATGTTATCTTTTTCCAGATCATGTTTTAAATCATAGCATCAAGGGAATTGGGTGTCTTTTTTTTTTTTTAAAAAACACATCATCCACTTTTGTTTTTGTTTTTCTTCCTCCGACTTCTACATATGTACCTACTATTATGGCCTACAACTACTATCATACATATATCACATTTTTACATACACTAGAAAAATAGCAATATTTATGTATAAACAATTCTAAACATGGCACCAAGCATTCAAGAGGAAAACGTAAGTTTTTAAGCATTGCATTTAACCTTCTGTAAAAACTGGTTTTCAATTGATACAGAAAGGCTTCCCAAGGAGAACATTATTTATGATCTGTGTTGTTTACTTACTGCCATTGACTGATATTTTGAGTAATGATAATAATTGCCAATTCCCTACAAGGAAACATTTATCATTCATTGACTGAGCAGCCAGTACTGCTTGGAGTTGAAATTTATAAAATCTTTCTCTTAAAACAATTTTTCAGGAAAACTGGCTTCTCAAGTCCAGTAGCTGGTATCACTCTTTCCAGTATTGATGGGAGTTTCCTTCCTAACCTTTTATTTCAAATTCCTTTTATTTGAACAATCTACAGACAGGGGCTGAGAAAACCATGGAGAGAATATGTTAGTGACAAGTTCTAATGGTAATGGTAATATCATCCATTTCCCTACATGTAAACATTTGGCATTTATTGACTGAACAGCCAGTACTGCTTTCGGATGAAATTTATAAAATCTTTCTCCTAAAACTATTATTCAAGAAAATTTCAGTACTGATGCAAGTTTCTTTCCTAACTTTTTATTTGAAGTAGTGTGGAATGCCAACATCTAATTACGTCGTTATTTTTTCTTAGAGTTACATGTGCTATCCATTTTATTTGTTACTGCTGCTGGTAGTTCTCTGATGTGGTTTCTGTTATTAGTTGTGATGAAAAACAACTAAAATTAATTCAGTTTACGACAAAGTTTATTTTCATGCTGAACTAAAAAGGTAAATTCAACCATATTTTTCAGCATCTCTCTATTTTCAAGATACACTCTGATCATCTCTTGGTGTCTTTCAGTTGCTTTTTTTTTTCTTTTTTATCATTTCACCTTGAGCAAGGCAAAAAAGCCACTAAAACACAAGGGGTTACTGAGTGTGAAAAAATATAAGAAAAAGAAAAACATTATTAAGGAGTATGAACAATAAAATAACAAGAATTAAGATGATCTCATGATGAAATAGTAAAGTTAATTGTTTAGAATTATCAGAAATTATAAATAACATGTTGCAAGCACTGCTCCTAGTTTGACTAAAGACAGTGGCAACAATATTTTGCACAAGTAAATGACGAATGTAAGAAAATTAATGAATTTCAATCAGCCGATATTTTATATTTTTTTTAATGGTTGATTGATTTTGTTTGGTGGTATGTCAATCTCTATGGGTTATTTAATGCCAAAATCTAGATATTTTGTACATAATTTTATACAGATATGGATATATATTTTGTAGATCATAAAATGTATTGTTGGTAATTTTACTATAAAAATCTGTTGATTTCTGTTTGTGGGGTTTGACTATTTGCCCATAGCTGGGATCCTAACAGGTGCTAGCACCCAGATTAGAGATCTGGGGATAACAACAATTAAGATATGGTTCCACACTCTTCAAAACCTCCAATCTCCCAATCAGGAGCCTTGCTGCTGGATGTAATTTATCATAAAAACCAGGATGGTAATTTTATTTAATATAACTGAGTAAAAGGAGAGAGAAAATGTACTAACCTGCATGCAAAAGAAAGAAAATATTAAAAGTTAGCAATTAAGCAGATAGATGCCTGAACAATGTACAGTCATGAAGGGGAAAGATATCTCCATGCCTAGGAACAAGGTCTCGTTGAATTCACTTCTACCACATGCTAAAAGGAAAAGAGTGTAAAGAGAGTGAAGACAGGAAGTGTCCCATTTTTATAGGTGCTTAACAGCATCTTCCAATGACTTCTTGGTAAAACTGGCAAAGCTATCAGGGGTCACTTACAAACAAAATCAAGCATTATCATTTTGAGGCTAATCTAGGCTATATGTTATTACTCATAAAAAACCTTTTAGTGCAAAATAGCTTTGAAGAGAACAGACAGCAGAATCAACAAAAATATACAAAGAGTTTTTTTTGTTTTTTTTTACATATTGTTCCTAAAGCTTGCTTATAAAAAAAAACAAAAAACTATTGATTTTTGTAGGCATAATATAGAAGCCAGACTATTTGGGATTTTTTTTAATGAGTAAAATGAAGGACATATTTACTTTGTACTCATAATTTTGTTAATAATCATGAATATGAAAAAACAACTTTCTTATTTTGTTTCAAATCAAAAATCTATAGATACTGTTAGACATTTTTTTCTATAATATATTCTGAATCAGATGTAATATTATATGAAAATTCTGAGTACTTTTTGTTCAGCCTATTGTCTTAGAATATGCTATTTTCTGTTTATTCGTTGCTGACCATTTTGGTTTAGAAGTCAGTGAAAAACATTTTCAGAAAGTTGAAGTGATAAGGAAAGGACAATTAAATAATTTGCAAAAAATATTTTTAAATATGTTACAGAACTATTTTTCTAAAATGGAATAAAAAACCATTCAAAGTTTCCATCCTAAATAAAACAATTTACTGTTCATTTTAATTCCATTGTGGTAATAATATTTGCCATTTTCAAGTCAAACTTCATTAATTTCAGCACCCAAAGTTCTTTTGTTTAGGAGTTCTATTCTTTGAAAAAGAACCAAGATAAAAATCCTAAAAAATAGCTGAGAGACACAAGTCAATCTTTGAGAAAAATGGGCTACTATTATTAAAAATTTACTTTTCACCAATTTCCATTACTTTTGACTTGTCACTTTACTAAATTTTATGACATTCATAGATATATTCCTGTCCAGATCATCTGAATAAAGAGTTCCTTCAAGAATTTTGAGAATATTAAAAATTATACAGATTTGTAATTTTAGAAATGTTTCAGTTATTCAAATAAAAGATTATCAATGGAGACTAATCAAGTTTCTCAGTGTAAAAAATACATACGCAGATATCAAGACAAAAAAATTAGTAAAATAAATTTATTTTATTGTAAATATTCAACTGTTTATGTCTTTTACTTACAAACCGCTTGCTAATTTTTTTCTATTTTATTTATTCATACAAACAATATAAAGCTTCTACACAATTTCATTTAATAAATAATGTAAATATATGTTGGAAGTAGTATTTCATACTAATATATATTTATATTACCAACTAACTAGAATATACTACAAAGAGTGAAAATATAAGTATTTATTTTAAAATACAGGTATTTATTTTAAAAATCTGCATACACATTTTTGCTTAAATCAGATCTCAAACTCATTCATGAATAGTTTGATAAATGGTGTTTTATCACAGCCAAATTCCACTTAATCAAAAAAGAATTTAAACAAAAAAGTGCAGTTATTTTATTAATTCTTCTATGAGCTATGTTCCTTTCACTGTGTGGGCAATCATGGCTCTTTGCAACTTCCCATCTCACCTGGCCCTAGGCAATGTTTATAGAACTTTGCCAAGCCTCCTGCTTCCTGTTCTGCCATCCATTCACACAAGCTCATCAGATTGGCAACCCGCTGTCTTCCCCTGTCTCTTTTGCTTTCAATATGCCCTGTGAGAGTTAAGTTTTCTAGACCCTTCTTCCTCATTCTGTGTCCAAGAAACTTTAATTGCCTCTCTGATTCTAAGTATAAGTTTTATTCTATAAAGTTTACAAAGAAGTGTCAAATTTAAAAATGTATTGCTGTAAGATCATAATATTATATTCAGCATAAACAATCACAAACATTATTAATAAATATTGGTTGTCTTGAAACAAACTAACAAAGATTTATGGAAGCTGAAAAACGAAAAGAAAAAAACGGGAAAAAATTATTTTTCATAATCTTGTTAAAGAAACAAATATATTGAAAGGATTAAATTAAAGAGACTATTTTATGATAAATTTTTTTTTTTTTTTTACTTTAGTTTACTCAATACAAAGCACAAGAGCTGCTCAGGGTAGAGGGTTACTAAGTAGGATTGTTGTAAAGGTGGAAGGAGATGTATATGATGAAGACATGTAGGATAGATATAATTTGTCTCTAGGACTTTATGAGTTTACAATTGTAGTGATCAGGGAAGCATCCTCTCGGGAGTCTGTTCTACAAAGTAACTGTTCTGGAAAAGAAGCAGTCTCTGAGTGGAACTTATTCATTACCAAATTAATATGAAGAGAATGAGAATGATTTGATGTCATGTATGCAGCATGGCGGGTCCTAGCAGTAAACATTTAAGTTGGTGGAGCTAAGAAATGTAGCTTGTTTGAACATTTGCCATAGTAATAATGATAGAGCAGTGAGAGGCTAAGCAAGGTTTCATTTGTGGGATAAGGGTTGTTGTATGCAGAAAATAATTCACCACCCACAAGGCTTTTAAACTCTCATTTGCTCACAATCTCACTCTCTAGCCTCGACAGATTAAAAAAGAAATGAAATGAAGTATTTTCAGTTTTGTTAAATTGGTTTGGTTAATTTTGTTCAGTTCTCATTAAGATGAATTAGATTTATTCAGATTTTTAAATGAAGATAAAACTTACTCTAGTTGATAAAATTTGTCAAATTTTATAATTAAGTCAGTATGAGATAGTCATGTCAACATTACTTGGTGTGCAAATACTGACAGAGTGATACTGTTTTCTTGACCTAGAATTTATCACATCTGCGCTTTTCCATTTGCCAAGGGAATTCAGTTTTCATCACCAGAGTAGATTAAATTCCACCACAAGCTAATACAAAGTTAGCACTGAGAAATGTACATTATGTTATCAATGAACAACAAATTACATGCACCAACAGTGCATTTGTACGAAACTAATGAGACAAACTGTGAAACAATTCTATTCATACGTATGTAATGAATGTGATGTTTATAACTCCTGGCAACAATACATTAATCCCATTAACACAAGCATTATAGATACATACAAAAATTGCATCCTTGCAACACTACCACTTACTACTATTACATCATCTACACTTGTTTGTAAGCCCATCCTTCAGTAGTTCATGAATCAATCACCTTATCTAAAAATAAATAAATAAATGTGGAGAAAGATCTACCTCAGAAGTTTAAATCTATTTTAATATACTGGCTGACTGTAATCTTTTTGAATATAAATCCATTCAGGGTTCTTAGACATTGAGGGATCTATTTCCAATGAAACATTCTCTGTAAATTTTCTCTCCAGAATCTATCATACATATCTATAAGTCTACCATTCATCCATGCTTAAAATATTGCTGCCACATATAGTCCAGTGTTCCTGCTATTTACCTGGAGCTCCTTGATAAAATCCAAAGAAGAATCAGCAATATTATTAGTCACAATCTGGCAACTCTGCTTCAGTCACTTTCCTACTGCCATAAGGTTGCCTCTTTGTGCCTTTTCTATAAATACTTTCATTCGTTTAAATGAGGTCTTCAATATGGTACCTAGACGTTTTGAATTTAAGCACAATACTAGAGTGGCATTGGGATCCTATCAATTTACAGTTGAGCTGGCTAGATGTCGCCATAAGTTCTATGCTAACAGTTTCTTTACTCACAGTTCTCACTTGTGGAACTCCCTTCTGGCTCCATGATTTCCAGCCAACTTTAATCAGCAAAAATTTAAATGCAATGTCAATTGCTATCTACTGTCCTCCAGATTACATTTTTCTCTTTCTGCATATTATTAATATTTCTGTTCCTAATTCTTCCACATCCTGTAACCCCTGGTTTTTGGTGGCTTTACTGCCTTGCATGGGTTGATACCAATTAAAATAATTAAAAAAAAAAAAAAAAAGCATTCAACTTTTTCATTAACTAGAAAGTATAAACAATATCTAATATCTGCTAAATTCACATTTTGCCAATTTCAATCAGACTGCTTACAACTGCCAAATCAAAGCTAAAGAAAGAAAACATTTGAAGGTTTTGTCTTCTTTGGTGTTTATATTCCCAAAGAAACTTTTATGGTCTGTCAACACCATTCTGGCAAATAAAAGGAACATCATACTTTGGAAGAGAAGCTATTTCTACAAGCAGATTCTGTTGAATGTTTACTAATGCATTAATGTATCTATCCTAACTTAATGAAGTTGCACACCAATTGTTTGAGTAATTGGAGAAAAAATTTAAATAATAAATCAGCATTTTCTGATATGTCATAGGTTCATTTACAGAAATCATTGCCACTAAAATGGTCTCAATTTTGCCAATTCAAAATAAAAAAGCAACCACAGATTAATATAATGATGCTGTTGGTTCCAATATTAACTAGGAATGACTGCAAAACACTTTCCCCCCCTCCCGATTTTATAGGCAGAAACACACAAATGCATGCTGGGATTTCTTCCTAGCCAATAAAATAGGCCAGTTCTCAGTTCTCAGTGCCATTTCCAGTCTGTCTTGTCTTGAAGTCAGGATGCTACACTCATTTGTCTGAATTTGCTCTTTTGTGTGTGTCAACCCCAATTCTTAGTTTGGGAACTTTTTGCCATATTACTGTTGCTTTGTCTTATTAATGTTAAATTGCCTTGCATATATTGCTTTATATTATTTTTTGCCCTGTTCTTTTCTTTCCTTTTTCTTATTATTGCTTCTTGCAAACTTTGTCAATTCTGTTTGTTGGGCAGTTCTGCCATTTATTTACATTTAACCCTAGTCACTCACTCTACAGATGCCATCCATATCATAAACAAATTAAAAACTAAAGCTGTCTTGGGACAGAATCATCCCAACCCAGTTTTTCTTTATTAAGTTTGGTATCTTTTGCTGAATCAAGCACAAAAATGCTAACAATCATTGTTCTTTGATCACAGGGTGAAAAAAGATCCACTCTAAAAGGATATGTTAATGTTCAGCATCTAAAAAACAATCTACACTCTTTCTCCGGTCTAAGAAAAAGTGCTTTTTCAGAAAGAAAATAAAGGAAAGCTCTTAGTCATAGCTAATAAGGCTTTTTATTCATTTTACAAAAGCTAAGAGCTACATAAATCTATTGAAAACATTTAAAGGAAAAGAAAAAATAAGGCTTATGATTTTTAAGTGTGTGTTCCAGACAGAAACATCTGGGGACCACATTAAGTTATCTACAGATTAAGAAATCTGTAAATGTATGTGCTTCAGTTTTTTTTATCATGTATTATATCTATGTTCATGAAGAAGCAGTCAGATTTTGTTTAAAGATAGGCTTACTTGTAGGATTATTTAGAGTAGCTTTTTTATATTTGCTATTTCCTAAACTTGATACCTATAAATGATAGTGGCTATATATCCTCATAGAAATGTGAGACAAGTGATCAGTTTCTCGATATTTCCATGGTTTTTACAGATACCAAATCTTTTGGCGTTTTCTCATCCATATGTTGAATGAATATTCTGGTGTAACATTCTTCCACGTTATAAAGGATTTTTCTAGACAGTTTCTTTTGTTTGAAGTTGATAGATTATACAAAAGCTATGAAACATTTTAGAATAACCCTGATTCAGAAAGTGGTATTGATGCAAATGCTCACAGGGACTTTGGATTATTTCTGGTTTTAGGAATAAAAATGCTATCACCATTTTGGCCTCAGGATTGATTTCTTTTCAATTAAAAAGAAAATAAAACAAATATAAGGTGTATTCCAAGTACTGAATTGATGAAGTTTCATTGTAACACATCCAATTTTAGTTCCCTGTGGATTGATATTTGTTCTATGTTAGGAATTTCTATACTTACTTTTGCTCCATTTTTTTTTTTTTTTTACTTTTTTTTGCATCCACTCATTTGATCTGATCTACTTTAATCTTAAATCTTTAAGCTTTCTGGCAAATCAAATATATCCATAACATATCTTTCACTTTCAGAAATAATTTTCGGAAGAACCTGGTTTTAAACCTTTGCTTTATAGATGAATCAGGACTTTCTGTAATACTACATATTGTAAATTTCAACATTACAATGCATATGTAATGTAAGAATGGTTATGGAATTGTACTAAATGCATTTTCATTGTCATAATACAGCAGCTGAAAGAATTCAATTTCACCATTATGTGTACATGTATAACTAAAATAGGTATTCATTCTTATTTTTTCAAAGAAATACATTTTTCTAAATGACAAAACCTTTTTAAATCAAACAAAATCTCATTAAACAATAAGCAAAGGAGACTTACTTTGGATGATTTGGAGCACTCCATGTTGTTGTATCAGTCTCTCCCAGATTAATTGTTTCTTGACTTTTGTCTTAGTTATCACAACCAAATCAATGAAGACGGTGTTATAGCATTCTATAAAAAAACAATTGCAATTATTACTATAAAGTAATGAATTGAAAAATCTTGTAAGTTAAAAAATAATTTCCAATACATCTGATCAAAAACAGCAGATCTCTTCAAGTTATAGGCTATATCCAGAAATATATTTCAATATCAGAAATACATTGATGAATACAATTTTTTAAGCAATCAAAATTTTATGTAAACAACTAATCATATATACTAAACATTTCAAATATTTCAGTGTATAGATCAGTTATAATAAATTTGGTATAGGAGATACGGAAACTGAACATAGAATAAGCTGCACTAAGGGTAGTTTTATCCAACATCACAAATTGCTACAAATCCAAAATATTAACCTAAGAACTCAAGTCATGTTCTTAAATAGCTTCATCAGAGTGATACTTTCATATGGAAGTCACTAAACTCATTCAGAAATGCTTGAACTGCCAACTATATATAATCACTGTCTTAGATCAGTGATTATTAATAGCTTTGAGCGAATGAGCCCTGTAGGGCTTAGAGAGGACCATCTTTCTTTAAACCACATGGATTGGTGCTACATAATCACAAATAAAGAACTGTACCAAATAACAGAAACCACTTAACTTTAATTGTTGCTGGTGTTTCAACACCAGCAACAATTAAAGTGCATATCATATGTAACTCAAAGAGAAAATAATAACACAATGAAGATGACAACATTCTCACATTACTTCAAATAAAAGGTTAGGAATGAAGACCCCATTAGTACTGGAAGGTACAATAACATCTACTGGACTTGAGAAGCCTATTTTCCTGAAAAATTATTTTAATACAAAGATTTTAAAGATTTCAACTGAAATTAGCACTATCCATTAAGTCAATAAATGCCAAATGTTTCCAAATAAGGAAGCAACTAATATTTGCATTAATAAAAAATGTTTTTCATCCATATGAATATATACAGATAATCCAAATCTAAATCTGGGACCCTCTCACTCCTGTTGGAGGAACCCCTCCCTGTCTTCAGGAGTACTGCCATACTCATCACACTTGACCAATTGCAGGTGGTTGGTGCTATTTAACCCGTAGTTAGGAGGCACTGTTAACAGCTCTTTTTTGTGCTTTTGGGGTTCCACTGACTCTTATCAGTAAAAAATTGTTTGGTGGGGGAACCAGTTTAGTTACCGACCACTTCATCATCCAGTTTTTGAATTCAGAGTTGTCCTACTCCTAGACTGGTTGCCACCCGAAGCTATAGGACACAGTATTGATAACAAAACACATAAAATCCATTTTATAACTTCAATATAAAAAGCAAGTAATTTCGAGGTAGAAATCTAAAACCAACAATGCTCAGTTAGACCTTCAATAAATTCAGCTATTTTCAAAAACTTAATAAAATTCGCTAACTTTAGAAAAAAAAAAAATTTTTTTTTAAAGTAAGGTTTACCCTGTACAAGGCACGGGAGCCACTCAAGGTAGAGGGTTACATTAGGAGGCAATTTGTGTAGAGAGGAGTGGAAGATAATGGTCAACCCTAGCTTTGAACAGGTTAAGATTGTAGTGATTGAGGAAATATCCTCTTAGGATTGATTCGAAAGAGCAGTGCTTTGCAGGAAGAAGCAGTTTGATTGGATACAGAGGGAATGTGGGTGGTTTGCTACTATGTAAATGGCATGGCAGAAAGCCCAGAAAAAGTGGAATTAAAGTTTTTCCAGTTAGAGAGACATAAAAATATTAGTATTGAACAAAGGCAATAGAAAAATTCTTTTACAACATTCTCCATTTATTGTACTGAAAATAAGAGCTTAATTGTACAATACAGAGTGGACATGGTCAATGGAGAAAAAAAATGTCTGTTTGTCCTTACTGACATTTGGAAGTTAATCTAGTAGCCTAGTAAAAAAGGCCTTCTCTGCACTTAGTATTATGTATTGGAATGATTGATGAGTCATAGCATTTGGGTGTTGACTGTTTATTCTCTCTGGTATAAGAAACCTATTTGCACAGGCTCCTGTGATAATGAGACTGGAAATAAATCAATGGCGTAAAAAGAAAGAAAAAATGTTGCTAAACTGCCATTTTTGTTCATTAGTTTTCCATTGAAAATGAATGCAAAAAGAAGTGTGGGGGGGACACATGATCTATGCAATGATTCTAGTTTATTATTTATGGACTCATGAACACCAATTAGAAAACTCATCTCTCAATGAATTTTTAAAATTAAAAAAATTGCTACAAATTTTAAAAATCCAATGACAAGCATCATCAGGAACTATGAAATTAATCCTCAGCTCTCTTATCGATACCAACTATTATAATTTGATTTTACTGTGCTAAAATTAAAGACATTCTCAATTGCTAATCAGTGGATCCTAGTTGGTCAGTCTATAAATCAAAATCAATTTACTAAAATATGAAAACACTTGTCATTTATTTTGACAAACTTGATCACATAGAAAATACAAGGCCTAAAACATTAATGAAGTTTATTCCTTTATAAATTTTACATCAGATTAGTTATTTGAGACTTGTAAAATCATTCCTACCTCAGTGGCTTGAACTTAAAGTATAAAATTCAAAGACATTCATGAAACTACACAAAATAATTGTGAAGACAAAATATTTTTTCTGGGTGCAAATTTTCCATCAGAATAATAAGTAACCCTCAAAGTTCAAGGTGGAGGAAAAGGTTTTCTTTTTACTTATAATAGCCAGATACTGGTTTCCAAGCACACCCATCTGCTAAGGTGACTAGCCAATTTCTGTTATATATCCCTGCTCAAGCATATTTGTGTTTGTTCACAGAGCCAGCCTGTGCTTTATACTGCAACTATGTAAAAACTTAGTTACAGTCTCTGAAAGAGAGCGCATAATCTGGCGTGATCAAAAGTTTGAACCAAGTCAATATGTTCAAACCCTCAGTCATGATGATGTCTGCGTTCATGCTAGTACAACCATCAACAGCTTCCAAACTATTTTGTCTATCTAAGGCAATTCTTATAGGCATCAACTTGCATCAACCCATGGTATAGTTTTCTATTTTACTTATATTTCCATTCATAAAACCTTCTGATTTAATATGAATTGCACACTATATAAATGAAGTCATCTATACCCAACTAATAGAAAGCCTCAAAAAACCACACCAATTACCATTAGGAACCAACCTTGCTCAAAATTCAAAATTTGTCCCAAAGCCAAAGGTAGAAAAAAAATGTTCTATACTTTCAATATATAAACAAGGTTCACAAATTAATTTCCAGAATGATTGCAATGTGTCACTAGGATAATGAGTCAAGTAGGTATTTGTACCTGAACATCACTAAATGTTTCATTTTCCACTTTCTTGAGAGACCACGATCCCTTTATTGCTAAGTAGTAAAGGAAGTGGTAGATGTTCATGTTCAAGGAAAATGAGTGAAAGAACTCTTAAGCAGCAGATTAACATCAAATTTTATGTGAAAATTTATAAAAGGGCTAATGAAAGGTTATCTCTATTAAAAATGGCTTATGGTGAACATACTATGAGGAAATCAAGTGTTTTTGAGTGGCACAGGTGCTTCAAGGAAGGTTAAGATGTGCATAATGACACAAGAAGTAGGCAGCCAAAAACACAAAGAATGGATAAAAAATGTGAACATAATCGTCATCATGCTCAGATCAAAGATTATATGTACAACTGACAACAGAACTGAACATGAATTCTCACACAGGATTTGGCAATGAGAAAAATTTCTTGAATCTTGATTGATGACCAGAAACAGTATTAGTTTCATATTTCATCTCATAATGCAGAGATGTTTGACGGGATCATTACTGATGATGAAACACCTTGTTTTCAAGATGATTTGTTGACATCCCTTACACCCAGCAATATGCGACTACATTTATGAAAATATTCCAGAAAAAAAATTCTCCAAAATGTTTTCCCAAAAGGGCACAGCTTCACAAAGTGAGTACTATGAAGGTGACAACAACCAATACTGACCAGTTAAGTAAATTTTGCTTTCACAGGGCTATTCTGCAACTTAAATTGTCATACTTTGTACATAATTTATATAGATTAATGAGGATTTATCTGATATTAAATCCTGACCTCTTCCTTTATATGCCATGTCACTTCAGAATATGGGCAATCATGGCTCTCTGAAATTTCTTATCTTTCATATATCTTTTATATTTAATATTTGTCTCCTTACTATCCCTTCCAGTCCCTATTCTACTATCAAACCATTCACACAATCTCATTAGGTTGGTTACTTGCTGTTTCCCTCCTCTTACCCTCAATATACTCTGTGAGTATCAAATACTCCAAGCCTTCTTTCCTCATGTGTCCCAGAAATTTTAATTGTTTCTTTCTGATTCTAAGTGCCTTTTTTGTTTCCATTTTCCTTAAAACATCCTCATCACTCACATCTTCCATCCATGATATTCTCAGCATCCTTCTGTAGAACTACATCTTTATTGTCTCAAGCATTTTCAACTATAAGGAAGTTGTCCAGTATTCAATGCCATATAGGAGGATTGATATTATATAGCAGTTCAACACGCTTGTCTTTGTTTCTAACAAATTTTTCCTGTTTCTTAATATTTTTAGTTTTTATAACACTGACCTCTGTGCATATGGATACACAACAACAATGGGCAGCGGTCAGTGTGTGTGCACTACCCAGCTGGCCACCTGACCAACATGCATGCTATACTTATTAGCAGTGTGACCAACTTGTGACATTTTTTTTTCTTTTCTGACAATCCCCAAAGTTTGCGTTTAGAAACATTCAGTTTCATTTGTCCCTGAATTTAGTTTCTGTTTAGTCTGTTTGCAGTTTTGGCAATTTTTTTGATCAGAAGCAGGTGAGGTGCATGTTCATCTGTGAGGTGTGTGTACTCACACAAGCCAGCAAAGAACTGAAGCAGCAAAACTGGAAGAGCCAGGCGTTTTTCACTTATTCAATGCATCTTTGAATTTCTTTGTTAGATCTCTCTTAATTCAGATTAGATAAAAGCTTTTGACTAAAAAAAAAATACTAATTTTTATATTTACAAAGCAACAATAATAGCTCTTAATTAAAACATTAATAAATATAAAACCAAAAATCTCTTTAAAAAAGTGAAAATAATTGTACAAAACACTAAAAAATAAGTAAAATAGTACGCACAGTTTATTGCAAGAACATTTTGAATTGATAAATTAAAATCAAAAAGTTGTTCAATAAAAATACCATAAAATATTCAAGTTATAATTTTAACCGAAAACTTAAATTATTTAAATCTTGAATGAACGTATACATATTTAGAGTTTATATTGTGTATTAGTAAAGAACAATTTAACAAAGAATTTAAAAAAAAAAAATTTGTATTATTAATTTTTTAAAAATATACCCAATTGGCACTTAGAAGTTTCAGGTAATAAAATCAGTAATTGTTTGATGTTCTAATTTAAAGGCACATAACACAAATGAATGCATTTTTGATTGTTCCTTTCCAATATTAATATTTCTTATAAAAAGTTTATTCTTTTTTTTTTTTTACAAAGATATTTTTCTGAAGCAACAGATTTAATTTTCATAGCATTTAATTAAATTACTTTTTACCAGTTTTCTTTCAACATTTCTTAAAACAGTTTTAAAGACAACAAATGATAGTTTAATCTGGCGGGCTTTTTATGACAATGATTGACAAATCTGATATCAAGTTTCAAGGTACTTTCAGAGATTTGAGATAAGCTACAAAAAAAGTATTATCCAAATTGGTCATCTCAATGGCTAAAACCTGTAAATCTGTCAATTTAAATATTCTAACTTATTTTTCATTTTTGTATCAAAAGTCAAAAAGCCAGTAAAACAAGAACATTATTGGCCCAGAAATATGACAAGCCGAGATTTGAGAGATTCTATAAAATGGATCCATTCTACATAAAATTCACATTTCTCCTGTTTTTACTTTTTTAAGCTTTGATACAATTTCCATTTATGTCATTCTATTCTAATGGTACGATGTAACTCAGTATTATCTGCCACACAGCAAGTAAATTGGTTCTCCCACCAAGCTTTTCTAGTAAAGATAATGGCTAGACATTCAGCACAGTGGAGTGTTCCCCTAATGAAATCAAGCCACATGTCTGTGACCATAGCAGATATTTTAAATTAGAGGACATTAGCTGTGGTTTGAGCTAGGGACATGCTTGGCATGAATGTATACCTATCTAGCTTTCAACCCAGATATGTGGAAAGAATTAGCCAGGTGGCTCAGCTGTGCAGCAGCTCTACAACTACACCTGATCATGGGACTGACAAGATGTAACTTTTATCCCTCTTAATATTTTTCTTAATACTGAAGAAGTTCTAAAATAAAAGAAAAATGAAGAAAAAAAACTGCAAACTTTATTCAACATTTTTCTCAAACTAGGTTCATTAAGTCAACATTTCGGTTTGAAAAGCTATCTAGAAACAGATGTCACATCATTTACTTTCATTCTTTGTCAGCAAAAAAATTCCAAGAGATGATTTCTGTGTATTACCCTCATCCAAGGTGATGCCCTCACCCCATCCTCAACTTAAAATTCTTTTTTTATTATTTTAAAATCTAGGAAGCATAAATGAAGTGGCAAAGAGACCGTTTCAAGTTAACTAAAAGTTGCAGGTGGAGGATGCAAATTAGCTTCACAATAGATCTTCATAATTAATAGATAAATGAAACTGGACACATTTTCCTTATTTTCAATATAATAGTTTTTAACAACAGAGGTCACCAAATTATATTCAAGGCTATTTGCTTATACAAGCTAACAAAAAACAACAAACTTCCTTAATGTTATAAAAAATTCTTAGAAAATATAAAAGAGACAATAGAATTAATAGAACAAAAGCACAGAAAATTAATATATATATTTTAAATTTTCTTATTCATAGAATAAAAAAAGTCTACCCTAGTTTAGGTCATGTATCATTGCTATTTTTATATCTTCACTGTCATAGTCCTCCAGGGTGCGTTGTTGCTGTTGTCAGCTGTTGACCCAACAGGCCAGTTTGCTGATTCTTACCACATGTTATAAAGTCACAAGCACCACATATGTATTCGGAAATGTTTTCCTTTAAAAATACAATTTTCTTTCCAATTGCTATAGTTGTTCATTCACCCACACAAATTTCATTTTAATTATTTTTCTTTTGTGTAGAAAAAAAATAAAATTTTACAAGAGTTGATGAAGTGACTGACGACAGTAACAGCTAAAATGAATGGCACATCTAACTCAAAAAGAAAATAATGATATAATCAAGATGTTGACTTTCCACACTACCTTAAACAAAAGGTTAGGAAGGAAACGAGAAAGAGTAATAACAGAACAGTTAGTGAACTTAAGAAACATTTTCCTAAAAGACTATTTTAAGAGAAAGATTTTTAGAAATTTCAACCAACAGTAATGTTAACTGTTTGGTCAATGAATGCTGATTGCTTTCTTATAAGGGGACAGCTAATGTTATCATTACCTCATAAGTGATAACAGCAACAAAGATGAGGACAGTAGTCCAAATATAAATAGTGTAAACAGTCATCATTACTATTGCAATATTTCTTCATCTTTTTTCTCGCAGTTACGTAGAATTAATAATCATTACTAGTTTTAGAATACAATACTTTCATGCTGAAAATTTCAGTTCAAAATACATCAAATGTATTCCAATCATTATTTTCCATGATTTCTCAGTATTGTAAATTATTTCATTTTCTTTTATTTCATTTTAAGTTCCTAAATACCAGTTTTGTCAATTGTTTTAAATATCAACTGAAATTTTTCATAAAAGTTGACCAATATATGATGTCTCCTACCATATAAGGAACCCCTAAGAAAAAACAAGACCTCTCCAAAAATCACTATATCTTTTAGCTTGACGGTTTGATTTGAGTCCAAGACTAATACTTAAACACCCACTCTTTACACACTACTCCTCTCATGTCTAAAAATGAAACGGATATGATTAAAAACGATTTAAGTTAACATAAAAAAAGCAAAATGTAAAAACTAAGTTGATTATTTTTTCTTAAGTATTCTTTGCCAAATTATATTATTTAATTTTTATTTGTTTCACACCAAACAAAAGTGATAATGCCACTAAGACACAAGGGGTTACAGGGAGCGAAAGAGCATGAGAAGGAAATGAAGAAAAGGACAAAGGAACAGGATTTAGAAAGATGGTGAGTGACATTGCATTTAAATTTTAGATTGTAGGTGACACAGAAGAAAGAAATGCAGATGTTATATGGCAGGAAATATGGTATTTTTAATTTCTGGAGTAAATATAGAACAGTATTAATCTGAAATTATTTACCCTAAAACATGTTTCTTTTGTAAATTGATTTTGCCAAATAAACTTAAAGATTTTAACTTTGAGTAATCCCCATCATCACAATATTAATGTATGCGAAGCAAGCATTTTCTGAAATTTAAATTATGCGGTGGTATATGTCATATTTTATCTATCCATAAGAAAAATACAATTATAATTTTGCTTACTTTTTACTTGAAAAGAAAATCCAAGTTGAACAGTCATTCATGCTAACAAGAAAACAGAATTTATAATTGTTGCTGTTGATTTTCAATCTGAGTGGGAATGATTATTTATTGTGTGATTTATTACACAATTTTGGCACAAAGCCAAGGAGAAGTGAGATAAGCCTGGTCAACAGTAACTATCCTAGACCTAGTTAATCAGATTCACAACCCATTCATTAATTACAATTTACTCATTCACCGGAAAAACTCATCCATCCCCATTCAATCCTACATGTACCGCAATACCTCATATTCACAGGGAACCTACAAAAACCCCATGATGTAAAAATTTCTTTATATACAAATGTTCAATATCTTTATTTTCTTTTCTTTCTTACAAAAATATATTAAAACCCAATGATCATGAAATGTGGGGGGGGGGGAGTGAAACTCAAAACAAAACTAAAATAAAATTCTTGCCATAGCTAGCAACATCAGAAACACCATCCTGCTTGGGTTCGATAGGGAGCCATCAACTCACCAACATAGTTCCAAATCCACACAGCACATTTCAAATCAATCGCCAGGTAAGCAAAATCTCAGGATCAAGAAGAGCGCAACAGTAATTCATGTTACAATAGTCTATGAGGTCGTAAAAGGTCACTGGACTGAGGAATGACCATCAAGCCATCCAACACACTGAGGAATCTCGACTGATTCCAAGACTTATGATGGCGCTCGGCTCTAGAAATGGGAGGAGTGATGGTAAGGCTAGAAAAGGCATACCTAACACTCCCCTCAAAGATCATGTCATCATGGAGATGTGGACAACAACCTCTCTGCAGACCAGATACTTGCAACCACCCAACAAGGAGAACAACAAGCCCTAGAGCGCCTTCTTACGGTTCTTGCAGAGAGGAAGTATAGACAATCGATAAAGGATAAGAGAAAAGTGGCACGTGCCTCAGCCCTACCCTTTATGGACAACTGTCATCGGAGCCAAGTCCAGACTGCTGCTCCAATTTTTGCCTGTACTTCAGACAAATTCTTCTTCTGCTGGAGTGGAGCCCAGGCTGAAACTACACTCCAAGAATGCAGACAGGTCCATCTGCCCAACTAAAGGGCCCTGGAAGCATGATCCACTTCTAGGCATCTAACCCCATGCTGGAAGACTTGTTGCAGTTAATCTTGCCCTCAGTCTTCTGTTCGTACCATTCAAGCTCCTTCAGTACCATCTCAATGTTGTTGCAGCCGACACGAAAATGGATGCATCATTGGCATATGTGGAAACCCTGACTCAAGTGCTTCCAGGGACAATGATTCCATGTCGGGCCAGACTGCTCGCCCTGTTCCTTAGCCAGCGAAGAAGGGGCTCCAATGCCAAAGCATATAAAGTAGGGGCAACAATAGGCAACCCTTTTGAACTGACTCTGACAATGCAAAAGCACATGATAGCTTTCCGTTCACCTGTACCCAAGCACTGGGGGAGCAATGCAGCAGGCTGATCCACTTGCAGAATCAGGTTTGAATCCAGCAGCCTACAGGACAGCAGCCATGTACTAATGGTTGACTATCGAATGCCTTGGACTAATCCAAATTGATCAGCACAGTTTGATCATCATCTTTTACACCCTCTAGGATCATGCAGATCAGATGCAGGTTGCTCTGATTTGTTTATCCCTTGGCCAAAATCTTTAACTCTGTGTTTAGTGAAGTCATGGGCCTATAATCATCTAAATCCTGCCTACTACCCTTGCCCTTTTTCAACAGAGTGGTCACACCCCTAGAGATCCAGTCAGGGACAGACCCCTGCCAGAACCAGTTGTTGAACATGACAGTCAAAATTGGAACAAAGATGTGTGACAGCCTCAAGTACAATTCATAGGGCAGACCATCAAGTCCCGGAGACTTGCCACTGCTGACCCTCTTCAATGCCAAGTAAACTTCACCCCTTGTGATCTCACCCTCACACCTAACCACTTGTCAGCTCAAGCCAAGGAAAGTCAGCCAAATAGCAGGCTCCTTGGTAAAACGGCTCTCGAAATGGCGCTGAAGCACTTCACATACGTCTTTGGTCGACCTCATAGTACACCCCTCTGGGGTATTGACCTCCCGAATGTATTGATCAAAACATCAACAGATCTCTTTCTTGTGCAATTCTGTGCCCATATTCACAGCTTCATTAGACATCTTGTTTAATCTATGTCTAACTACCTGATCCTGGTAGTGCTTGCTAGCCTCACACTCCAGAGCTTGCCAGGTTGAAGGGAATCCCCCATAGCCTCTTCCCAGGACAGACTATCCTTGAGAGTCTTCACCTTGTTAGCCTTATCTAGAGTGAGTCGTTGGCTATATTCGGTGGTGAAAGAACTAATACTATCCTTAAGTCCCTCCCAGTTCTTCCTAATCAAGTCAGCTGTTGCCAGAAGGTCTGTTCAGTAAAGACAGATTAAACTTCCAGTGTCCAGCCATTTCAGGCCTACTACCTAACACCATCAGGCAGACAAGTCTATGCTCTAAATAGCCTAACCAGTGGAACATGGGATAATCTAGCAAGTCTAGATCGACCCTTCTTACTAACATTCTATCCTGGTAGCTGGCTACCCGGGATGGCTACTTAAGATCTCAGGTCCACATCTCCCCCTTTGGCTGATTGACCCATTATCTATTGATAAAACCAAAGTCAATGATCATATCAACCCAGCTACAATCACCTGACCTCCCCATTCCCCTGTCTAATTTGGGGTCCAGGACAGCATTTAAGACTAAGCATGACAAATCCACCAGGAACGGCCCCAACCGATGGAAAAACAGACAAGCTCCATTTGATTGTTGGGATCATAAACCACAATGATCCAAAATAAACCATTGCTCATAGCAATATCGGTTGCAATCAACCAGTAGCATGAACATGGACATGGTCTACCTTCACACACAGAGTATGTTTAACCAGCAAGGAAATATCTCTGGCAAGCTGGTCCCCATATGCTGAATAGACAACAAAGTCACTAGACAGTACACGAGCATCAACATTGCAAACAAAATGTGGGTTGTGGCTACATCTACATCGAAGGACAAGATCACAAAGCAGAGAGGCTGCCTTACTCCAATCCCTCAAGCCTCTTGCATTCAAGCTGGCTAGCTTGATAGACATTTTTCAAGAGAAACCCCACAAGATGCAGATTGGACAGAGATCTGTGGAGGAAAGGACCCCAACAGATTATCCCAGACTGCCAGAACCTATATCACATGTAATTTGTCCGTCCAGAACAATACCACCAAGATCCATAGGGAACATTAGTGAAGGATGGAGTAACACCAGGATCCTTCCTGTACAGAATTTTGACATTTTTTTAAAAATTTCTAACCATCTTAGCCATTTTGATTGTTGGAACTTTTTTGGACGGCATCTAAAAAGTGCCACACTTTCAATTTGTCATCCACAAATTAACATTATTACCCCAGGAGCTTGTAGGAAATTTCTGGGGGTCCTCCATAGGCTTCCCATTGACTTAAATAATGACCTCAAGAGGGCCTTCCTCTGCAAGGAAAGGTCCCACTCAAGAGCCTTTCTGTTTACTTGACCGATTATGCATCTAATATATAAAGCTTAATGTTTGTGTTTGTTTGAAGCCTTGAAAATAAATTAAATATTGAAATGCTAGTTTTGTATGCTAATTTGTGCATATAAACTGTGATATCAAATAAATGTAGTTTTGTTATTTATATTTACTAGCAATTGTATAAAGGTGTGATGGAAAGTTTCCAACCGAAACAAAAAAACAAAAAAACAAAAAAAAAAAAAAATTGATATTTTGTCAAATTTTAGGTTGACCTGACCTAGAACTTTTCATTACCTTAATTCTTGCTTAATAGAGATAACCTATTTGCATATTCAAAAATTATTAATTTTTGTTATTATCCAGATCCAGTTTGGTCTTTTATGGTCTTTCGAAATATGCAATTATTATACTGATGGGGTTTATAATTGCTTAGTGATTCAAATTAAGTCATTTTCTGCCTTGAAGGTGGTAACTGCCTAAGCATTTAGATCAAAGATTAGGAGTAAAGGGAATTAAGCAATTTTGACATCTTTTAATAGTATATTTTGAAAATCTAATATTATAAATTATAAAATGATATATATAAAATAAGTGATAATCAAAATGTTTAAACAAATTTCATTAATTACAACAATTTCACCAATACCATTTTATTGCATAAGTAAATGTCTTAAACAAAAAAAACAACTGCATAGCCAAACGGAGCAAAGAAAAAGATCTTTGCCTGTGCAATGTTAGGTATCATTAAATTATAAAATAAATTAAAAATATACTTTTCAAAAATGTTTTCCCAAAAGTAAAAGTTTTAGTTTATGGACATTCTTCCAGAACTTCTACTAAGTCAGAAATTATAATTCAACAATAGCCTAAGTAGATTAAAGTGCTATTTCATGAATTTGGTGACATATTAGTTGCAAATTCAATCCCTGGACCAAATAGTCCAGGATTAGAATGAAAACACAGTGAGAAATATCTGAACAGTAATAAATAAGAACAAGATATTCCTCAATATGGACAGTGTAGTGTGAACACTCTACCCCTATAGATTAAATAGAGGGCTTACTTTGAAAATCTTTGAAGGTTATTAACAAGCACCTGATGAAGATTAGCGAGCACAATGACCAAAACACGATAATGATGACAAAGATGAGGCGAATAGTCCAAATGTAAATAATTTAAATAATGATAACTCCTCATCCCCCAAAATTGGGATGGAAATGTTTATTTTAACTACTCTTTCAAATGAGAAAGTTTATAAAAATTTTAAATCTAAATGGGTGAAAATTGTAAAACCAACACAATAAAACAATAAGTAGATGTTAATATTTTGCATTCTAAATAAATAATGTATTGAATTGTACGATCTGATTGTTTAAAAACTTAATGAAAAGTAAAATCTTTCACAAGATACAGTTTAATTACCACTGAAAATGCTTGATAGATAACACAATTGTGTTAAGTTTTCCATATATGAGGATAGTGAATTACAGTAACAAAGACAAAGTGTCATAAAACATAGGAGATCAAACAATAAAAACAAAAGTATTCATTCCCCTCACCTTAACCTTCAAAAAGACAGTGACAATCAGTCTCCATCTTGGGAACTTGGCAATGGCTATTCATTCCTTAGCACATAAATAGAATAGACTAATTACTGTCATTGAACAAGACCTGGTGGAAGCAAGTAATACTTGAGTGTAAAATTCTTATCTGGACTTTGTATCATGTTAAGAAAAGCCAGAAATTTGGCAGGCTAACAACAAAGACAATCTAATATTGATTGATTGTGTGTAACAAATCTATGTAAGTAGGAGAGATAACAGAAATCAGTTTGATGATTAATTTTTAAAAACAAACTTGCTACTGGCATTATAAGCTTATTATAAATTTATATTTTTTATACTGTTTGGGGTTTGATGGTTTTGAAAGAGCAAAACAAGTTAAACAAAACTGATATGGCATAAATGGATGAAATAGTTGCTCCTTAAGTAAAGGAAGGTTTACATTGACTAATGAATTATTAGATTTAAAATTTGAATTTATTTTTATTCACCTAAGATTTTAAAAATGGTGCGTAAAATACTATTTCTAAATCAAAAAAAGTAACTTCAAAATTATTTATTTAAATTGTTGTTTTCTTAATTCTTGTTAATTTATTGTTCTCTCACCTTAATATTGTTTTTTTTTTAATTTTTTTCCATATTCTCTAACATTCAGTAATCCCTTGTATTTTAGTGGCTTTATTTTCTTGCTTGTAGTGAAATGATAAAATAATATATTAAATAACTAAATTTAGATATATGTGCAGAATTACTAAACATCTGAAATAATAGTTGACAGAATATTAAGAATGTTTACAATGAATTCAAACTGACCTTTGCAGCTTATTATTTTCACACTGTTTTAAATGGAGCACATACTTACAATAGGAAATACTTTTAATTTAGAACAGAAATTAATAAAACCTGATGTCATCACAGAAAACAGATGCATTGTTTTATGAACGTTTGTGCAAACAAAAGAAAAAATAATAGAAATAAGTTATAATTTTCAGGTAAATTAATTCTCATATTTTCAACATATTAGAACCTCCAATCTATCAAGCAAATTAAAAAAAGAAAAGATTAGTGCATTTTGCAAGTAGGCACAAGACAAATACCTGGACATACACTTTGCCTTGCTCCCTCCTTACTCTCAGTATTTCTATCTGCCATAGAATTTATTGATTGAGGCTTTCTGGCAATTTCATAACTACAAATCCTCTCAACTTTACAATCAATACTGCCCCCTCTATAAAGATGGGAAAGAAAAAAAGAGAGTAAGAAAAGTATTCCATATAAACCAACTTCTCAATTTGATAATAAATTCCACCTTCTTAAATACACCATTCATATATTATTTATACCTATTTATACATTCTAGATGTTATACTTCATTTCCCATTATTATGCATTGCTGATAATGTTTACATATTAAAATTCCACCTGCCCAACTTTGTTCTCTTTCTGTTAGCTTTTTTTTTTTTTTTTTTTTAGGATTTCGATCAGTGTTTCTCAACCAGCGTTCCCTTTAACCCTAGGGTTCTGCAAGAGGTCACTAGGGGTGTTCCACGAGAAACAATGATAAATAGGTTTATACATTTTTGAGAATTTTATACCTGTAATCTTACTACAAATGTATGGTATATTGTTGGAAAATCCTTAGTTATTATAATAAAGGCATTAACTTCTTATATTATTTAAAATTATAGTAATCATAGGGAATATATTTAGTAATGTCTATTACATCAGTGTGAAACTGCCTTCACTGGTTAGAGGACAGGACTTAAACATGGTAGATTTATATATCATGGAAGAACTCACCCGAATACAGTATACATAGACAGTGTCCATATATTATGTTTACCACATGAACCACGATAAAAATATAAAAGAGATTAATAATGGTATATAATAATTTTTATATAGGGCTTCTCTGAGGCATGAAAACTATTTCAAGGGTTCCACAAGGATAAGGAGGTTGAGAAATGCTGACTTACATGAAGGTTTTATAATACAAATCATACTTATTACAAAACCCAAGATGTGTGTGTGTGTGTCTGTACGTTTATATATTGGATCGGATTTCCAACATTTTTCAACCGATTTCAACAAAACTTCACAGGACTACGTAAAATGACCTTGCGGTGGTTCTGACAGCGCCAAAAATTGGAAAAATATAATTGTTTTTACACAAAATCAATTTGAAAACACAATTGAAAGGCATCGCGAGAATGAAAGGGGGACAACTCATATACTTATAAAATCCAGGTTGTTTGTGTGTGTGTGTTCGTTTATATATGGGATCGGATTTCCTACATTTTTCAACCAATTTCAACAAAACTTCACTTTTTTTTTTTGGCAGGTAGTGTTATTGTCTTGCACACTTTTTTCTTTATTTTTACATTCAGAATGCTTTCAAAATTCCATTTACAAGACAACTGTTTATAATAAAATTCTATTCAATCAGTAGACTCATAACAATTGAAAACAATGTTTTTGTTTGAGTTTGACCACTTTGTAAAAAAAAAAAAAAAAAGAGTAATTAAGACATGCATGTCTGTCAACCTTAAACAATAATCTTTGTCAATTTTATTTTTCAGTCTTTATGATGGTTGATACTTGATCTATCTCTTACTGTTACATCCCCGGGCAACGCCGGGCTCTACTGCTAGTTTATTATACAACTAATATTCTTCCAAATTTTTTCTTCAACATCATATTTCTTGTCAATTCGCAATCATCACTTTCTACTCGAAAGCTTGATTAGAACCAAAACATTCCATCATATTTCAGATTAAACTAACACACAAAGTTGCAAATTTCCTGAAATTCACAAATCTTAATCGATCACAATTTGCCATAATCTTTAAAGAACTGATTCCAGGGCCATTTAATAAAATGAATAAAAAGATTTTATCTTAATCACTGAAATTACATGAAAATTCCTAATATAAACTTTGGCAAAGGCATCGGTTATTCATATAAAAAAAAAAACAAAAAAAAAAAACATCAAAACAGCAATTTGAAATATTTTTTTCTATAACTTCCTTTCAGAATTATGTAAATTCAGTTCCAACCATACAGAGGCACCTTTCATCACTATCAAAAATAGACAACTTGACTGCATCTCAAAACTCCATCAATTACCTCTTTCTTGGATAAAAAGATATACTTCTAGAACTTTTGAGTGAGAATAAACTGACAATTCCAGTTTTACATTATATTCACTAGCACCAAAATAATAATATCAACTACTACCACTTTCAAAATGCTTGTGTTTTAGGACAGTGTATTCTAAAAAGAATTGATTAAAAATAGATTATCTTTAATTATTGGAATTATGAAAAAAATAAAATAAATGGATAAAAATAAACAGAAGCAATGCAATTATTTTCTATGACAGGAAGTACATTAATGAACAATATTTATTTCATTATAACCAATTATAAACATCATATAGTACAGCATAAGAGCAACATTTCATTTTTATGATTTACATCTATTTCCAAAGATAAAAAAACTCTTTGTACACTGTTTAGAAAAGAACAAAACTGTATATTATCAAACCGATTCAATGAAATGCTCTTTTACTGTACAGCTATTTCTTTATATATCATAAATGTAACTTATCAAATGCATCAGAATGATTCTGTTCTGATGCAACTTATTAAATGCATGATTCATAAGCACTTTAGTACAGTGTTGCCACAAGTAGGTTATAAATAACTGTTAGGTCACATGAAGAAATGCTTTCATAGAAAAAATGATTCTGTAATGCTTAAGTGATTCTTATCGGATAAAAGACATGGGTCAAAAGTGGACATCAGAGATCAACCAAATCCCTTTGAATCTAATTTTAAAAGTGATATAAATTACTCACAAAGGTGTTGGCTGCAATAATTGCAAATTATTTCCAGGTTTTTCTCTAAAATCTAACTCCCAACAGCATATTAAACTAACAAAACTGAACAAAGGCTTTTGTTAGTTGAATATATTTTATATATCAATTTCCATTTATATTTTGATACTTATCTTTCTTCATGTTATTTTAAATTTAATGAATCCTTAATGTTAAAAAAAAACATTTATTTTCAAAAATTTTACACATGATTTAACTTTTGATTTGAAGATGATCATAATATATTGCAGTTATTATGTTGAGTAAAAGAATCACATTTAAATGAATATTTTGTAGCTGAGGAGAAAATATTTTAAATAGAATTTTAAAGAGTACATGTTATTCTGTTATTGTTAATGATTAATTAAAATTAAGGAAACCAATACCAAATCATTTGAGAAATACAACTGCCCATTGACATTGCAACAATTTCAAATAAATGAAAATAAAGAAAACAGGAAAAGAATGGTTGTATGTAAACACAAACAAAAACATTAGTCTGATTTTATGCAATGACAAAAACAATGTTTTTTTATTTATCTTGGACCTTTTGAATAGTAGTAGAGGATTATCCCTTGTTTCCTGTTTAGGATTGGGATTCCGGTTCCTTATAAAGTCTTTTTTTCATTCTCTTTCACTCCCAGTAGCACCCCCTTGTGTCTTAGTGGTGTTATCACCTTGCTTGGCGGGTAGATTTTAAAAAATCCCTCTATGATAACTAGATTATCTATAAGTAGCTCCATCTTCCTAAAGTGTCATTTGTGAAGAATTTTTTTTTAATCATTTCATACCAAGGAAGTCAACAATGCCATTAAGATGCAATGAGGTTACTGTGAGTAAAAGATTAAGAAGACTATAAGAGAAGAAACGGGAAATCCAATTGTATACAAGAAACAAAGGATAAATCTCTACTTCTGCTCAAAAGACAAGGAAGGAATGAGAACCGAGTGATAGGTGAAACTATCTAATCCTGTTATTATGGTTTAATGTCTAATGGAGTTTATATGCTGCAATCATATTCTCTACCTGATTAAATTATTGTCATAAAATTCAATACTCATAATCAAAATGTATAGAAAATTAAATGAAAATAATTACTAACAGTTGAGTAAATGAAACTAATTTGTTACATGTTAATACACCAGCAACTTTAAAAAAAATTAATTTACTCAGAACATATGGTCTTACTCTCCCAAATTGCCTGATATTAATAATGATTTTAAATGGGTTGAAGAAGAGAGACTCCCTTAGAAATTCATAGCTGAAAATAGCTTAAGAGAATTCATTAAAATTCACTAAAAGAGAACTTTGAAGATTAAGTGACTTCTCACCCAATATTTTACTTATGTACATACTTTGACATGGTTTCAGATTTTATTATTTAAGCTAATGTTTTCACAAGAAACCAATTGATGGTGGTAAAATTTCTAGGATATGCTTATATTAATATAATGCTTATACCATGTGAATTTCAGGTTATAATAGCTGTTTCTATGATAAATATATACTATGATTTATTTTGGTGGTGTGTGATTTTATTATGCAACACAAGAGATGTTCATTGAATTGGAAATAAAAATAACCATATTTTGGTGCAGAAAATTATTCTAAGTTCTTGGACAAGATCTTTAAGTGATATATGTCATAAAGAAGATTTAAGCTAAGAAATATTTATGCAAGCTAACGCTCCTTGACTTTCTGCAAAGCTGATTAACATTCACCATGTCATAATATATCTATATATATATATACACACACACACACACAAGGTGTGATGAATAAATTGTCATCTAAAAAAGACAAAAAATGATAATGCTGACATCTTGTTGTAACAGATATATTTACCAAAATTACACAAAATATCTTGATATATTAAAGAGTAAATTTATTCAATAAAATCACCATTGGTTTCAACTCCAGACGACTTCGGGATCCTGCAAATATTCTCGATGGTCTCCCTGTTTAATTTGGTAAATGTTGCTATAATCCTTTCCTTCCTTTGGTGTTACAAGGAGTTTTGTTGGTCTCTCAATTGTGCCCCATACAAAATAATCAAAGGAATTGTAGTCTGGGGAGTTAGGCAGCCAGATGTAAGGGCTGATGTGGTTGCAGAAATTGTCCGACAGCCATGAGTGGCTTTTCTTGCTTCTGTGGTGTGGTGCAGACTCCTGTTGTCAAATGTAGGGTCTTCCCACAGCCACCATCTTGACCCTGAGCAGCACTTCCTCCTCAAAGTACTTGATGTAGGCTTCTGTGTTGAGTGTGAGGCCCTATGGGAAGATGAATGGAGACAACTTTGCCATCACTAGTGATCACTCCAAACACCTTCATAATCATCATTAGACTCATGCAACTCTTTCCGAATCCTCTGCACTCTTCTCAGATTGATGCCCCAAAACTCTGAAATGTTCATATTGGAGTTTCCAGCATGAATGCCAAGCAGTACAGCATGCCATTTCCAAATTTCTGGCTAAGTGAATTGCATCATAGTGCTCTTTTTCTCACAGATGGTGCCCAACTGACCCTAATATACCATGCAGTTGACAAAATAAAAAACAAATAACACACATGTGTGGAATTTAAAATATAAAATGGTGACAATAGTCTGTCCATATATATATATATATATATATATATATATATATATATATATATATATAAAATCAATCAAGACAGATTTCCATTTTGATAAACTTAAGTCTTTGAAATCTACCTAAAATTATAAATTACATTTAACTGACAATATTTTATTTTTCAGTATATTGAAAAGTCATAAATACCATGCAAACACTTTAAAAATGTAGAAACTTTATGACATATCTGAACCTGCTCTGTCGTTTGATATCATAATCAACTGATTCTTGATATTATTACTATAGTTATTTTTTGAAGAAATCAGAATGTGGGAAACAATTAAAAAAAAAAATGTTGACGTTGAGTAAAACTTGCTAAACAACCAAATCTAACTAGAAAACAAAAGTATTCTGTCCCCAAAAATAAAACCCAATTTAAAAACAGATAGGAAAAATAATGCGTCTATTTCTAGAAGAACAAATAGAATGAAGACAAATGTTCATCTGTGTGTGTCTGTTAGGTTTCTAGAGTTTTTATGAATAGAAAGTGTCAGTCACATGAAATACAGCTATGTTTATTTTTACAATGATCTTTTTTTTATAACAAACATATGGAGATGCTGCTCAACAATCTTTTCATATATTCAAATAAACTAATTTATTTCTCGATGTAAATAATTAGTTTAATATTATTATTACTCTTTCCTTCTTTCAAAAAAAAAAAAAAAAAGTCCCTACACAGCTGTTTCTATTTATACTGCTATAGGCTTCTGCTTATGTATCCTTTTTTTTTTCTTTTTTTTTTTTTTTTTTTTTAAAATAATTCATGATTCAGTGAATAGTAGAGAAACTTTTTAAAAAGAATTATATAAAACCTGGGAGTAAGATTATTGTCATTTTAAGCCTTAGAATACACTGATTTAAAGAAGCTTTAGAAAAGCTGATCTCTCCTCAAAAGTTCGTCAAATTATATCTGTATAGAAAAATATGTACAGCATTTTAGTTCAAATATAGCAAAAGCAAGAAATTTGATAAAAGAATATAAGCAAGTAAATTACATGTAAATACAAAAGGCTATATCGTATTGATACATATCAAAGATTGAGACAAAAATAGTTGATTTTTAATGCTTCACAATATCTACCAAACTATGATCAACATCGAACTACAACTTAAAATGTACAGTGTGTGACAAAAACACCTCCCACATAATG
Organism: Acanthosepion lycidas; assembly: GCA_963932145.1. Classification (NCBI taxonomy): domain Eukaryota; kingdom Metazoa; phylum Mollusca; class Cephalopoda; order Sepiida; family Sepiidae; genus Acanthosepion; species Acanthosepion lycidas. The sequence continues at coordinate 57,644,022 of OZ010571.1, read as the reverse complement.
GTAAGATATTAGCCAGATTAATATACCATTGTCACTAATGTCTTACCATTATGTGGGAGGTATATATTTCACAAGGCCAAAAGCATGGGGAATCCAGTGAGAATCAAACCAACTAGTCATAATTGATCTAGCAAAACAAACTTGCTAATCATTATACCATGCCGAAATGCTCATATGTGGGAGGTATTTCTGGTGCACCCTGTAATATATCTTCAAGCATCATCATATACAAATCACTAGCTGAAATGCACTTTCAACTTTGTTTTGACAATAACTTTTCTACATATTTGATAACATGCATCATTAACAACAAATGGATGAGATTAGACTAAGAAAAAAACAAAAACATAAAATGTATAAAATCAGAAGCAATATTTCAATATGAAGAGCCCTCGTGTCAGCACAATGATGAAAGAATTATTTGTCAGTAACACATATACACACAATTATCTAAATGCTAGACAAGTCAATAAAATCAATGAAAGGAGAAAATAGTAACTGCTTCCAAAGGCTTGGAAAAGATTATTCATTTCCTGGCAGAGACGAACAAAATTCAATTTGGCAATTGCTTGAAACAAAAATGGTTAATATTCCTCAAATTAATGCCCATAAAATTCCTCAGCAGTTGGCACTCAGCTCTATCAAAAAAACACCCATAAATAAAAAAAAAATTTTTAAAAAGTCTATATTTCTGAGATGAAGTATTGTAATTATTTACATTGTTCAGACTGTTATTCATGACGTTTCAGTCATTGTATACTCTGGCCTTCTTCAGGTGATTGGAACTGAACCCTTTATTTTGCACACCAGAGTAGATTGTTCTAATTCCACTTGCCATGACACTTCCAAATGTCTCAGTTTTCTCCCTTTAACTTAACTCTCCAAGTTTTTGTTCACCACTGCAGTCACCAGGTATTGAACTAGCAACTCTTTGGGTCAAGTCACTGGATCCAACCAATACTTTTAGCCACTGGCCATGTAAAGACATCAATGTATGATTTTTTGGACTATTTTTACCAGAGCTCATATTGCAATTTTGTTGTTATTATTGCTTTTCTCTAGCAATCTGTATTACTGATTCCCATATTGTCTTAATTTCTATGCTTGGCTAGCTTAGATTTTTGTGGCCTAACATATGTACTGATTCCTTAAGGTTTCATATTTTCCAGTGATGTTCTCTGTCTATTATTTCAATCTCATCCCATAGTGGGGCATGGCACATGGAACTAGAACAATCTACCCCAGTGGACAAGATAAAGTGTTCAGTTCAAAATTCCAATCACCTGAAGAAATCCGAAACATTATGAATATGGCAATAAAGATGAGGACAACAGTCCAAATAATGTAACTAAGTTAAATAAAAAAGATTTTTTATCTCCCTGATCAATAAATATTAACAAAGTGATTAAACAACTTTACCTAATTTACTAATTCTAAAAAGTACAGAATTTATTCTGAGAATAATTTAACTCAACAGTAGTTCTGGAAAAAGCACAGAACACAATTGAAAAAAATATTTTTCTCATGGCTTTAACTGAGAATATGAAGAAACCTTGACATAATCCTTTTTTAAAATCGTTTTTACTAAAATATGCAGCCAGGTCTGAGTATCAGAGTATGCTATGCAATTCTTGACACACGTAGATCCCTTTTCATTAAATTGTACTTAAGGGAGAAAAACAATGGATAGAGAAAGTCAAGTTAAGATCATGTCTAGTGTTTGTGTGTGTGTATATATATATATATATATATATATATATATATATATATCACCTTATTTATTCTTCTGTGTACTTTCAACTTAACAGTAACAATCATTCTTTTTTTTAGTACACGCTTTGAGTGAAATAAAAGCACTATAGTTATTTTTAAATAGATATCAAAATAGAAGATTAAAACAATTTAAATGAAGAGAAAGACAATTTGAATTATATGACCACTTGGTAGAGTTCTTTAGGTCAGTGTCATTATGTTTGTGCTTCTTGTTCATAGATGAAAGACAGTAATTAGTCAAGACAAAGAGACATAAACCACTTTCCACTTCTTGCCAAAACCCTCTAAGTAGGGTCTGTAGGTATCAGCATGCTAATTTGCAGGAGGAGCAGTAGGCAACTATATGGTCACAGGGGATGGTTATATAAGACATGAGTCACTATTACTACTACTACTGCTGTTATTCCCCATTCCCATCTCCACCTGCTTTGTTTCCATTACTGCTTGCTTGATAAATCAGAAAAAAAGTAGTAAAAATAAGTATGCATTTAGTTTTCTTTGAATGAGAAGCCTGTAGAAAGGAAATCATCTGATAATTCAGATTCAAACTTATGGAACAGTTTCAAATGACTAGAAAAGTTATGGCTCTCAATGAAAATTTATAGACAAGTCAGGAGAAATAAGAAAATGGGGGCCATATTTTTTGAAGATCCTTTAAGCTAGTTCTAAAAAAAAAAAAAAGATTATTTTTTTGAAAGGAGAGAAATTTCATGTAATCACTGTAACTTAATATGCAGTATAACTTGTAGTGTTATCAAAATGTGGAGATTTTTTTAAGAAACAGTGTAAACTAGAATAGATCAATAAATCTGTAGCTATTACATAGCTATTAGTTGAATTTTGATTTAAAATTTTCACTGTTTTTGCAACCTATGTGATTAATATTCATAACTGAATTAAGACAAGAGAAGGGATTATGCTTTAAAAATAAATATTTGTTGTATAAATTAAATGTTCCCTTATTCATTGGACTGTGGACTTACCAATGTACCTATGTATACAGGAATCTCTAGCTAGTTAATTTCAGAAGGAAAACTTGTCTTCCCTTGTTAAAGGAATTTAATGTAATTTTTTAAAAATATTATCAGCTACAGACTGAAAGGAAATTATTAGTTTATGATATTTGTATGAATGCGGTTGTGTAATTCAGTTATTTTTTTATCAGACCAAGTTAGTTTCAAACTGGTACTTTGAACTTGAAATGAATTACCCAACTCAAACAAAAATATCAAATTTGGTAGTTATATTGAAAAAGAAATATCAGATAATGGATTTTGTTGTTCCACAGAATAAAATTCAAAGAACAAAAACAAGCAGATAAGTACCTGGACTTCAAAGAACTGAAGACACTGTGGAACACAAAGGACAGTAGTACCAATCATAGATTACTGGGAAGAATAATAAAAAGAAACTAGTACAAAGAGTGGATGAACTAGAAATCCAAGGAAGAATTAAGGCTATCCAGATAATGGCAATATTGAAAACTGGTGAAGTACTGAGAGGACCTGTTGACCCTTGATTTTCTCTGTAAATCAACAACTACTACTGGTGCAAAAACTCAATGGATATAAATATACATAGTTGTAAAACAATCTGTGTTAATTACCAGTAAGGGTAAAATAATCACAACTAAGACAAAAGTAATACTTCAGAATTTGGCAGGTGACTATAGCTCATATTCATACAGGTTGAATTATTTCAAAAGAGAAAAATCAAACTGCTTGCTGTTAGTTTACATCAGTAAAATGCTAAAAAAATTGTGAATAATTACAAAATAAAATTCTTATACTTATTTTTATGTATCATTTCATCAACCTACAATCAGACCCAGAGTTTTCTCTAATCACGAGGAACAGCTTCTCCTTCAATAAGGTTCCTTGCTTTGAATGTCTATTGGGACTCACTCCAGAACTCAAGTGAGATATATAATTTCCAAAGAGGCTAGGAAAATGGTTGGTTTATTCTATCACTCCAGAATCCTTCTATCATACTTTATCATTAATACAAAAGTCAGATTAAACCAAAAATGGAGTATTGCTGCTATATCTGTGTCAGAACTGCCCAATCCTCACTTTCCAGCTTTGATAGTCCAAAGTCATTTATGCTGCCTTGTGGAAGAAGACATATTTTTCACCCTGTAGTCCATTTCCCAATGTTGTAAGCCTCTCGTTATTCTGTTGCTATTTACATGGCAAATGTTCGACCTAGCTCTATTCCTTAGTCCTACCAATTAAAGAATACTTTCAAATGTTGCTACATTCATTTTCAAGGACTGTTCTGTGTGTAGCTATGCAACTGGTTTTAATTTGGGCATTTTTGTGTTTGAAGGAACCAAATTCAAGGTGACGTCATATAAATAGTTAAACTTAATTTTGTGTGTGTGTGTGTGTGTAATATTAAACACACTTAAATATATGTCCCCCCCCTATGGAGAGATATACCTTATTTAATATTGGCTGCTTCTATTTTATTACAACAGCCTCCAAAATTTGGAGTTTTTCTTTGCACTGTGTCCTGTATTAAAAATATTCAAATTTCAGTTTGACTGTTTATATGACATCAACTTAAGTGACTTGAAATTGGTTCCATCAAATGTGAGAATGCTGGAATTAAAAATCAGTGGCATAACTACTCACAGAAAAATTCTTGAAAAATGTATCAACATTCAAAAGTACTCTGGGGGAAAAATAATATAAAATAAAAGTTAATATGAATTTTGGCATTTTTTACAGATAACACAAAGCAACTTATTCAGAAATTTGAAAGATTTAATAAAAAATTTGATAGACTGAACTTGTCCATATTATTTAACAAAACATTTTTGAAAGAATTCTTGCTGCCAAAAATACATGTTATTTAAATTATATATAAATAAGGTGATACCTATAACTCTTTGGATTAAGCTTGATTATAGAACTTCTGCAAACCTGACACAGACATCATTATCACAAACACTTTTGGGCAGTAAAGTATTTTACACTTCATTTCAAGTTGCATTGATCATATATCTGAATTTTAATTATTACTTGAGTAATTTTACAACATTTTTAATCTATTAATACCTACCATAAAGTCTGGTATTAATTATAAAAATTCAAATAAAAATTACATATTAATTATACATTTTGAAAAAAATTTGCTATTAATAATAGGTTTATAAAAGATCCAGTATTAATTATAGGTTTCTACCTATAATCCATTAATGCCCAAAGGTTAACAATCAATGGCAAAAAGTTGATCTTCAGCACATCATAAATTTGTATCAGGTGATATTTGCCAACCTATTCATATACAGATAGCTTGATGGAAAAAACACTGCAGTTAAGCATTTCCTTTCCATATATAGATACAAAACACAGTATCAAATATTTTATATATGATCCCAATGTCTTCAAGGGTAGCATGACCACAAAAAATTTTACAAAAAAATAATAAAACAAAACAGGAAAATATATTTATATGCTGTATAGTGATATCAACCAATTGGAGAAGAGACATCCTTTGAAAATACCAGAAGACAAATAGAAGTGATGAAGAGAGTCCAAAGAAAAGCCAGAGCTCTACGTCCACTGAATGCTTTTACCTTACCTTGAAGTGACAGTGGACATCTCTTCAGATCCAACATAGGATTCATTTCGCACTGAAAGAAATGCCTATGAGCATACCAATGAGTTCTGCCAATTAATGAAGGAATGATATCATCATTTCTTTAAGTATTAATATCATACCATATATACAGTGCAAGTTTTTAATATTTTTTTTTGCACAAAAAAATAAGGAGTCGAACTGGTAACTTTTTTGAAGAGGCTAAAAACCATGCATTTTTGGTTGCACTATATACAGGTAATTTTTTTTCTGGGGGGGTTAAAATTCATGCAAAAAAATTTAGGGGTTACATTATACATGAGTACATACAGTATTTACCTACAATCTCAAAAGTGGTGTATTACCGAGATTATAGAGCCATACTGTAGCAAAGATAGTCACTTTTCCTTACATTATTACACATAAAATATTTCCTCAAAATGTCATCAAAAAATCTACTGTGCTATTTCAGATGTATTTTCATCTGTGCTTTGTAGCCATATTAAAACTATGACATCAGTATGTATAAATGAAATTTCAAGCAACAAATATCAAAATACATTCTTTAACAGACATATAAACTAATTTCCATAGTTTTTTTACATCTACTTTCCTTCTACTTTCAATCAAATTAAAGAAGATTCTTCAGAGTTTTTAAACACATCTCCATCAAAATGTAAGCCATTTTTCTCTCTTGTCAGCATGTCAATTTTTTTTTTTTACTAATATTCATCCAATACAGAGCCCAATAGCCATTCAAGGTAGAGGGTTACTGTGTGGTGTTGCATGAGCATACAAAAGAGCAAGAAATTAAGTTCTTGGGGGCTATACAGAAAAAATAACAGCTAATTCTAGACTTGAAGAAGTCAAGATTTAATTAGTGAATAAAATTTCAGAGTTTAAGCAGAGACATTGAGATTATAGAGTTGAAGTAGACTTTAGAAGGAACTGGAAACCCAATCCTAAACAGGAAACAAGGGATAAACCTCTACTCCTGTTCAAAAGACTGGAAAGGAGTATAAGCTGGATGATAGGTGAACATACCTGCTCCTATTGAAAGGAGGAAAATAATATAATTATAATGTAATAATAATTACAGAAAAAAAATTTCAGATTTCAGATTTCAGGTGACGACGTCAGAAGCACAGAGTTAAAAGAACCAGAAACCCAATCTTAAACAGGAAACAAGGAAATAAACCTCTACTCCTGTTAAAAAACAAACAAACTGGGGAGGAGTATGAACCAGACAATAGTTGAGTATAATAAGCAATATATGGTAATCTTAAAAAGAAAATTTCATAGTATACAAGGTCTGTCTGAAAAGTAAGGGGACATCTGATCTTTGATGTGAGAGACATCATCCACAATAAATTCTTACCACAGGGCCAGACAATCAATCAGCAAGTTTACAAAGAGATTCTGTGGTGTTTGTTTCATTCAGTGCGCAAGAAGAGACGAGAGTTATGGCATGACAAATCATAGCTGATTCACCATGACAATGCATCTGCTCACAATGCCTTGAACATTCATCAGTTCCTGACTAAGAACATCTCCCTATTCACCTTATCTTGCTGTGTGTGACATTTTTCTTTTGCCAAAGTTCAGGGGGATCATCAGGAAGACCCATTCTGAAGACCTAAGAGGGTTGTAACGACGGAACTGAGGTGCATCCAAGAAGAATCCTTCCAGTAGTGTATAGAAACATGACAGAAAAGAATGGAAAAGTGCATTAAACTCAAGGGGGATTACTTTGATGGGGAAACCATGCAGTTTATTGTTTGGAATTAAAATAAATTGTTCGTGACACCAATCCTGTTACTTTTTAAACATATCTGATACTTTCTTTTTGAAGGTGACACAGTAATTTACAGCTTGTTAGCGTTGCCATTTCTTTGAATGTAAACAATTTTAAGTTCATACAGAATATTAACTGCAAACTAATAGAAATGTAACTAATCCCATCATAATTCTCCATAACCTGCATTATTAATATTACTTTTCTTTCCACTGCATTCTTTTTCAAAGCCTCTCATTTGCAGTATCCTTATTGTTAATTTCACTCAAAATAGTTTTCTGTTGCCATAGGAGGATATGACAACACAATTATGAAATTCAAACACACTATTGTTCAGGGATCACAGTCAAACTTTTTGTACAGAAAATGAAGTCACAGAGTGATAAAGGTTAAACATTCAGATTATGTTTCAGAATAGACTATAGATTAACATTACATTAATGACAAAGATAACGTTACAGTTGACATGTTATCACATAGTTAACAGGTAGAACCATTCATTTGACATATGCACATGGGTACAAATGATAGTCAACTTATACACCATTCTTTTTATTCTTTACATTCATATGAAGTAAGTTTATCAAATTCTAATATTTTCTGCCATTTCTACAAACTTCCTCAATATAAAGTTTGTTCAATAAATAGTTTATTTAGCTAAAATGTTTTTTGTTAAACTTAATTTTCCTAAAGTTCAAAATCATAACCATTCACTTGTATTAGGTTGGTGCAAAAATAATGTCGTTTTCTGCCATAGTAACATGTGAGAAAACGACATTATTTTTGCACCAACCTAATAATTAAATTTCCTATTCAACCAATATTGTAAGATATTTTATCACTCAATGCAATTTCTCTCTCTCTTCATGTTGATCTGTTTACACGGTGGCCAGATAGAGATCATATGACTGATATTTAGGCTAAAACAGTCACATGTACTTTCATACTAACCTGCAATAGTAGATCTTCAATAATAGGGATAAACATCACCAGTTGTCATTTACATTTACATTACTTAATAAACAGGTAAATAGTTACAAAGGCAACGATTTATCACTACAGGTCTATCAAAATAGCTGCAATTTCACAATTTTTTTAAAATTCACCAAAGAAAAGAAAAACAGGATCTTGGCACTGAAAAAGATCTTTTCAAGAATTTTTCAAACTATTGAACACATTCTTTACATTGATTTTATTATAGTGTTTCAGCCAATCCATTCTACAGCCTTCTCTTTTCTATACTAAATTAATATTCACTCAAGACTCAAGAGTCACTCATGATAGAGGGTTACTGAATGGAGTGAGTTATGAATGTAAGAAGTAGATTGAAGTGAAGATTATAAGTATATGGAGGATAGATGACAATTAATCCTCGACTTGAAGAGGTTAAGATTATAGGATTTGGGGAAGCATTTACATAGGAGTCTGTTCCACAAATTAGAAGTTTCTGTTTGAATTTTGGGAATGAAGAGTTACCATTATTTACATTGTATTTGGACTATTGTCCCTATCTTTGTTCTCATGTTTCAGTTATTGTGCCATGCAGCCTTCCTCAGTTGTATATTGAATTGTTTATCTTTTGGAATACATTTTGATTTCTTTAAGAAATTGTAGGATATTATATGGACTAATGTCATAAAAGACAAAATTATTCATACAGTAGAAAATATCATTTTAAACTGATCGATTCAAGTAATTTCCATAATTATTTTATCAGTGAAGCCATCTAGATTATTCAGTAGAATATTTGTGATAATGAAAATTTACAACTATCTTCATCTTGGTCAGCGATTTACTTTCCAGCAAAATAATGATCCCAAATATATATCTAAATCAGTGACTGTGCTGTTTCAGAAAAAATTACAGTTCTGCCATGGTCTTCAATGAGTCCTGACTTGAATCCGATTGAAAATCTATAGCAAGAATTGAAAGTTCAAATAAATAATCGAAAACCTTCAGGAATTTAAATATGTAATGATTGAAGAATGTAAGAAAATCCCAGAAAAGACAAATCTCATCAAAAACTTTAGAAAAATGAGAGGCCATGCTATTGACTTAATATTGTGAAAAATGTTCAATTTTTCTATTTTTCATACTGTACAAATAATTTTGTCTTTTCCTATTTTGCATAATTTGCCTGTCAAATTTGTTGTATTTAACCTATTGTTCTGAAAATTGAGTTTTAGATTCGTTTTTTTTTTTATGCTTATTAACATACAAAAACTGACATCATATGGGCATTAGAGTCTGAGAAATGGATAAAAATATTAAAAATTGATGGGTGTATGAATAATTTTGTTGTTTTATTTATAAAAATGTATTACTGGTAACAGCAATACATTTTTAAAGATAAAACTATAAAAATTTTATTATAAAAATGTATTTTTATACTTCCATAGTGTTTTGTTTTTTGTTTGGAGGTTCACTATTTGCCTATAGCTGGCACCCTAAGTTAGGGTAAACCTGGAAACAACAGCAATTAAGGGGTGATCCATACTCCTCAAAACGTCCAATAACCTGATCAGACGCTTTGCTGGCAGATGTAGTTTATCATCATATTAGGACTATCCACTGAGTGAATGAACCAATGCATTAATCTACTAGGCCATTGTCCCATAGTGAATTAAAATGTTGATTTGTGAATTTGGTGACATAGTGAATGAGTTTCATCCCTGGGTTGAGTGGTGTGTACTTGGATTCAGTGGAGATGGGTGAACAATTATTGAACAGTACTAAAAATAAGTACTAGATGAGATATTCCTAGACATGGGCAGTGGAACAAAACCAATCTACTCCCATAGATTAAATAAAGGCTTCAATTCAGAATTCTATAGGTTAACAATATCGATTTACACCTGAGGAAGGCTGAAGGGCACAACAGCCGAAAAGTTGTGATAAGAGCAAATATAAATAGTGTAAATAAATTAGAAGTTCTTGAGAAAAAGCTGTTCAAGTGGAACTTCCTCCTGACAAATTGAATACAGAGGAATTGTTGGTGATTTGACTCTGTAGACATAGCATGTGAGTCCCAGCTGTAAAGGTCTGAACTAGTATATTCTTCAGGTATAGAATCTATAAAGAAGGGGTACTTTAATACAAAAATGAATAACTATCAAAAAAGTAAGAGAAATGGTGGTTAATATACCAACTGGCTTGGCTCATTCCCAACAACACAAGCTACACAGATGTTACCATTTACAGCAACCCCTCTAATACAGGTGATTCCATATTTATACATGATAATGCTTTCCTTCCTGCTGAAGAAAGAAATCCATATTCACCTCACATACCTGGCTGACAGTTTAATGTATGTCACTTCCTTCAGTTTTCTCAGAATATATACAGAAATAAATAAATATGGAATTACTTCTTACAGGGTTTGCTGAGGATGGTATCATCTGTGTAGCTTGCTGTGTTGCTGGCAATAAGCCAAGCCAAGTGGTATATTAACTACCATTTCTTTTCTGTTTACTGCTTATAACTCAAGAATAGAGACTTTGCCCTACAGATTGTTTTTATTTGGTCAAGTTAGCTCGGACATTCATGAGTATCATGCCAACCATTACAGTCCTGCATCAAGGTCGAAAGGTCATTACGGAGACGTTCTTCATCATAACATAGCTGATCAATGTAGATGGTTGCTGGACAACCAACTCCATGGCTAGGTGTCGAGAACAGTAGATCACTTGTGAGTTTTTGTTTTGCCCACCAGCAGTGTACTGCAAAGCATATTTTGCATTTGCGTAAGATTGTATAAATATTAGGGATGGGTGCATAGAGCTGTGACAGTTGGATGTTGTCCCTAAGAAATGTTAAGTATAACTATAGTATAGTTAAGTATAGCTCTCAGCATTTGACTGTAAGTGCCATCAAACTTAAACTGTAGGTTTTTACTTAATGTACAAGCAGTGGTACCATACATTAACACCACTTCTACAGTAGCTAGAAAGAATCTCCACTTGAAGTGTCCATGTTGTGGTAAACCCTCCTACAGTAGAATGAACTCTTCCTCCTCTCATAAATACAAACTGCGAGAGTTGGATAGCAGAGTGTGAAGTGAAGTGGAGTAGTAGACGCAGTGCTAATCTACTTATTACTAACACTATTGTTTTGTATATATCTTCAATATACTTTTTCAACCTACCTTTGTCTTCTGTGTCTTTCTTTCTGGCCTCTAAACAGGCCACAACAACTTGGTGACGAGGATTCGCACTTCACGGGGACTCAAAAAAAAATTTGCCATCGCCAGTGTCCACAACAGTCTGGTAGATCAAATTTCCAGATTACAAGCATTTTATTCAAGGCAGCCTAGACTTTAGCTATGCAAATTTTTACATCCTTTTCAGTAGAATTTATCTCACTTCTCATTTTTAGAGACATTGACATAGAATCCAATATAATTAGCAGCATTTTCTAAATGATGTAGGAATAGTGTGGCATTGGTAATAGTGTCTGCAGTGATAGGTAGGTCATTTGTGTAGTCAATATCTGTCAAGGGTGACAACAAAGAGAAAAGGTGCAAGGCTGTCACCCTGGAGAATACCTGCTTTGACATCAAAAAACTTAGTGTCTCTGTCTGGGGATCTAACCAAAGATTTGGTATTTTTGCTGACAAAGAAAAGGTAGAAATGCCTCTCTTGTCAGACTAGGCCCAAACCATAACTTACAGATTGTACACCTGATGAAAGCTGTAGGAAGGATTGCTCAAAATGTTATGGAAACAACAAAAAGAAATGATTTCAGTAATGCAATCAACACTTAGAATGATAACGACACTTCCAAAAATTATAGATAGAAATCTTTTTTATTAGATCTTCCAATACTTGTTACATGATAATTGTTGTTCCACACCTTAACTTGTCAATTGAACCACTCTTTAATTACCCAATAAAGTTTTAGATGTTTAAATGAATTTCCAGATGAAAATTATAATATAAATTTGGATTTTAAATTATTTGTTTTTGTACATACAAAAACATTTTTGGCTTTCCATGTCAATGAGTACAAGCTACAGACAGTCTATTAGAATCACTAAAGTATTTTAGGATTTGACAAATATTTAAAAATATATCATTTTTTTTTCTTTTACATTTACAATAAACTAGATTAGTTTTACTTAGAAATAAGTTAATCAGATTAGCATATTCAGTTGTTGACAATTCTCAAACTCTTACCTTGTTAAAAGTACGCCCCTTTTGAAATCCTATAACAAGACCAAATCACTCAGCCAAGATAATTTCTCAAATTTCTATTACTAGTAAACTCAGAAAAAGCTATTTGGTCTCATGCAGATATCTAGTTACCATTCTCCATGACATACCTTTATAATTCAGACAAAGTTCATGAATCTCTTACACTATTTACATTGTTCAGACTGGTGTCCTCATCTTTATTGCCCTATTCATAACATTTCAACCATTGTACATGCAGGCCTTCCTCAGGTGTTTGGAATTTCAAACCAAACCATTTATTTCATCCACCTGGGTAGATTGTTCTAGTTTCACCTGTCATGCCTCTTCCAGATACCTCAGTATCAGTTATTTCCATTTTAACTCAACTCTCCTAGTGTTTGTACCTCAAAACAAAAATCTAAGCACGAATACAATATGGGAACGAGTAATGCTAGAGAAAAACAATAATAACACCAAATTGTATTATGAGCTCTGGTAAAAAAAATGAGTACTGAAACAAAAGGTTTATAAATCTCCAAAATTCATCCACTGATGTTCTCAAGGACACATAGCCCAGTGGATAAAAGTGTTGATTGAATCCAGTGACTTGACCCAAAGAGTTGTGATTGTACCTGGCTACAGCAGAGGAACAAAAACTTGGAGAATAAGATACTGAATACTGGAAGAGGCATGGCACATGGAACTAGAACAATCTACCCCAGTGGATGAAATTCCAAACACCTAAAAAAGCCTGTAGTGTACAAAAGTCAAAACATTGTGAATATGGCAACAAAGATGAGGACAAGAGTCTGATTAATGTAAATAATTACAATAACTCATCTTAGAAATATAGACAGTCATAAATTTCATTGATCACTTATGCAATGATATTATCCCAATGGGAAGTTAATTTCCATTTAATCATTCTATTAAAATACTTTGCAAGAATATTGATGTTTTAAAACATTCACTCCTTACAAACTGATGGAAAAAGGCAATACATTTATCTAAAGTGCCTTAAATGCCTGTCTGCATTTCCAGGATGATGAGTTATCATTACTTACATTATTTACATGCAAACTATTGACTTCATCTTTATACTGTTATCACAAGGTTACAAACATTATGCTCTAGCCTTCATCAGGTGTATATCAATCCAAGTAATCTACAGGCAATTTTGAGCTGAACCCTTTATTTAATCTACAGTGGTAGCATGTTCTGATTCCACTGCCCATGTCTAGGAATATCTTGACTAGTTCTTATTATAGTACTGCTCAATTATTGCTTGCACCATTTCCATTGAGTCCAAGTACACACTGCCTTGAACTTGGATCAAGCTCACAATTACTATGTGAGCAAATTCATGAATCAATGCTTTAATCCACTAGGCTATTGTCCTGATGATACACCTAATGAAAACTGAAAGGCATAATAGCTAAAACATTGTGACAACATCAAAGATGAGGACAATAGTCCACATGTAAATAATGTATTAAATATATCATGAAAAATTATGATCAGTCACAATTCCATAAACAAAACAATATTAATATATCACCGAGTTAACAAATCAGTTCTTTATATATGATAAAAAAAAAACACTCCAAAAAGTATTTTCTTTTTTTATATAAGTACAAAGATATTTGTAATTAATGTTCCAATACTTTCTGTATATATAATATAATCAAAGCTAAAAAACAAACCTATATATCATACCATATAAAGAAGAAAAAAAGACTTCATATCACCCACTATACACTTTCATCTTAACAATGGTCTTGCTCTATTCAATGAATGCAGAAAATTTCTTTATAAGGAAATTGCCAATACTACTATTACCACACATGAATTTTTCAGTCTGACCAAAAAAGAATTATTCAACTGTTTTATTTTTAATGTTAACATTTTTAAATTTTAATTTTTTTAAATTTCTTAAATATCTTTTGTAATTTATTACAATAAATTCATAACAAAATATTTTCTTACAGCTCAGTCTAAAGAATTAATTTAAGTAAAATAACTACTTTTAAACAATTAAAATAAAAACTAAAAACAAATATTTACACTATTACCATAATTCAGATTGTTGTCCTCATCTTTATTGCCATATTCATGATGATTCGGCCATTGTACAAACCAGCCTTCTTCAGGTGCTATATGTTGGAATTTCAAACAGAAACCTTTATTTAGTCCATGGGGTGGGGGGAGATTTGTTATGAATTTTTATGTTGTAAAAAATTATAAAAGATATTTAAAAAAAATAAAGAGTTTAGTTCAAAATTCCAATGTATATCACCTAAAGAAGGCCAGAGCATACAACAGCTGAGAATATAGCAATAAAGATGAGGATAACAGTGTGAATGATGTATTAGGTTGGTGCAAAAATAATGACGTAATAATGTTGTTTTTTGACGTTAAAAAATACGTCAAAAAACGACATTATTACGTCATTATTTTTGCACCAACCTAATAAATAATCACAATACCCCATCTCAGAAATATAGGCAGATGTTAAAAAACAACTTTTGTATATAGTATTCTTCCACACAACTATTTTTCTATTAAAAAAAAAAAAAAAAAAAAAAAAAACCCAACTTTTCTCTTTAATAACCAATAGAACTAATCAAGGAATTCCTCATCAGCTGAATGGAATTTACCAAATTTATAACTAATTACTTAAATTTAAAACACTAAATATTTCTATCGCTTAAAAGTTAATAGTTTATCTTCATCAACCTATAATGCAATCACTAACGGCCATTAACCAGTGTTCTAATATTACTTCAATTGTTATAATTGTTTTGGAAATCAATTATGATTTTTAATGTATTGGTACTGTTTTCCTATCCCCACTAAACAAACAGACCCCAGTTAAGCCCCAACACCAAAATTTAAGGGCATTAAAATTAACATTAAAACAATGTGTTATTGTCTTGTCCAAACTAAGTTTAGGAAATATTTTATAAGGGTCAGTGTTAATTTATTACAAAACTATTCTACTTTTAACTTTTTTTATCATTTCACCTCAAGCAAGGTAATAATACCACTAAATGCAAGGGATTACTTAGAGTGAAAGAAAATGCGAAGACACTAGTGAGGAGAAAAGACAATAAAAGAACAGGTATCAGGAAAAACATGGTGATTGATGTTGCATTTGAATTTTTGAAGATCTTAGGTGAGAGGAAAGGAAGAAATTCCTATTAAAACATTTTGTGAAATTATTCTTATTTAAAACAGTGTTTCATTATATTCATTCACCTTTAGTTATTTTATTATTCACCTTCTGCAAACTAAAGTGATACTATTTTATTGAATTACTACTACCACCAACACCACCATATTATAAGATACCTAGACCTGAAAATACTTTTATTCCCTTAGTCCTTGGATTCTGACATCTTTTCTTCAACAAGCAACGAAAATAAAACAGAATTATAATAGAGCAGAACTGATTATAAAATCTGGCTAAAGCAACCAATTTTATTTCTGTATTAACTCAAGATCAATATCTTCCCATGTAGCAGTAGCAATAGTAGAAGTTGTGAAGGTCTGCAAGAAAAGTGGTCAACTTATAATTGTTGGCCAATTTTACCAATTATGATTTTCACTCATTACCATAAATATTTGAATAAAATATGATTTATTCAGTCTGAACTCACTTAGTCAAGGGGCCTCATATGTAGAACACACCACACAAAACCTATATTTGGACAGTAAATCAATAATTATCCTGTTTATGTTAAAAAATTCTATATCTGTTGAGAAATGTTAACAGTGAACAAATTATCCAGATTTGATTGGATTCATTAACACCTTTGATTTAAGAGAGATCTTGCCCAAAATTATTGTTTTTATTGTTTCAGGACACTGTCAAAAAGAAAGACTCATGTTATTTGAACATGCTATATGCTTTAACACATATGAAGGTGGCTTAATGGCTATTGGTGCAGAAAATGAAAATAGCCAAGTTCAAATTCCAGCTGCAGCTATTGTATCCACTTTTCAACAATGCACTTGTGAAAGGCATGGATTGATCTTTCATCTCCTTAACCATTAGGTAAAATAGCAGGGCAGAGTTCTTTAGTCTTGTTTGGCAACCAGTTTACAAGAAGAACAACTCTAAATTCAAAACCATAGAGAAGACAAGGAACTACTATCTTTGACAAGAATTCTGACTAATTCACAGATATTAAAGAAAAGAAAGCTGTAGAGAGCCATGAATGCAGAAGAGTCATGGTATTAATAAAGAAACTGTGTACATAAAAAATTCAGATAATTTTGTATACAATGTCACTCCTACAGCCATTTTTTAGAACATATAATAATGATATATTTGGGGAGACATGCACATGCATCCATGAAGTATTCATGGATTTGTTTTCTATGGCTTATCAACGTTTTGCAGGTTATTTAAAGCCATAAAATATTTTTAGATTGTAAGAGTTCCTTTTTCTTTTTTGGAGATAAAAGTTTAGTGATACACACCTTACTAATTAACCCATAGCTGGGAGGAGAAGAGATGGATTCATACCTTTCCCAAGGGTATTTGCATGCAAGTGAATATAACAGACCCAACAGAAACATGGCTCTCTGATTAACAATTCCAAGTCATTATCCATTACACCAGCTTTATCTGGTATTCCTAAGCTGTCACCCATCTAAGTACTGACCAGGCTTGACATTGCTTAACATCTTTGATTGTATAGGAACCAATGTTTCAATGTGATATGGCCATAAGCCTATCCTTGAAGTAAGATTTGTCGACATTCTAGAACATACCTAAGAAATGCTATGAAAAAAAAAAAACAAAGATGAAGAAATTAGTTTAAAGAAAATCACAGAATAATTTTAATTGTATATAATATAACTAAAATTGGCTCTGACACATACCAATGAGATGGTCAGTAGAAAGGATAATCTTCAAAGAAACAACTACAAAATGAATATAATATCAGCAGCAACCCCAACAGCAGATACACAAATACAGAAAACACACAAAAACTGCCTAACAATAGCCAATCTACCATATATCCGAGGCATGGCAGAAAGGAGCCAGAAAATATACATTTGGAACAACAGGACAATATTTAAAAGCAATCCCAGGTTACAGAGACATCTCATGAAAGAAAAACCCCTACTGAAAGAAAACATGACCAAGAACTGTATATAAAATATTCTATGCAGTTGTGGCACCTCTGAAGTAGGATTCACCAGCATTAAAAATACAATAGACATTTGAGGAAACCTTGCAGTACACAATGAACATATAAGAACAAAAAAAAAAAAAAAAAAAAAGAAAAAAAAAGAAATTAGTCAAAAGAAAACTACATACAATAATATACAAGTTCAATCATTTTTTCAAGAGCTACTAACAGATTAGGTCAAAATTTAAGCAAATGTTAGTAAGATTTGTATAAATCACAATCCACAACTAGATATTATCTTCACATTTAAAGAATTCTAAAAGTTAACAAGTGTACCATGTGAATACCAACTAAAGTGTTTAATTTCTTAATTATCCAATCTAAATTCTGCACAAATAAAAAAGGGAGGTATGTGGTAAGTATTTACTAAGCTCAGCCTAGTGTGACACAAGGCCCCAAATATAAGGAACCTAATGAGGATATTCACTAAAGCTTAGATTTTTATAGCATACAGTAAAATTTGTGCAGAAAAGTAAGGACTAAAATTACTGCAATAATAATATCTTGTCTGACTAACTTTTTAACTATTGCCCTATAGCAAGGTGGCTGAGTACTATATGAAAATCTACTAGCTCTTAAATCATCACTTAATATTATTTTGTTTGTTAACATTTTCGTTAGTTAGTCCCTATCTTTCCTCATTCTCTCACAATCATTGCACCCTAGCTGCTTTATTGCCTGGCTTGGAGTGAAATGATTTATTTATGTATCAGCTAATGTCTTAATTTCAACAACTTTTGATTAAGGTTTTTATGAGGAAAAAGAAATGCGTGAAACATCTGTCAGCTATAAACATTCCAATCACATCGTTGTTTGCAGGATTTAATTGCACCAATTGAAATAACATTAATAAGTTTAAAGAAAAGTCAAAAAAATATTTTAAGGTTTACTTAACCTTTAACACTCTGCATTACTAATATTACTTCCCTTTTCACTGCATTCTTTTTAAGGCCTCTTCATTTTAGTATCCTTAATGTTAATTCCACTTAAAGTCGTTTTCTGTTGCCATAGCAGGATATAACACAACTATGAAATTCAAACACACTATTGTTCAGGGATCAGAGTCACCTTCAGGATAAACTTTTTGCACAGCAAATGAAGTTGCATACAAAATGATAAAGTTTAATGAATTGTAGAGAGGTTTGATTAAAAAATAAACAAAATTATAATATACAAATTAAAACCTTCAGCAATCAAATATTATATTGTTGTAAAATCGCTATAACCTATAGAAATACATTCAATAAAGATGCACATATCTGTCTAATGGCATACACATTTTTTTTTAATACTAAAATCTACTCAATATAACTTAAGAACCACTCAAAATAGACAATTACTGTTAAAATGGTTATGATGAATGCGATACACGATATGAATGTAAGTGGTAAGAAGTGAAGATTATAATAGGGAGGAAAGATAATGATTAACTCTTTACTTGAAGAGGTTAAGATTGTATTGTTCAGGGAAACACCCATGTGGGAGTCTGTCCCACAAAGTGGAAGTTCTTAGGAGAAAAAAGCCGTCTGAGTGAAACCTTTGCTTTACATTTCAAGCATTGAGGAAATGAGAATTTACCTGTCTGTGCTGTAAAGGTCGAAGCTGGTAGAACTAAAGATGGGAATCATTTAAACATTTGCCATAGAAATAGTGATGATAAAATACTGATAGGCTTATAACATTGCACCTGTGGAGAAGAGGCTGAAGAGTAGAGAATAAGTCTTCCATGACAAGACTAAGTGAACAATTTTGAACTATCAAGGCTGGAAAGAGAGGATTGAGCAGCTCCAGCCCAAATATAGCAGTGATATGCCATTTTTGGTCTATTCTATATGAGTTCTGCAGGAGAGGGATGACAAACAGGAAGACAAGGAAAGGAAGGAAAGGAAAAGCTTCACTGAGAAAGAGAAAGGTTAAGTTGAAGAAAGATTCAAAAGATCAAGGATGCGTAGGTTTAAGTGGTAACACCCATCTACTGAAATGTACATGTATTAAGAGATCTGGAACTCTTTATTTATTAAATAGTTTTAATAAAAAACAAAAAAAAGTAATCTTATAAAAGAAGCATTTTATTTCAGGTAATAAGTTGCAAAAAATTTTCAAGTATGATTTTAAAAGTTAGATAAAAATCCTTAAAATGATAAGCTAAGTAGAGATATATATATATATATATATATATATATATATATATATACACACACACACACACAAAAAAAGAAACAGATAGAAAAAAAAAGGGAAAAATGAAAATAAAAAAATAAAAAAATAATTGGTACCTCCAAAATTTTTCTAAAAAATAGCATACCATGATGAAAAAAAGCTGCAAACTTGATAAAAACAAAATTTTATTGGGAAAATGTTATTAAGAAGAAAGACAAAAGTATTTTTATCATCTTATTAAATTTTTTATTATCAAAGATTTTTAAGAAAAAATTTCAAACAGGCTCTTGCCTGTTTGAAATTTTTTGTTAAAAATCTTGTTTTTTTTTTTTTAATTATCTTAAGAATAATTTTTTCAGTGAATAATGAATTTTTACAAGAATTGTTTTCATTGTATTAAAATTTTAATTAGAAAAATTTCAGTTTTAAATCTATTAAAATCCTGTATTAATTTCAGCATTCAGATGATATTAAATGAAAGCTATATTTACTAATCATAAATAGAAAATAACCAAACACCAATATTTTTAAAAGAATTTTGAATTATTTTTGTGTGCCGATTTTTATAAGTATGGATGACCATGCACAACATTATCAGAAAATAAGAGCAATAACTATAGTAAATTTAAAGCTAACATCTCTAAAAATTCAATAAAACATTAGAGATTATTTTCTTAAATTTTTAAGATTACCGAGTACTTAAAAATTATATAAAAAAATGCACTCACGTCAGATTCTTCAATTATGCCTTACAGATAAAGTCTCCATAAAACAACATTAGACCTGTCATCACAAGAAAGGTTAAAAAATGCATTTCTGTAATATTTTAAAATTAAAATAAATAATATTTGTTTCAAATCAAATTATACTTTAAATCAGCTAATATTCCTCAAATAAAGTTTCAGAAAAGTATATTATTTTTGGAAGTTTTTGATAATTATATTGTGATGAAAGACAACTAAAAAAAAAAAAAAAAAAAAAAAAAAAAATGTTAATCAGCTATTTTAGCAAATAATTAAAAAAAATAAAAACACCTTCCAGTCAATTTGAATTTGTTTTGGAAATACAGCAAAGTATTTTGCTTATTGGAAATATTAAATTTAATGTCTTGAAATAAAAACTAAAATAAAATCTTGAGGAAAGATTTTTCATTTTTAACCTTAGGTATCACATTTTTTGTGGAGGTCCCTAAAAACAAAATCAAAAGACAGACACCTACCTAAACATCAACAAAGAGTGCTTTATGTCTAAGTTAACAAGAGAGAGTAATTATGCTTCCCAGCATCATGACTCAGAAAGAGACAGTTTTGAGCAGAACACCTGATGATCACAATAGTGTGAAATTTAAGTAGTAGTCCAAACTTTGTCTCTTTCTGAATGTATATAAAATTTATATGATATATTAATTTCTCTTTCATTTTTTAATTTCATTTCAGAATCTATGGAAACCCATAAGTTATTGAATTTCAGTAATAAAAAAAAATATGTGCTTCTTTTATTAGCAAAAAATTTATTCAAGATTACTTCTACATACTATGTCTCTTCAGGACATCAACAATCAAAGCTCCCCACAATTTTGTATCCTTTGTAGCTCTTAATAAAGCGTCTTTTTTGCTATTCTTCCTCATCCCTGTTCTGCTAACCATTTCCACAAGCTCATTAGGTAGGATATTCACTGATCTCCTCTATCCCTCTTGACTTCAATATGTCCAGTGAGTGTCAAATTTTCTAAGGCTTCTTTTCTCATTATGTGCCCTAGAAATTTCAATTGTCTCTTTCTGATGATAAGTATAAGTGTCAATGCTAACATGTTCAGTCTATGGTATCCTCAGCATCATTCTGTAGAACCACATTTCCTGTTGCTGCAAGTTTATTCTTCCTTAGATTTTTCAGTATACACTGCCATATAGTAGCATCCTATTTAACAGTTCAGTACTCTTCTTTGTAATGAAATTTTCCTGTTTCTTAATACTTTGCTTAGCTTTTGGAAAGCAATTTACTCTATCCCAATGTGCCTGAAAAAGAATTTTCTTTATTGAGTTTGTCTGTGGAATTAAGCTTTGATACAATCATGTATAATTAAATAGGATAGCTATGGGCAGTCCTTTGGGGCCCACAATGGCAAATATATTTGTTAGTGTTAACAAGCATGATTTTCTTGCACATATTAAAGAACCCAATTATTATATTAGATATGTCAATGACATTTTTGTGTGTTCAATAATGAAGTTGATGTTTGTGTATATCATCAAACACTTAATACAGTATACTCAACTTTACACATTATTGTGAAAAGGAGAGTGATGGTGATTTTTTTTTTTCATTTCTTGATGTCCTGTCACACAGATTGGATACAGTGTTTCTCACATTAGTGTACTGGAAAGCAGCCTTCACAGGCTCATTTTACCCATTGGGATTCCTTCTGTTCAAAACAGTTAAAGTTCAATCTGATTAAGTATACTTTTGTTTCTTAAATGAACTTAGTAACAAAATTAAATTCAGAAAATGAATTTATTATGAAAGTTCTGAATGAAAATGGATACCTGTTGGATATTGTGGGGGGTTCAGCATTTGAGAAAAAAAAAATTACAATTTATTAAACCTAAGCCAATTGACTTTTCAGAAATATTCTGTCTATTTGCACATATTGTGGATAGGTAATGTAAATTCTAGGTTTGATAGGCAAATTTCTGTAGGTGGGAAAAACTGTTGTCGGTCTGCCAATGTATGCATTATCTTTCCTGCCTGACCAATGTCGGGATCAATTTGAAAGGATATTCTACCCACCCACCATCATATCAGTTTGGTAATTTACCAATTCAAATGTCAATGTGAAATTGATGCGTAGGTAGAATGGGTCAAAGGATCAATCAGCATATACCAGACAATATTCACAAAGTCAAGCTTGACAATTTACAAGCGTGTTAAAAAATGGTTCAATGCTCACTGAATATTCATTAAAAATCCATAAAGAAACCCAGTCTTATAATGAAGACATTTTATCAGTACAGAGGAATGCTAACTTTGAATTTTACTTGGTGTTGGAATCTATTTATATTAAGTTCTACCAGTCATCTCTTTGTAAGCAGAAGGAGTGGTTGTTAGGTTTAAATGTAATTAACCTTTAATTTTTAAATATTTATTATACAACATCTGGTCTTTGGAATGCCAAATCAGGATTGATTACATTACAGACCTTTCTTTGAATTTTGTCAAAGACTCTCAAGATATATAGCAAGAGCACCAGAGCAGATATAGCAGCAATATTCAATTCACAGATGAATGGTAGATTTATAAATGAGTAAGATGGATTCTTAGCATTGGATGTAGCAACTGAATTAATATAGTCACTCAACTTCATGTCATTAGAAAGCATGAGCCCAAAAAAGCATGCAGTGCTGCTCTCCTTGAGTTTAGCCTCAACCATGTTGATGGCAGGTAGAAAAGATTCTCTGTGGTGAATAAATGAAAGCAGTCTTGTTTGGAGGTATTAAAATTTACAAGTCATTTCTTGTCCCAGTTAACCAATGATTGGAGGTACTTTTTGAGAGCAGTTTAAAAAAAAAAAAATTTTAAATAAAAATAAATGAATAAAAAACAGGAATGGTTTTGAACAAGAATAAGTCTTATCAGATTTGTGAAATTACGCAAAGCACTGAATATTTAAAGAAAATAAAGAATCAAATGAATAACGTACCTGGCTAAATGCCACTTTTTCTTGTACTCTATTTTTGGAATCATATTGTTTTTAAGTGTGCATCTATTTCATTCCAGCACCAGTCTGTAGAAAAAAATAAAAATTTGGTTCAGGCACTTAGTAAATAAAAGACATGAAAAGACATTCAGTTAAAATTTGGGGACAATAAAATCTCTCAATTGCTTTACTTTGAAAGAATAAGGTTTCTGAAATTCTATATTCAGATTTGTAATGGATATAACTATTTGACAAGTCAAACAGAAAATTAAGAGTTTTATTTCATATATTTTGTTATTAACAAAAAGGGAGCTGCTGCCTTTGAATCCTTAATAAATAAGAGTACTAGAATTAAATTGGATTTTTTCTCTTTCACATGAACAAGCAGTGGTACCATGTAAACAAGAGATTGAAATATATTTGGGTGAGCATGTGTGCTTGGGGGTGTGAGGGCAGCAATAATCCAGCTGCAGCAGTTCTGCCAACAATATCACGCCCTAGAACACAGGAAAAGCAGTAACCAACTATTTGGGGTTGAAAGAACTAAATATAGCTTTTGAGATCAGTGTATACAAAAAAAAAAAAATAAATAAATAAAAATAAAAATAATCTGTCCTACATGTAGAGCTCATCAGTAAAGAAAGAACACCTGACAAAATGCTGGGGTTACTTATATAACTTATGTAAAATATAACAGATGAAGTAAAAGAATAATTTAAGCAAAATAAAGGTTGTCATGAGGAAACTTAGAATGGCTACCAATCAAGTCATTAATGCAGGTTATTTTATTGTCTTTTCTTAGAACTTTAGAGCCTTTACAAATGTACATGTATTGTTATTTTTCAGACCTGTTCTCTGCAGTTCTGAGATAAGAACTTTTCATCGTTCTGCACAATTTTTCTACGAGTATCTTCATCTTTGGTATTTATTTTATTAGTTTTAATTTCCTTTGAATTTTAAGACACATATCCCAAATAATTTGATCACAAAGGTTTGAATATTATTGTACAAAGACTGTAATGTTATTGGTTCTGACCTTGTATCTCAGTTTCAATCACTTTCCAACAACAGTAATATAACTTGCCAGTGGCTTTTCTATAAATATTTTCATAACAATTATTCTGATGAGCTTTCCTCTTTGGTACTGTGACTTCATGAATTTAAAAGGTAGTACTAGATTGGCAGTTAGGTCTCATCCTTTTACTGTTGAAACTGCAAAGTGTAAGCATAAGTTCTATTCAAATTTGAATTTCTTCTCTTGCATTTCCCACCATTGAAGCTCTTCTTTCTTGTCAACTACAAACTTTCAAAATGTCAATGCACAATCAATTGTTGTCATTTGTGGCCTTGAATCCTGTTCTTTTTATTGTTGTTTCTCTTCAGTAGCATTGTCTCAGTTTCTTTCAATCTTGCTAACTCCTTCTGTTATAGTGGCTTTATCACTTTGCTCAAGGGAAATGATTAAAAAAAAAAAAAAGTCCTAGTTTGGCCAAAACTATCTCAGTTCAATGGGTCTGTTATGGCATTCCACAAGAGGTTAAGCTATCAGTATTCATTTCTTTTTTTTTCTACATATCAACTTTGAATCTAAGGAGTATTAGATCATGAAAACACTATTATACAAAAAAATAAACCTATAATCAAAACTGAAAACTACTCCTAGTTTGAGGATTAGAAATTATGGTCTTACATATTTATGTCTACCATTCATCCATGCTTAGAATATTACTTCCACATATGGTCCAATGCTCCTGCTATATATTTAGAGATTCTTCATAAAATTCCAAGAAGAATCAGCAATACTTGGCATCTTGACTTCAGCCACTTTACAACCACCATAAAGTTGCCTCCCTGTGCCTTTTCTATAAATACTTTCATGGTAATTGTTCAGATGAGATATTCACTTTGGTGTCTAGATTTTATAAATTTAAGCACAGTACTAGACTCGCAATACAATCTCATCAATTTAGTTGAGATGGCTAGTTATAATTGTAAGTTCTATGCTCCTTTACTCACACTTCTCCCTTGTGGAACTCCCTTCTGGTTCCATGCTTTCCAGTCAATCTTAAATACAATATCAATCACTGTCAACTGTCCTCCTAATTACTAATGTTTCTGTTTACTAATTCTTTCATACCTAGTAACCCCTTGTGACTTGGTGGCTTTACCACCTTGCTTGGAGTTAATTGGATAAAAAAAAATGTAAAAATAACTGAATCATTTTATGAAGTATTATGATCCATACACAGATATAAATCATATAGTTTGTTATTTTAAGTGATTTATTTCTGCAACTGATAACTACATATTCAAGTCAAACAACTATTAGGTTGGTGCAAAAATAATGACGTAATAATGTTGTTTTTTACGTATTTTTAACATCAAAAAACAACATTATTACATCATTATTTTTGCACCAACCTAATATATAGAAAATAAGTAAGTACAAAGGCAATGTAATTCTCACTGCCAGTAAAATTCTTGGATTTTTCAAAATGTGATCTAAAGGTTTCAAAATATGATTAATAAGAAATTGATCATGTTAACAACACAATATCTATTCAAGCATGTATCATTATTTTGACAATATAATTAAGTAAAAAAAAAAAAAAAAAAAAAAAAAAAATGTAAAATATTCTCTTTCACCAGTAAATATTCTTTTGAAATATGTTCAGTCCAAATAGCAATGCTAAAATTTGGATTAATTATATTCCCTATCAAACAAGTTCCCAAAGAAGCAAACTGGAAAACAACCTTGAAAGAGCAAGGTCAGCTGCAAACAAGGCACTTGTTGCAAATAAATAGTCATGGACCCAAATTTCAGCAGCTTACTTGTGTTGGTTGCATTCATCCTCTTAAAATAACTACATAGCCCTCCCCAATAACTTTCTAGCAAAGTAGGGCTGCTTTTAGCTCCTATTAGCCCTCTGCTTGCTAGTGTAGGCAGACTGATCAGTGTCCAAGTTTCTGGCAGAGTGCTACAACCCAGCAAGGCTGCCAATTATTTTGGATCTTTTTAACCATCAAACCCAACTTCAGAGAGTCAAGACAGCAAGAATGATGGAGTGTGCAACTTTTTTTTTTCTTCTTTTAATTTATACTTACCTTCCACCTTTCATCTTTGTTTTATTATCGCATCCATTCAACTGTACTCCTGCAGGAAGGAAAGTATGAATGATGAAGTGAAGGCTGCAATTTTTTCTTTGTCTCTTATACACATGATAGTAATGGTGTGTTAGTTGTAGGAAGCTGGTACAATTGATATAACTTTTAAGATAGCAACATCTGCAGAACTATTTAGGTATTTCCCTGGACTGACATTGGAAAAAGTAATCTAAAAATTGTCCATTCCCTCTTTGTAGACAACAGAATCTATCACACAGAAACCACTGTCACACTAAATAAGGAGTTTATCACATGTAACTGCTCCCTGTAATACAGTTTGTTAAATTAGAACAAAAGTAACTCAATATTGTCATTGTCAGTGACACTGTTAGCAGCAGAAACACAGAAGACTCTGTAAACTACATAATTTCTGGAATAATCTATAGTAACAGCTTCACTATCAAAGTAACACTTTAAATGACTTCTTAAATTATTTACACTATTTACATTGTTTAAAATGTTGTCCTCATCTTTAGTCATATTCATGTTTACAATATAGACAGATGTTGAAGGATCGGTACTCTCTAAAATAGTATTAATTTAAACTTTAAGAATGCCACATGTTTCCAGATTGTTCTAATCTTTATCTCAAAAGTAATACTAAAAAACATCATCTGTATTGTTACACATAATATAATTATTCTATCATTATCTATAGTCAGACTAATGTCCTCATCTTTGTTGTTATTATCACACTGTTTCGGCCATTATACCTCCTAGATTTCTTTAAACGTTTGTCAATCTGGGTAACCTTCAGGCAGAAACAATTACCACCTATCGTCCGATTCACTCCTCCCAAGTTATTTGAACAAGAGTAGAGGTTTATCCCTTCTTTCCTGTTTAGGATTGGGTTTTCAGTTCCTTCTAAAGTCCTTTTCATTATCTCTCACTCCTAGAGCCCCTTGCATCTTAGTGGCATTACTACTTTGCTTGAGGTGAATTGATTGAAAAAATAAATAAATAAATAAATAAAAAAAAAAATATATATATATCCTATTTGGAGAATTCATGACTAAGTTCAGTACTAACTATATTACTTGGAATATTATTATTAGTACACAGAAAATAGGTAATTAAAATAACAATGCTCTCCAAATAGTAAACCTCTAAATTTCCTTTGATCTTATTTCAACCAATTCCAGTAGTTCTAATTAAAACTTAAATGTATCCAGGATTTATACTTCAGTTTATCCTTGGTTGATCTTGCAGATGTTATATATTTGGCATGGCATTTTGTTGTTCAGAGTTCAAGACAGATTATTACCTTGTCAGATTTATAATAAACAGTCTTGAAGGAGTGGGAGGGACAAGGATCAAACGCAAACTTTTGTGAGAGACTGAAAAGCTGAGTAGTAAAAAGCATTCATAAAAAGTCTAAAATAGAAATAAGAATCAGACGCCACAGTTTCTCTGCAACAAAACAAGTCTATTATCTCAATCTCATAGTAAGAGAAAACTTGTAAAGTCAAATGATATTTACTTAAGTTGATTTATTTATCACTTTTTTAATCCAGAATAAAAAGACATAGAGAAATGGCTTATGATTTTAGATTCATAGCAATGTAGAACACTGTTCATTTTATACAGAATAGGATGCTTCTTATTTTACTGATTAACTAATGTGTGTTAAAAATTAACATTAGTTCACACCAAACAAGCTTAAAATACTTCTAAACTGAATGACCTGGAATGGCAAAAACAAGTTTTAAATACCGAGAGAGAATATACATTTACATAAAATGTATAAAACTTGTGAATTTAACAAGAACACGATAAATACCAATGATAAGTGTTCTAGAAAAAATATGTTCCAATTTCTTATTTAAGATATTTTTAGTAGTGATGTAATAGTCAACTTTTTATTCCAACAGTTCACATTTTTACTTGAAGATTATTTCAATTAATTGGGGAATGTCAATGATTTTATATTATAGATAGGTAACAGAAACATTTGAAGATAAATCATTTATATCTGTAGTCCATGCTGAATGTTTCTCTGATCTGGTCACTTTTTTTTTTTTTTTTTTTTTTTTTTTTAAGTAGGATACTTACAAAATAAGAAATTTAAATGATTTTTTTAATAACAAACTTTAATTTTGATTCAGCAAAAGGCTAAAACTGATTCTAATTAAATGTTATTTTTTTCATATTAACCTATCAAAGTTTGTCAAATTAATTTCAGTTCATGATGAATATTTTAAATCTATATTTAAATTTTTTTTATAATCAATTCAACCCAAGCAAGGTGACAATGCCACTAAAATGCAAGGGGCGAGAAAATAAGAGAGAGAAAATAAAAAGACTTTAGAAGGAATCAGAAACCCAATCCTAAACCAGGAATGAGGAATAAATCTCTACTGTTCAAAAGACCAGGGAGGTGTAAGATTCAAAGTGAACACAAATATTAATAAAACAGTAGAAAATAACTATATAAAATTCTTTGAGAAGCATTTCTCAAATATTTAAAAGTGAAAAACATTCTTTATAAACAGATTTTAAAGTTAATTTAAGAGAGTATTTTTAAAAATTTTTTTAAAATTCCATCTTTTCATCTAATCTGATTTTTTTTTCATTAATTAACTATTAATGACAAGTAAATCCAAAATGCAATCTTAATCATAAACCTTAATTTCGAAATAAATATTAAGCTCCAAAAGATTCACAAAAGCAAATTAAATTTTTCTTTAAAAAATTATATTCCCAATTTTCTATCCCAAAACTTGAAAATGTTTAAAATTTATTATTGTAGTTTTTTTTTTATTGAATTTTCAAAATAGATCATCTCAATTTGTAAAAATCAATGTCAAATTCTATTTTTACAACCACTTTTCTCCTGAATTTGATTTGAATGAATTTTCAAATTCTAGAATTTCACTTTACAAAAGGGGTGCAGAAGAGTTCTTGGTTTGACCCACATCCCAAAACGTTTTTTGAATCCTTTCTTAATCAGACCAAGGACTTTTCAGCACACCTATATTTTAAAAACTTTTTCAGTGCAATATAAAATACTTTACTTCTCCATTTACACTATTTACATCATACGGACTGTTGTCCTCACCTTTACTGCCATATTCTCAACATTTTGGCTGTTGTATGCTCCAACCTTCTTCAGGTGAAATTTTTTTTTTTTTTTTTAATTTGTTTCACCCCAAGTAAGGGAGGCATGCCACTGGTATACAATGGGTTACAGAGAGTGAAGGTGAGGGAAGAGACTGACTATGGAAGTGAGGAGGAAATTATAAAAGCTGAATGATGTTCAAAAAGATAGATGGTGATTGATTGCATTTAAATTTTTGAAGATTGTAGTTATCAGGGAAGCAAGGAAAAAAAAAGGGGGGGAGTTCCACAGGCAACAAGTGGGAAAAAAGAAACTATTAGAGTAGAAGTGGTGGTTACATTTAATTAATTCAGCAGTAAAAAGGTACCTAAATGCCAATCTAGTAGCACACTTAAACTCATATAGTTCAGGCACCAGAGAAAAAAAAAGGTTGTCAGAGCAGTCGCCATGAAAATATTTGTAGAAAAGACAGAGGGAAGCCATGGCATGTCAGTGAGAATGTGACTGAAGTTGAGATGCCAAGTCAGGGTCAATTACATTGCAGATCCTTCTTTGGATTTTTGTCAAGAACCTCAAGATGAGCAACAGGAGCACCAGACCAGATATGATGCATGGACAAATGGTAGATTTGTAAATGTATGTAGGAATTTCAAACCAAACCTTTTATTTAGTTTATGGGGGTAGATTGTTCTAATTCCATGTGCCATGCATTTTGGATATCTCAGTATCAGTTAATTCCCTTTAGCAGTTAATTCCCTTTAGTAACTCAACTGTAAATTTTTTTGCTCCTTCTGTGGCTAGGTATTGAACTCACAACTCTTTGGGTCAAGTCACATTTTTGATTACTCGAATGTAAAATCCTTTATTACTCATAGAAAAAAATAAATCTATAATCAAAATTCTCCCAGTTTGAGGCTTCGAAAGCAAACAGACTAATTCATAACACCTTGATACACTTGTATTCAAACCATTTCTTAATGATATTTGGATATTGTGGATACTATAATTATCCTCTGTCAAAGGATTGGAAAAAGTTTACTCCTCCTCCTGAAGATTGTGCTAATAATAACATAAAATTCCATTGTGAACATATAAATTGAATTTTTTCTCATCAAAGGAGATGACTTCCTTGCTTTGTTCCTTGCTCCCACTTTTTACCCACAACATGATTATTCTTATGAATATCAGTCAAAACAAGTACCATACATTTAATAGAAGTAGATAAGTTTGCCTGTTTTCTAGTCCACACTCCACCCTAGTCTTTTAAACAGAAGTAGAGGTTTATTCTTTGTTTCTTGTTCAGGATTGAGTTCTAGTCTTTTCATTCACTTTCCCTCCAAGTAGCCCCTTATGTTTTTGTGACATTATCGCATTACTTAGGGTGAATTGATTATATATATATATATATATATATATATATATATATATATATATATATATATATATAGATATATAATGCTTACAAAAAAAGCACTAAACTTGTATACAGTAACTTTAAAAACAAAGCATTAGGAAATCAATTGACTGAAATCGCCCGAAGATGGCAAAAGTTTGAAATCAAAATAGAATCTGTTGATCTTCAAATTTTTTATGCTTAAAAGCTCTGCAGGTTAAATTTTTATAGACATATTGAGCACTTTTAATACTACTGTTTCCTGGTTTAATTCAACTATGATCATTAACTTTTTTATTATTATTATCGTCATAATAATATATATATATATATATATATATATATATATATATATATATAGCTGAATTCTCAAAAAAACAATTGCTAATGGCTCTTTTAGAGGAGTTTAATTGCATAATACCAACAATATTGCTGCCTTCAACATAAGCCAAAACATTTATCTTCTTTTTTGTCAAGACCTGATCCTCATGGTATCTTCAAAATATGAAGAAAATGTATTGTCGTATATGCAGTGTTCAGATGACAATTGATGATATCTAGATTCAGTTAAAATTCACATCAGTAGAACATTTTAGAAACATCTTAGAAAAAAAAAAAAAACAATATTTTTTTTCTAACATGTCTCATACTTATTTTTTCACAATCTGAACATAGGAGATGATTGATTTTAAAATCAAATTCCCTTTCTATTTTCTTCATATGGCACATTGAATTTAAAGCTAAGTGCCACTGTAACTTCAACATTTCTTAATGTAACATTTGTTGCATTTTGTCCCTACCACATAAGATTTCATCAATAAAAATACTATTAGCTTAAAGAAGTCTTTTCAAATGAAATACAGAACATAGGAGTTTTGCCATTTCAATTAGCCACTATTAATTATATATATATATATATATATATATATATTTGTATATCTTCCATAACAAAATTTACAAATAATATTTATGAGGAATGTTGAAATTATTTCCACTATATGTGTGTGTGTGTGTGTGTGTGTGTGTGTGTATACATACACGTTGGCATTTCTGACCATGAGACATAACTTTAGTTGATTTGTCCTGAAGGTGACCTTGATGTTATCAGCCTGGGGAGGTGCTGCCATCATATGCCACTTTTGGAAAATGCCTAAAGACTATCCAACAAGTTGACCCAAGCTTTACAAGAGAAACTGGATAGACAGAACTGTTCAAATGCCATCAGTGGTTGTGCTAGCTCAAACTATAAAATAATCATGACTGAGGGTTTAAGTGTATTGGACTTGTTCAAACTGTTGATCCCTATAGATGATGTGCTCTCTCAAAAAAACTGTAACCAAGGTCCACTCAGCATAGTTGCAGTATAAATTAAGGTAGGCTCTATTGGTGTTGAAGAAGCACATGCGCATGAGTGGGTTTCTGCAACAAGGAATGGCTAGCCACCCTTGCAGATGGGTATGCTCTGAAACAAGTAGCCAGCCATCACACACACACAAACAAGAATGCCAAAAAGTTCTCAAACCAACCAAGAATTTTATGCATGCATGCTATTTCATATATTCATTACACAATTCAAACATACTTGATATTAGGTTGGTGCAAAAATAATATCGTTTTTTGACATTAAAAAAATATGTCAAAAAACGATATTTTTGCACATACCTAATACATCAATTCACAACATTTCCCCCTAAATTCCAATATTTAGTCATTTAACCTTTCCTTCAAAATTCCAATATTTAGTCATTGAAATATTACTCTGCTGCTGTTATCAGTGCCAAACCATTAAAGCATTTCTCCTTTCCAACATCCTTTTATGGTTTGGAAATAGAAAATAGTAAAATGGAAAAAGATCTGATTATTTGGATGGATGGTCAATGCACTCAAATCCCAAATTCTTCAAAATATTCATCAGATTACCAACAGCATTGTCTTGAAAAACAACAAAAAAAAAAAAAAAAAAAAAAAAAACCCACCTTTCTGCCTCATTTAATCAACACTAGTACTCAGCATTAACTGTTTAGCTATTCTAAAAGGTAGTTGCAGGTGGAGGGTTACCCCACCTTGTCTGCCAATGGATTTTTCTTAACACAACTAGGTAGCACTGTATTGAGTACAATAAAAAAAAGAAAAAAAAAAAAAAAGGACAGAAACACTCTTTTTACTCTTGGATGTAGTAGCAACAATAGGACTCTTCCTCCCCCTCCAGAGAAACTTCCCAGACAAACCACCTTTCAAATTAACCATATGGTATAATGCGTGTGTGTGTTGCTCTCACACACAATCTAAGCACATAAATGTTCTTTCCTAAATATACTTTTCTTTCTCTTTTCTAAGCTATGTTGTTCTTGCATATACATATATATGTGGCTATAATTCCTACATGTGATAAATTTATTGATTTTGAAAGACATCCTTTACAAAGTAGAATCTCCTGCTACAAAATGATGACCAACAGCAACCTCATCTATTACAATCCTGTAGCACCTGTTCACTACACAGTCATTCATCAAAATATCATTTATCCCTGGAAAAAAAAATTTAAAAAAACATCTGTAACTTCAAAATTATCATTGTTGTTTTCTAAGCTGGACCACGGGTCCCTTTAGTTTTGGGCCAGAGGCCCAATTAGCCCACCTCAGAAGATAGCTACATGGAGTGTGGCTTTTAAACTAGTGAATAATAAACCCAAAACATTCCCTGAATGTTTCAGCCCTTCTTCTGGCTGGGATTTGTGGATTGGATCATGAACATGATCAACTATTTCAGGAGTGGACACTATTCAAGACTTCCCAGAGTATATTGCATTTTGGGTCTCAAAATTTCCACATCTCTTCATAGTTTGGTATTTTTCCACTACTGTTTGCATCATCCCTTCATGGATTTCTTTTAGAGTTTTCTTCTGCAGGAACACAAACTTCAATATGGCCTACCATTGACATGATTCAGTCAATGAATAGAAAAATAAAATCCTGAGAATGAGCACTTCATGCTAGAAAAGAACATTGTTTCCAGCTACAGTAACAAAGCAATACACAGATTTGGGAAGTGGGTTGGACCAAGAACTTTTCAGCAAGCCTTTGTATATACACATATTTTCAAGTGGATTTTGCTGGGAGAGAGAACTCTTACTCTCTGATAATTTTTTTTTTTTGGTTTTGATTAATCTTTTGCACAGCAACATTTTATTTTTTTTTTTTTTTTTTAAATATTTTTCTTAAATAAAATAAGAACAATGAGTCCCAAAAAGTATTTGACAAATATGCTGGGGTATTGTATGTACTCCAAGAGAACAAAATCTATTCTTAAAAAAAGAAAAAAAAAAACAACAAAAAAAAAAAAATGGCTGCATTATTTTATTTAAGTGACATGTCAAAAAAAAGAAAAAAAAAAAAAAAAAAAACCTTACTGTAAAAAGCTAAAGAAAATCAAGTTTCTTAAATTATAGTTGGTTAAGTTATGCATTTTTGACTAGTGTTTCTTTCAATTTAATTTCTGTTGCTTTGTATTGCAACTACTCAACATAGTATTAAAATTAATCTTGAATTTTATTATTAAAACATGAAATATTGTCAGTTATTAAATTTTGACAAGTATTTCTTTCACTTTAGTTTCACTTGCTTTCTTATTACAATTACTCAGACCTTCATTTAACAGCTATTAGTAAACAATGTAGATCAGAAATAAAGAAAATTTCAGAATATTTAACAGGATTGATGAAATTCCTTCAGTGCCAAGAGTGGACAACCAGACATTAAATGATGAACAGACTCAACTTGTTGTTCACATAATTTACATATAAAGTGTGCATCATTTTTTATTATGTTTGCCTGGTAATTCCTAGGGAATAGTTTGGTTCTGTACTGCCATTATAAATGTCTATCTCTGCACTCTGCAATCACTGATGGGATCTTTATTTACATTAGCATCATTACTTCTGCATAATATTGGCCATGTAGTTTTTTGTTCCCAGGTAATTTTAAATTGTTTAACTTTTGAGTCATAGTATCATCTTATGATTTTGGCTACATTTATTGGTTGCGTATTTTATCTTTCTAAGTAAAATTCTATTAAGAAGTTAATGTTTTCTTTACAATTGTTTTTAAAATCATTTCACCCCAAGCAAAGCGATAATAACACTAACACACAGGAAGTAAAAGAGAATTGAGTGAATGAAACCTAGGTCTAATCAAATACCATTCTTAAAATCTTGTGGACTTGCACTACAAAATCACAAAGAACTGTACCAGATAATAGAAATTGCATCACTTGATGACTTTCAACAGCAACAACAATTTTATGGAAAGTATATGTAACTTGAAAAGCAAATAATGACAATCAAAATTTTGACATTCCACACTACTTCAAACAAAATTTAGGAAGGAAGCACCTATCAAGACTGAAAAGGGCAATAACAGCTATTGGATTTGAGAAATCTAATTTCCTGTAAAATCATTTTAATAGAAATATTTTTATAAATTTCAACCAGCAAGGCACTAGCTGCTTGGTCAATGAATGCCAAATATTTCCTTATAATAAAATGACTAATTATCTTTATTTCTTTACAATAGAAAAAACTGAAGATGAAATATTAGTGAAAAATTAATAATTGACAAGGTTTCCTCTAATAACAATAAAATTTATGTTTGTAAGGTTGTTAAAACATTTTTGTGCCCATCAAAACTGCTTAAATAGTAAAAATGTTAAAACAAAAAATATCAAGTATTGAAAATCACATCTCAACTGTAGTGACATTAATGATGCAGAAACAAAACAAATAAAAGATAGAAAACAACACAAATTTAATGATGATAATTTTGCTGAACAAAATTTATGTACATTATACAATAACAAAGACTAAAGTAGAAACGACAATTAGTGAATTAGTTAATCAAGCCTAAGAAAGACTGGCAACAATGATGTAGTCAAAAAATGATCAACAGATTGTTTTTAATTATAAAGATAGAAGCTGAAAACTATTCATGATTTCAAAAGTAATGCAAACATATTGTGAGAGAGTTTATAAAATACATCAATATAATCAGAATAATATACAACTATGAGCTAATATGTGTAAATCTAAATGGAATAAGGTCAGTGATTATTACTTTATTAATAAATCTAATGTTATGTCCTTGCATTTTGGTAGGTTAGGTCAAGCATTTACAAACAGCTGTATCAAGGGCAAACAGGCCAAAACCGTTGATTAACATTTCTTGGCTATTTTCAAAGATTTACTGCTTGTCCTAAAATTAGATTTATGCTCTTATTTTATCAATAGCCAACAGTAATTGCTTTCTAAAATGCATTCAGTGAATTATAATTAGTTGAAAAGAAACTATAAATCAGCCAATAACAAATCAGAACAAAAAAATTAAAGAGTACAGTGAGATTTTTTTCAAGGCATTTGTCCAAACAGGATAAGAATTAGAATAATAATCAAAATCATTTGTATCCAACGAGCAAATTGAATCCTAGATAAATGGTCAAGTATCCATATCTGTTTATTACTGGGAAAAAAATATTCATTATAAAAATATCTGCATATAGCATAAATAGCATTATCTTAAATAATGGAGAATCTTTCAACTAACAAGTTAAACAATGTCATTTTTTTTTTTTTTTTTTTTTTTCCACTTATACAGGATACGAATTCCACATGTTTCCTGTACAAGTTAGAACATGTATCACTTCCCTTTCTTTGAAAAATTACTTTTTGAAATGAACTTTTAAAACGATGTGCCATTTTCTGGTTACGTCTGATACAACCATTTGTTTAGCACATTCTACCTAGGTAGTATTCTTGTTATCTCACAATTTTTTAAATTTTAAAAATGTACATTTTCAAAATTTTATTTTAATATTTCCCCATATAGCATATGCTGAAAGAAAAAAAAAAAAAATTAAGAAAACGCCTTTCAAAAATCCTTCCTCATTTGTAAAATTTCAATAATGAATTTCATGATTATTGTGGGAAATACTAAGTTTTAATTTATAAATTTCACAAGACCTAATAAACAATGTATGCAATTAGCTTTAAAAATCCAAAAACATTCTGTGGCAGTTTAACAGAAAAAAAAAATATTTTAGCAAAATATATGTAAAGACACACATACTACATGGAAAATACTAATAAAAAAATGCAACAATTTATTACAATAAATAATATTACTAGACAAGAGAGAATTCAATAAAAGTTGTTATATCTCAAAAATTAGGTGACGCTGAATAAATGTTTAAGGAACTCAAGAGGAAGACACTAAATATAATGGGTATTAAAGAAAAAACTATTAAAGCAATAGAATCAATTATGACAATAGCGCTATACAAAATAACTGAGGTATCTTACATAAACCAATATTGATCAATCTTCAAAAGTGAAGATAGAAAGCAGACGTGATTCACACCATGTTAACATTGTAAAGAAAAAATGAATTTAACCTGACGTAAAATATGAAGTCAGCAAAATGATGCAGTATTAAAAGAGATAATGCATTTATCAATAAAATGTTGAAAAATCTTAAAGACATATTTTGCTGCTCTTCAAATTTTTAGTTTGATGCATTAAAAGTAAAAGTGCTGAAGCAGGTTTTAATATTTTTAAACAATACTAACTAGTTTATAAAAAAGATCAACATCAGAAATTTTGGAATTACATGATCCAAAAAAAATATGAGGTGCTATAGCAAAGTTCAGGAAAATTAAGTCAAGAAATAGTTTTCTCAACAGAAATAAAATAATAAATAGGGTTCATTTCCTGGTTGAATGGCTTTGACAGATGTGTGAAAATGCCTGGCATGACACAACAAACACTGGGTAACTTGACAAATGGACAGACTAACTAATTTGTTCAAATTCCCTAAACGTTTAAGCAGCTCCACCCAAAACACACACACACACACACACACATATATATATTAAAAATTAATTTCAAAAAGCAATTTTTCAAAGAAAGGGAAGCAATACATGTTCCAACTTATACAGGAAACAAGTGGAATTTTCATCATGTATAAGTAAAAAAGAAAATTGCATTGTTTAATTTGTTGTGTTAGTTTTCCATTATTTAAGACAATGCAATTTATGTTAGAGATATTTTTTATAATGTTTACCTCTTTTCCAGATACATAACCATATATATATATATATATATATATATATATATATATATATATATATATATATATATATACACACACACACACACACACACAGAAAGGGGTGATGAAAAGCTTTCAGACAGACATTTCTCAAAATCTGGCTAAATAATCAAACATCAGTTGTCTTTTTTTCATCTTTTGGAAAGGCTCCTTGGCTGGGCTGAAAACTCTTCCGTACCCTATTGTGTGTGTGTATATATATATATATATATATATATATATATATATATATATATATATATTATATTATAATATAATATATATATATATAAATAATTGTGTACTTGAGCAGAAATCCCACTTTATAAAAGTTGCATTAAAGACAACTGACAAGGTACTGCGGTTAAGCTTTTATTAAATATTTCTTGTGTTTGTATAAGTAAAAAAAGATTTTTAAAAAAATGTTTAAAATAATGGAAGGCTTGATAATAAAAATGCAAAATCAAACACTCAATAACATTATCTATGAACATGGTCACAATGTGCTGACCGTGTTTGAAAAATCAAGAAAAAAAAAAAAAACACTCCCATAACTCTAGATACATATATAAAAATCTACACAGTTAAAAATAAAAAACAACCTTGATAATGGCTAAAAGAATAGCCAAAAGTGCTCAATAATACAAAATATTCAGATAATTTTTACACTCTTTATGTCCAGAAAAGAAAACACTTATATAAACACAAGAGAAAATGAATAAAAAGCTTAACCACAGTAACACACATTATATATATCGCAAACTTAGTATAAAGAAAATGAAAAATAAGAATTAATTAACAATACTTGAGTCAAGGTGCTGAATATAACGTGAATCAGCTAAGTGACAAATTTTCTTCGTATTAATCTTTATATATATATATATATATATATACATACATACATACACACACACACACACACACACACACACGGGTATGCTGCACTTTTGGAAAGTGCCTGAAAATAATGCTATGTGTTGACTTAAGCATTGTGTGTGAAACTGGGTAGACAGAACTGAAGTCATCAATGTAAATTGTAAACCAAGGGTTTGAGCATACTAGTGGTGCTCAAACTGCTGATCATGCCAGATTATACACTCTACCAGAAAATATACCCAAGATCTACTCTGTATAGGTGTTTGCAACAGGGATTGTCTAGCTACTCTAGTAGACAAGTGTGCTCAGAAAATGGGGGACCAGATATTTTATATATATATATATATATATATAAAATATGAAATATGAAAATGCACAAATTATAAATCAGGAAATTTCCATCTAAAAAATAAAAAAAGAATAATAGAATAAGCAGTTGCAAATCTTTCAATGTTTAACTGATTAAGAAGATGACCATCTCAAAACTTGTTTTTCTGTAGAAGCCACATTGAGTTCTGTAAAACTTTTGAGGTAGACTATCAGAGCTATGGGGAAACAAACTGAAAAGAATAGAACTCTTTTCTTCAGTCTATCTTATTTGATGGACTAAAGAGAAGTTACAGGGAATGTTACAAAACTTAAGGAAAGCTATTTATGATATTAAAAATATGGCAGTAGACAAAGTATAAATTTAATGTTATGGTAGTGTGAGGGCAACTCTTCATTTTGGTTGAAGTAATGGTTTTGCTTTATATTCTAATGTAGCTGAAGTTCCAGTAGATCTTTACTCCACTGGCAGAGAGAAAAAGAAACAGGAAACACTAAAAATAGCTGATACTGTTAAGGATAATTCAAGGAAACAAGACTATCTTCTCATTCATCAAGATGAAAAAAAAAAAAAAAAAAAATTGAAGTTATAAAACCATGAAAAAAATTGTATATTTTTAAAAAAATGTTTGATGAAAGGATAATCTGACCCAATTTTTAAGAAGCTTCTTTTTTATATATCACTCTAAAAATACTAAGAAAAATAATCAAAGGCCAATCACAAGTATTTATCTTTTATTGATATTAATTTGTTAAAAAGCCAAAAAATATATAAAACACTTGGTCAGAAGAATAACCAGAGGAAAGAACAGAAGAAAGGATATCCAGTCAGATCACTAATTCTCAGATACATGCACTCAAATTAAAACAGGCCATCTCGTAAGAAATGTCATGATTTTCCAACTTGACAAATTAAATTGAACAGAAATCTGAAAAATACAGCAAAATAATTAACTTCTGATTGTGTATAACTTCTCAGTTCTAAGGTACTATAAATTCTGTGTCAACAAACTTTTAGGAATTTCAAGTTTTTCTTACTCACAGGCAAGTAATTTCTTATTTTCAGATGAGTCATCTAACACTTCTTATATAATAAATAAATAAAAAAAATGTTTTTTTTCCTTTTAGTGAATTTGGCCCCACCTAACATTTTCTTCATTGAAACAACCATTTTTCTTTTATTCCCTTAAAATAAAAACCTGATCTTTACACTTTGTAAAATTTATCTTATCTTTTATACAAATCTCAAGTAAAATTGCTTAAGAAACATAAATTTACATAGGCCCCTAACTAAAGTATTTTTTAAGTTTTACATTTGATTAGTAGCAAAACTAATATGTACACCTCTGGCCTTTTCTTATACTGAATATGTCACTTGTTTGTAGATTTTGCAACCACTAACTTCATCTTATAGTGCTTTGAAAATGCTATATTTATATTAAGTTAGTAATTGCGATAATGATACATTGTACCCTGACAAAACTGTCTATCAAGTGGCCAATTTTAAATCTGTATATTAAAACAGGAGTGGTGAAATGGACAGAAAATGCAAAGGATCCTAGTCATACATTTTAGGAAGCAGACTGGCATAATCGGAAAAAAAAAAAAAAAAAAAAAATCCCCCCCTCCCCCAAAAAATCAATCACTTATAGCATCTTCCATAATACTGACCAGTCAACTGATCCCTAGCTTGGTGAGATAGCAGACAAGGTATGTACTTGATCTCTCAAGGTCATGAAAAGCAACACATAGGCCAGAAATGATTACAGGGAGTTGATCAAGTTTCTCATTATCTGGTTGGGTGGTCACATAGAGAACTTTATTTTTAACCAATAGCTGATTATCATGCTAGATGACTTTCAAAAGCTATATATAATTTTAATCTCTCCCTACTTATGACTCAGTCAAGGATGATAAAGAAAAGATAAAAGATAGACAAAGTAACTGAGACCATTTTATACCAAAAGTGTTTCTAATGACTCCCTTTTTTAGACTCAACACTGATGATTGATTTGATCCAAAGTATCAAGCACTTCTTGCCTGACTCTAGTTAAAGACATCTGTAGTACTTGGCACACAGAGTAATGGCAAAGAAAGCAATTGTAGATTCAGTGCCAAGTTTATGCCAATAAATGTTTCACAATAATTGCTATCAGATCTTTGGTATTTTCCAACTACTCAAAGTTGGTATCTGATTACAGAACCTTTTATTTATGTATTTATTATAGAAACAATATACCAATTGCATAAAATCAGTTTTCAAAAATTAGAAAAATATGCCAGAATGAATTTAGGCATATCTTTTGCATTTTAGATATTTTGTAAGGTCATTTCTACAATAAGGATTCATGTAGACATAAAAATATCTTGAAAATTACTGTGGCACCTTATCATAAGAATTGCAATTAGTTAACAGCTAA
This sequence comes from Acanthosepion lycidas, assembly GCA_963932145.1. Classification (NCBI taxonomy): domain Eukaryota; kingdom Metazoa; phylum Mollusca; class Cephalopoda; order Sepiida; family Sepiidae; genus Acanthosepion; species Acanthosepion lycidas. Next base: position 57,602,265 of record OZ010571.1, on the reverse strand, counting down.
TTTTTCTTGGTTTGAAGATTTATTAACCATGTACGATGATAAACTACATTTAGCAACAAGGCCTCTGATGGGGAGGTTTTGAGGAGCATAGAACCATCTGGTAATTGCTATAGTTCCCAGGTCCACCCTCACCTGGGGTGGTAGCAACTGTTAGAGTCCCAGTTATCGGCAAATAGTTAACCCCTAAACTGGAGTAAAAACACTATGAAAGTATAAACATTTTTATAGTAAAAATACCAGCAATACATTTTCATAGAAAAAAAAAAAAAAAAAAAATTACCAGCAATACACTTTGTGAAAGAAATTACTAATGCTTTCAATAAAATTAAATTTCAGCATTAAATAACCCATAAGGAGTTGATATGTCACTAAACAAATGATTTGTTAAATCTTTAATTTTCATTATTAATTTTCAAAGTTAGGTTACCAACATCAGTTAACTTAGGAATTTTTAAAATTCACATTTCTTTCACCTAATTTTCAAAATACAATAAAAATATATGCAAGCAAAAATGTACAATTTTAAGGTAAATTATAATCATATGAAGAATAATAGTAAAGCAGAACTCTTAAAATGATTGTTTTTGATTATGCTTTTAACATCAAAGAAAAATATCTGTCAGTCTAATTGTTAAACTTTTCTCATATCTAAAATAGATATTTATTAAACTTAGTCTTGCACATGTTCACAACTGTGAGATATACAGTAAGGCTTACAACAGTCTACAAAATACTTTTTTTTATTGCTGCTCTATGGTATGCACCTTTACTGATTGATTAAATGACAATTAATGATCTTTTAGTTAGCAGCATAGTATGTACTTGACCAAGGATACATACTTTTGAATTCAGAGTTGCCTTTCTCCTATACTGGTTGCCAACCAAGGCTGAAGAGGTCGGTCTGCTCTAATACTTAACCCATAGTTAGAGGGAGAAGAGATGGATTAATTATGTTTATCAAGGGTATTGGCCCAAAAGTGGATGTAACAAAACTCTAGTGGAATTCAAACTCATCTTTCCGACTTCTTATTCCACACATCCTCATACTAAAGAAAATTGAAACTTGATGAAATTCATAACTCGTTTAAATCTTATTTATATTACTTAGAATTAGTCTAACAATATCCTCACCATTGTTGTTATCACAACATTTTAACAGTTGTGCCTTTCAACCATCATCTTGTCCATGTTGACCAAGGTAACCTTCAGGAAATTTCAATCTGAACATTTTGTTTAATCTACAGGGGTAGATTGTTCTTGTTCCACTCTCCATGTCTAGGGATATCACATTTTGGTTAATTCTCTTTTTAGTAATGCTCAGTTATTTATAGTCCTGTTTTTACCAAGTCTATCTGCATTATCCAGCAGAAGAATTGAACTCACAAATTTACTAACCAACACTTTTTTTCTCATTCACACTAAACATATGAAGAAGTTCTTAATCATGATAGGTATAAGATTGTTAAGATAGAGAAATCAAGTAACAAAAATCAGGTAACAAAAATCAAGTAACTGACAGTTTGAAAAGTAATTCTCTATTCCTGACATTAATTTTTCAAATATTTAAAACATGTTGTCTTTAACTCCAAAGAAGTGCATATTTATGACAGTTCCATATTACAGCCTAAAAGTATTTACACTATTGCAGCTCAACAATAAAGTGAAATTTTATAGTAACCATTTATCAACTCAAAATCTTCAGCATAAATATAAGTCGAAATTTTTTAGCAGAAAACAACACTAGCAACATGAATTTTGAACATTTTTCAAAAAAAAATTCTATGTATATAATTTTGAAAAGGATACAAAAAGGAAAAACTTCTATTTTTGACTAAGTCAAAATTGAACAGTGAATATCAGCAAGCTATGCTTTACTGATTTAACTAATTTCATAATGATTGCGAAGAGAAGGGAAACCTTTCAATTATATTTAGATACATAATGACCAAGAAATGATACAACAGCAAAAAGAGCAGATTCAATGGATCTCAATACAAAAACGTACAAAATAGTAATAATTAATCAGGAAGTGCCTACTTTAATCTAACCTTATCAAAAATAGAATGCAGTAATAATCCAGTGAAAAAAAAAAAAAAAAAAAAAAAAAAACTTATAATTTGTAGGTAGATGTGTAGCAGATAATTTTCAAGTTTCATTTGAAATTATCATTGGATTATAAATAATTTAAAAATTGTACCGAAGGCCATTGAAATACAGTATAAAATTTATTTAAAAATGGAAAAAATAAGAAAGTATAATTTATAACAGAACACTAACAAGAATTATCACAATCAAAATTTTGTTAGCAATTTCTTTTTACATGATGATAAAAAAAAAAAAAAAAAAAAAAAATTAAAAAATAATGTTTAAACTTTTAACCAAAACATACAGAAAATAATGACACATTTACATACAGAAAATATATATATAATGAAGAAAGGAATTATTTACACAATGATCTTCCAGTAGAAAAATATGTAAACTAAATGATTAACTATAATGAAGTTTCAAAATGCACAGAATTTGACATTGCTAGGAAAAGTTTTCTTCCAAAGATCATCATTAAAATAACTTTACCATATTTGACACAAAAGTTAAAAGGTATCATTAAAAAAAATATATAAGATTGCTGTTCCATCCTCAAGTTATTTTAAATAATGCAAATTATATTAATGAACTTAGGAGAGACTTATCAAGTATTGTCACCCAGTAGTATTTTCTGCTTTCTTATGGTTAAATGGATGTTATAGTGCGATGGTTTACGTTTTTTGTTTTTTTTTTCCTTTATATATCAGTTGGTTTAATTTGTAAGAGCAATCACTCACAAACTTCCTGTATTTATAATATTTTTATCTTGTAAAAAAGTTTACCCATGAAATTTCTAAGATGAATTATTATTAAAATTATTATACACTACTCTATTCAGACATTTGCCAGTACACACTTCAATCTTCTTAAAATATCTTTTTTACAAGGTGCAGCAGAAATACCTTCTAAATAATGGTAAGATATTAGTGACAATGGTATCTTCATCTAGCTAATGTCTTACCATTATGTGGGAGGTATTTCTAGGAGGTATATCTGGGAGGTATTTCTGTCGCACTCTGTATAAGGTAACAACCTGGAAATTTTGAACCCAACCCTTTGTTACGTAGATTTCCTAGTGGATAAAGCTATAAATGGAGAAAAAAAATTGTTTCAGTAGCTACTTATTGAATTTCATACAATGTGACTATGTTATTATGGCATGGCAATAAGTAAAAAAAAATAATGAATAGAGAGAGAAATAAAATAAATAGTTTACTAAAAATATAAAATAACAAAATGCACACATTAAAAATAAACCCAAATTGTTCCCACTGCTAGCAAAACAAACACTTAATTAAAATTTTATCTCACTCTGTTCTAGCACACCAACTCTCAGTAAAATCTGGAATTTTACAATGAGTAAAAAATGAGATGAAAATGGCAAGAACAAATAAAAACTTCATCCACATCATAGGTAAAATCTGGAATTCAGAGAACAAGTTGAAATATCAAGTATCAATGAAACATCCCCAACTTCCTATACATCATATGTACCTATCTACACAAGTAAAAGAAAAGTAAACAATTTTGTTTATTTGCACACATCCCTTCAGGCATAGACATCAGCTCCATTTGGATATTGACCCAAAATAAAACAAACTTTCATTCTTGTTACATACTGAACTAACATATTCATGTTTGTTGGTACTAATTCTTTTACCATTTTTATGAAACATTGATACCACTAAATCATCCATTAAAGTAACTAAACCCAGTGAAAATATATTTGTTATATTGTGATCTCTCATACAAATTGAAGCAACTGATTCATAAAGGGGAAAAAAATAATGTAAAACATCACGCTATAACAATCATTAACCATGTCTGCTATGTCTCTGAATTGAACTTTCTTCGAGTCCATACCAAGCAAAGCAGTAAAGCCACTAAGACAGAAGGGGTTACTAGGTGAGGAAGAATTAGAAACAGAAACATTACTAAGGAGCGAGAACACTATGAAGAAAATAAGTGTTGCTTAAGTGGATAGCAATTGGTGCCACTGTTTGTTGACAAAGCAATTGAGCAAACAAATCAAATTTTCAATTACTTGTTACATTTGTAGAAAACACAAAATTTGCTAGACTAAGAGCATTGCAATTTATATTAGAAAAGAAATTTGGTTCCCTAGATATAGTCACAAATATAACCATAGTACCATTCAAAATAATATTAAAATATAAGTAAGTATTTTTCTCACCTATTACTTTTCTTTGCCATAATTCTCTCCACACTTCACTGCTATTATCTGTCAATAATTCTTCTAAGTATCAGTTTCATGTTTTAGCCAACAACACTAAAATGATGAATACTTTCATTCTTTAATTATTTTCTAAGCAACTAAACATTTAACTGCACTAGTTTTTATGTTAAGTTTTTCAATAAAATATTTAATTTTATCAAGGTCTTTAGTTGTCTGTCATATCAGTTTAATGGTAATAGAAATAAAAATTTAGAATTCTAATAAAATGAAATATATTTTTAAATGCTAATACAGCAAGTCTTATTTCTGGGTATCATTTTATGGTTGAAATGGATAAATATAAATATAAATTCTATGCTAACAGATTTTTTTCTCACACTTCTCACTTGTGTAACTCTTCTGACTTGCTTTCCAGCCAACTTTGATTTTCAAAAATTTAAATGCAATGTCAATCATTACCTGTTGTCTTCTTAATACTTCTACTTTTATTGTTTTTACTCCTTAATGTTTTTCTTCTTATATTCTTTCACATTCAGTTACCCCTTGTGTTTTAGTGGCTTTATTGCCTTGCTTGGGGTGAAATTATAAAAAACAAATTTTATGGCCAAGTTGTTAGAACATTAGCATTCTGACCATGAGCCTGAGGCTTGAATTTCACTATGTTTGGTTTGTCAAGAAGATGAAGTCTTGATAATATCAGCTTGGGGAGATGGCCCTAGCATGTGACAGCATTGGAAAGCCATACCATGTGTCGAGCCTCAATGAAACTGAGTAGGTAAAACTGTTCTGAAGCCATTGCACTAGCATGAAATCACGTCATCATGACCAAAGATTTGGGTGTATTGGTCTTGTTCAACTATTGATCACACCAGATTTTCTTCTCTCTCCCAGAACTGTAACTAAGGTCTGCTCAGCATAGTTACAGTATAAACTACAGGTTGGCTCTGTGCATGTTGAAGAAATACAAATGTCTGAACAGTATCTGCAACAGGGATTATATAGTCACCCTATCAGACAAGCCTACAAAAAATGAACAGCCAATCATTACTTACTATTTTGGGTAATCCTGACTTACAAATTTTATTAGTAAACAGCAAAAACAAGAAGCTTAAAAAGGTACATGTTTCACTAAGCTATACCAGGTCTCGCCTCTCTAACTCCCCTTTGAGGTGTGAGGGAGGTACTTCTGGCTAAGTGTGTGGGCTTCTCTTTCATATAGAATTGTCCACCAAAATAAAATTCCCAATTCATGCAAATGGCCTCATCAAACTCTCTGATTCACAGCTATCTCCACCACTGCCATGAGTGGGGAGAAAAGGAATAAAGAGAATGATGATCCCGATGCTCAGGCACAAGAGGACAATAATGACCTATAAGCACTGGACATTTTTAGTAAATACAGTGCACTTTTTTTATGAAAACAGACTATTAGGAAAAGATTATTCTCTATGATCAAGTTATTTCAGTATTTATATTATTATTATGTGATATTTCAAACACATAACAATAAACATTAATATAAATATTAAAAAAACAATTAAGGAAACAGTAGTTTATAGCCCTAAGCCGCTGAATCGGGATTATCTATACAAAAATTTTGATAAAAGAATATTTAATTTAAAAAGTAGAAGGACAATTGTCTTTTTTTCTGTATCATTTTATGGATTAACAAGTTTGTTTTTCTGGAATTATTGCCAAATATGCTTTCACTATCACAAAAATTTTAACTTGGTTCAAAACATAAAAAAAAATTTGGTGACCTACTAAATAATAGATATAAACACGAAAAACAAAAGTTTAGATAATTAAATCTATATACTCATATTGCCATTAATAAATATCTTAAATTTATTTAAAAAAATATCTTAAAAATTAAATATAGAAATTTACCACTTTTGATTTTATTCATTTATTTTCTACAGCTTATCAACCCATTTGCAGGTTATTTAAAGCCAGAAAATATTTTTTTTTAGATCTTAAGAATTTTCTTTGAGATAATAAGGATTTAGTTGGTTGGTTATTTTATTTAGCAGCATATTAACCTCTGTGGATTATTTAATGCTGAAATGTAAATTTCTTGTATGCAATTTTATTATTTTTTTTGAATTAATAATGGTTTTAGTGATACAAGTCTTACAAATTAATCCATAGATATGGGGAGAAGTGGATTCATACCTTTCCCAAGGGTATTCATGCATAAGTGAATATAATGAACAAAACTGGAATTGGAACACAGCTCTCCAATTAACAATTCTGAGCCATTATCTATTACTCCACCCACACATCCAAGCTTACAGTACCTGCTATTTCCAAGTGGCCAGTCACCTAAATGCACAGGAACCAGTGTTTCAACATGATGTTGTCATAAGTCAATGAGTTAGTGATACCAGTTTTACTAATTAATCCATAGTTAGAGGAAAAGAGGTGGATTCATGCCAAAGGTATTAGCACATAAGTTAATATAACAATCCAATGGGAATTGGAACTTGGCTGTCTGATTAACAATTCTGTACCATTATCCATTACATCACCCACACATCCAAACTTACAGCACCTGTTATTTCCAAGCGGTCATCCATCCAGGTACTAACCAGACTTGACATTGCTTAATTTCAGTGATCGTACAGGAACCAATGTTTCAACATGATGTGGCCATAAGCTTCTACCCATTGATACCAAAATCATTATCAGACTACACACCAATCCATATTTTTTGTCTAAAATATAAATTTGTTAAACATACGAGAAAAAATTATATCTATCAAGAATTATAATTATTTTAGATAAAAACATTTTGAAAATGTAAGAAAAATTACCTCAAGGTACAGGGTTAATATTTTTTTATATTGTTAGCATTGCATTGCTTCTGAAATTGCAGATTATTAAATGAAAAAAAGAAAAAAAAAAAATTTTAAATATCAGTCATTATATCAAAATGATAAATGTTTTAGCTAATGGATGAAATGGCAACATTCCCATTATTCAAGGGCATATGAATGTCTACAGATTTGATAATCTATTCTCAAACAAAAACACCACTTACACATAAACATTGTAAATAAACAAACATCAGTTTAGAACTGGCCTTTATTAATTATATATAAAGAAATAAAACTTTGTAACTATTTTATCTCTATTTAATTGTAGCAAGAAATCTCTTAAGATTTAAGAAACAAAAAGAAAAAAGAAAGAAATCACAGACATGTTGAATCACTCTTCACTAAGCAAACATATCAACCCTGACTTCACTGGTCAGAGTGTTATTATGGCAGATGTATAACTGTAAGCAGATGTTATTCTGCAAAAAACTATATATAGAAAATAATCAAGTTTAGCTGTCAGCTGTTATCAGTGCTAAAATTCTTTCCTCGGCAATGCATGTTCACTTACACAACAGAAAGTCACTGCAAATTATTTATCTCTGTAGTTTTCAATACTAAAATTTTTTACAACAAAATGATGTGTGTTGAAATCCTACCAATATTTAGTATTAAGTTACCACTAACATTTTTGTTGAGATTTACAAACTACATTTCATTCAATTTTGCAAACCAATTAATAAAATTTGAATAAACTGATTTGTTTTGAAAAATACTTTTGACAAAAACCCTAGTTTTTACAAACAATAATAAAACCAACTGTACTTTGTACCGTTACGCGTTTGCACTTTTCCCCAAAATTTGGTTTTGATTGGTCAATATATGGCTATTTTAGAGGGTGTGACAGACAGAAGTCAAAGAATTTTATATATCTTCAAATAAAGTAAAGAGAAAAAAAAACAGATTAAGAATCCACAGTTCTTAGCATTTACTTAAAAAAAAAAAAAAAAAAAAAAGTTTTAGAAAAGAAACTGTAAAAGTGGCAGTTGCATTTAGCTATTTCAACAATAAAAGGGTGGGACCTAAATGCCAATCTAGTAGCATACATAAATTCATGTAAAAAAGTATTTTTTGTTATTAACAATAAAATTTCTGACGTTTCTATTTACAATGCTAAAAATACTTGAAAATATTTCTTTAAGCAACATTTTTAAAAATTACTATTTTAGGGTCTAAAATAGAGAGTGTTATCTTTTCTATGTTCTCTACTATAAATAAATTCACAACTCTACTGCACTATAATTACCAGTGAATAACTTAATCACAGGAGCTCTTTATAGACAGAAATAGCCAAGGAGATAAATCAATCAGCAGTATTACAAGAAACTACAGGGTGAGTATTGGCATAAAAAATACAGTTGTATTTAAAAAGATTAAATCAAATCCACAAGAACATTCAGTTAAGAGAAATAAAATTCTGACTTGTTAGAATTATATCTAACATAAGAATAAATATTACTTAAAAAAAAAAAAAAAAAAAAAAATTCTATTTTATAAATTGATTTGTGTAATGAAAAACAGTTTTCCAGGAGAAGAGCTTCAGAAAGAAAGGATATCTGATTAGAGACATACTAATATGATGAGGGAATGCTGAAAAGTTCTCAGCATTTCAAAAATCTGACCAAAAAGACCAACGTTAGATTTTTTATGAAGGGCTTCTTATTCAGACCGAGAATTTTTCTGCACTCTGTCAGAGTAAAGACGAAATTGTTATCACCTTGTCTGTTATCAATTTGATAAATTCTCATTGAGTACTGCAATAATTACATCCATTGTCAATCTTCAGTTTTGAGGTAATATTTTCTCAGTTAAGACTAATTGAAGTTTTGACAATCTTTATGCTAGGAGAAAAACAGTGTGTTAAAAAAAGATGTATTTTCCCTTAACACTGCTATTATTTTAACTACTTTCACTCCTCAGCAATGTTGAGTGTTTAAAAAAGTGATGATCAGAATTTTAATAAGACCTAAACATATAAAAGTGAATTTATACATCTTTATTCTTAGGAAATGACAACAAAAATAATAAAAATTATTTATTTATTAGATTGTTTATTGGAATAGTTGGCAAAACATCGGCTAATTGATAATCTATTTGAACTTTATAAAATATAATAAGGATTTCTTTATAGTGGGTTTGCATATTTTAATACAGGGGGTCCTCAACTTATGTTGGAGATCCGTTCGGATGTAACATGATTTTCAACGTAGGTTGGAATTCACCTACATAAGCACCCACAAGTCTGTGGGAGCCATAATGATGGACAAAAAGTTTAAAAAAAGACACAAACGAGAGATAGCGAATCCAATATGGCATTCAGCCATTGAAGAAATGATGTCTTCTCCCTCATATAGTGCTGCATGACAACATAGTATATTATGGGAGATGGTGCCGTAACCACACAATGCTATACATCAGGTCCAATGTAACCCGAGGACCTTCTGTAATTATAGTAAATGTTTATAAATAAAACATTGTTTTTATATTTCTTTATAAATTGGTAAATGATAAATATTGCATTGTATTCATTTTTTGAATGTTGTAAATCTAAAATTATTCTTATAAATAAGCAATCTAATAAATAAACAGTGTTTAATATTTTTGTTGTAAATTCTCAACAAAAAAAAAAAATGTATAAATTCATTTTCATCATGTTTAAGTCTTATTATAATAACTTTTTAAAACAATGAACATTGGTGAGGAATGAAGGGAGTTAAAATAACAGCAGTGTCAAGGGAAAAACGTCCTTTTGACATCCCAAAATTAAAATACAATTTTTTTCCAGTTTAGATACCTATCAAATTCTGAGACCATAATCAGAAAGAAAAGAGCTTGCCATTAATCTAAAATAATTTCAATTAGAAAATTGTTCACCTGTTTATAAAGTTAAATTCAATTAATTTTACATTTAGAATTATGTGACAACTATATACTCACTTGCATTATCAAACAGAAAAAAAATCTATTTTTTCCCAGATTTACTCTCAAACATTTTCAAGTATAAGTAATTGCTGTAATTATTAAAAGATTATTTCTATGACCCATGCACCAAAAAAATAACTACCAAATAATTTAAAAACAAAATGTAGCATAATGGTTCAAATAACTCTTTCATATATATTTTTTAAAGAAATCTACTTTGAAATATAAAAATAGGGTTTTCAGTATTGTATCAATCTAGCCAATGTTTTTATATGATTAATAAAGAACAATATGCACTAAAAGAATCCAAAATACTTTGAACTGTTTCTTTAAAATATTCATTGAGGAAAACCAACAAAATCACACAAGAAATAGCAAATTAATATAAGCATAACCCACAAAAAACAACAACAAGTACAAATGATTATGGATCCAGCAACCACAACTATTTAGCATTGTGCAACAAAAACAAAATCAATACAAGCAGTGGACACTAAATTGATATTGCATTCATTTTAAGTTGTTAGATTTGCAAGCAGCAGACAAGATAGATCAATAAACGAAAACAATTTCATTGACAGAAAGAAGTCTTCAGCAATACCTGAAGCTAAAATGCACAAAATAGATGAAGTATATTATTTAAAATATTTAGTACAAATGCAACTAATACATCTAGTAAAATGATACCCAAGAAAGAAAATCTTAACATGTTCAACATGCCATAGCCATTTTCAAGCAAACTATGATCTATACACAGTCTAAATCTTCAAAATAAAAAGCCAGACAAATGTGAACTAGAAACTCAGCAAAATTCAGAAAGTCACCTCCCAAAAATTTAATCTTACATCAACCTGGATTCCTAACATTTTTACAGAGTACAGGGGATTTGAATAACTGGGATAAGATTAATTCAACCAGTGCAAAAAGTGAAATTACATTTCTTCTGACCAATACCAAGATTTATTGTGACAAAAATACACATTTAGTTCTCGACTCATAAGAATCAATTTATTTTGCAGCTTTCTTTTAGTAACAAATATACAAATAGGAAAAAGGGGCAAATATTGTAAAGGAAAGAGAGACTCTATTCCTCAAGATTTTTAGATCCCAAATATCACTCCTCTAGAATTTTATTTTTTTAAATAAACCTATTTATCAAAATTTACCAACAGCTGTCAAAATATCTCTGAGTTATGTTTGCAAGTAGAAACAGAACCAAGTGTTGGTTTGTCATTCTACATTTATATACAATTTAATTAAAAAATTGTAGAAATATCAAATTGGTTGTAGTAGTTCATTATGGGTCCTCTAAGACAGCAATGGCAATGACACTATTTTATGGATGCCTCATATTGGTTTGGAGGAGGTCCCTAAAAGAAAAAATGAATTACTGTCTGTTAATTGAATAGTCATAACTCTTGATCACTTTGAAGAAATAAGTTCTGAAATTCAAGATTTCTGGTGCCATTATTCATTATTTTTTTTTCCACATAATCAAAAATTGATGCGAGCAAAAAAAAAAAAAAAAAAAAAAAAAAAAAAAAAAAAAAAAGAAAATAATAATTACTCACTAAACATTATTTTTTAAACTTTCATCAAAAAGATAGTTCTAAGAATTTTGTAAAAAAAAAAAAAAAAAAAAAAAAAAAGTGGTAAAAAGAACTACAAATTGGCCCAAGAAAAATTTTGAATTATAGACACATACTGACTAGTTTACAAATAAATGCCATATTATTTCTAAAGCACGTTTTCACACAATATGCCTCTTTTACAGTGATAAAACTTAAAATGTTTTGATTTGTATTCTGTAATGTCTTTTCTAGTATATATTGTTGGATAATCTGATAAAAAGGGAAAATTTTAAAAAAGTTTTAAGTTTCTTTATTCAGTATTTTCAAAATATCATCTATCTATATTTCTGAGATGATATATAACTATTTACACTATTTACATCATTCAGACTTTTGTCCTCATCTTTATTACCATATTCACAATGTTTCAACCATTGTACACTTTGGGCTTCTTCAGGTGATATATGTTGGAATTTTCAAGCCAAACCCTTTATTTAGTCCATGAGTGTAGATTGTTCTAATTCTATATGCCATAGCTTATTTGGATATCTCAGTTACAGTTAATTCCCTTTAGTCATTGAACTCTCCAAGTTTTTGTTCTCTCTGCTGTGGCCAGATACTTTTGGACACATGGCCCAGTGGATAAAAGCATTGGTTGAACTAATCCAAAAAGTGACTTGGCCGACAGAGTTGTGAGTTCAATACCTGGCCACAGCAGAGGGAACAAAACTTGGAGAGTTGAGTTACTAAGAGGAATTAACTGAAACTGAGATATCCAAATAAGCCATGGCACTTGGAATTCGAACAATTTAACCCTGTGGACTACATAATGGGTTCAGTTCAAAATTCCAACATATCACCTGAAGTCAAAATGTCATATGACAAAGATGAAGACAACAGTCTGAACAATGTAAATAGTGTAAATAATCAAACTTCTCACTCTGAATCTAACTAAAACCATTGAATTTTAGACTAAAATTCCATGTGTATAAAAATGACCTCCCCCACCCTCCGTATACTTGTAGGAGAAGGAGAGAAAGCAGAGAGTATATTTGTTATAAGAAGAGAAAATAAAAAGAATACTGATTATCCAAGTTTTGTTCTGAGAACAGGAAAAAGGCAGAGAAATAGAAAGGAAAAAAGTTATTGTTCCTTCCTTGAAGATAAAATCAGATGTAGCTGTTTATTGTTCAACAGGAAGAAGCAGTCAGCAAGTAGAGGGAATTAACTTGAATAGACAGATTTTTGATTGGATCATTTACATTGCATGAAACAGTTGCAGTCAAGATGAAAAAAATGGGAAAAGCTTTCATCAATTTGTAAGTGATACTTTGAAAACAGAGTTTACAAAGAAATTGGATTTCATGGTTGAGTATGAAGTTTACAGTGGATAATTCTTTGGTCAGAGTGCAGAAGTTTTAAGTGTTTCTTGTCTTTCAAGGTAAAATGAAAAAAGAAAAACAAATCAGATAAACATTTGTGCACAAAAAAAGAAAACAAAAGAAAGAAAAGTGAAACAGGATGTATCAAAAGAAAGAACAAGAAATTATAACTAAATTTTACTGAAATTTATTGTTCCATCTATTTAAAGCAGCAAGGAAGTACATTTGTACTTATTCTTATCTCATTACATCCAATAGTTTTTTATTGTCTTAAAACTATGTTTTTTGATACTTTAAGTGTCATAAATGGATTTTTAGAATTTTGGTGTTTTTTTTTCAATCATTTCACCCTAAGCAAGATAATAAAACCACTAAGACAAAAGGGTTTACTGAAGTGTGAAAGAATAAGAAAAAACATTAAGGAGTGAGAATAATAAAAGTGGAATGAAGAAGACAGTAGATAATGATTAACATTGCATTTAAATTTTTGAAGATCAAAGTTGGCTGGAAAGCAAGAAACTGGAACAGAATTCCAAAAGCAAGTGTGAGAAAAGAAACTGTTAGCGAAGAACTTACAGTTACATCCAGCCGATTTAATTATAAAATGATGAGACTTTGCTGCCAATCTTGTACTGCACTTAAATTCATAAAGTCTCGGCACCAGAGAGCAAAGTTCATCAGAACAATTACCATGAAAGTATTTATAGAAAGGGCACAGAAAAGCTAAATTATGGCAGTGGGAAAGTGACTGAAACCAGGATACCAGGTCAAGACCAATAACATTGCAGATTCTTTGGATTTTATCAAGAATCTCTAATGCTTTCCCCTTTGTTTTGCAATTTGAAATTACATTTCTTTTGCTTCTCTGGTAAATGTTAATAATTAAGTTTATCATCTTCATTAATATTTTTCCTTATTTTCTCTACAAAAATTATTAGTTTTGAATTTTGGAGAAAATGTTTACATAAAAACAAGAAAATTTTTGCTTTTTAAAGGTTATTTTATAAAATCTAACATTGTTCATAATAACAGTTTTATTACGCAAACAAACCAAGTTTTAGATAAATTTTTATTTATTCATAAATTCAAAAGATATAGGCTACATATTTGATCAACACAATATCCCATACCCCTGAATAAATTATTATTTTACATGTTATTATGGGCTCCTTGACATTTTACAAACTTCAGATTTTCACCCATTGATTTCATTAATTTTTCTCAGTGTTTCAACCTTAACATAATTTGCAGCAGTTCTTATTGCTTCCCAGAGATCTTCTTTGCTTCAATATGGTTTTCCATTCTTATATACATCTCTTTTAATGATTTACTACAAGTTTTCTATCAGATTAAAATCTGGAGAGGTTGTAGGGCATTCTATTAATTTAGTGTCTTTGAAACCTTTTTGATAAAGTGGACAATAATCAACTTTGTGAAGAAACATTGTTTTGCATAAATATACACTCTAGCTTAAATCTTTGGTTGTAAGCTGAACCAATCAAGAAACATCATCTTTTCCAACAACTTATAATGATTACCTGCACTTATGTTGATACTGTCATTAACTTTGAAGGGACCTATAATTCTACTGACAAAAGTAATAGCCCAAAACATTATCTCACCTCCACAGTGCTGAATATTTTTATGTAGGATCCAAACCCCAACCCAGGCCTGAAACCCATCCAACATAGCTCTACATTCATTATTAAACATTACATTACTATTGAGAAATCAATTGTTATGTATATCTTTGCCCAACTGACATATTTTTCTTTGTGATATTTAATTAAATGTGGTAGTTTGGTTGCTTTCATGTGTTTAGCTAATGTTTTAATATTCTACCTATTTTCTGTTTACATGGAAAACACCAGCTTCTTCAAACATTTTCTTGCTAGTCAATCCCCTTTTCTTATCCTTTAAATTTTACTCAAATCTCATTTAATGGCATTCTTAAAGCCAGATTTTTTTCTTATTCTTGTCAATTTTTTTTCTTTGATCTCTATTCAACTTTTTCACATCACTCAATAACATTGCAATATCTTGTTTTAAACATAAATATCAGTATCACACACATATATATATATATATATATATATATATATATATATATATATATGAAAGAGAGAGAGAGAGAGAGACATGCCAAAAGACATAGTAATATGTAAGACTCCCTCTAGCCTAGTCTGTGTTGTGCCAGACAATTTTTCTCGTTAAAATCCATCTTACACATTTATAAATCTACCATACGTCTGCATATTGAATATTACTGCTATATCTAGTCTGGTGCTCCTCTTATATATCTCTAGATTCTCAACAAAGAAGGGTGTAATGTAAACAGAGAAGGGATGAATAACTGTAAAGATAGTGAACAAAAAAAACAAAAAAAAACTCAATGTGACAGTGATTCGATAACGGATCAGAAGATGTCTGAAGAGATGTTGAACCATACCATCTTGATAACTGTCTGCATCTTCCAATATTTGTAAGTGCAGGATCTTGCATATGAATAAACTTATCTACCATGTCCATTAGATACCCAATTGGATTCATGTTGACAGAACTGCAGCTACACCCTTTGTCAGAAGAGCTAATTTGGGGTAACTTTGCCCCTATTATATGATGCATTATTCTGCTGGAATAATGCATTGTTGTTGCCATACATGGCATCCCTAAACAGGTATAAATGTTCACAAAGCAGTGTAATATAGTGGTCACTGGTCAATAACATGCTAAAGTGAACCAGCAGATACAAACCATATCATAGGAATACACCCTACACCATTATGAAATCACCACCAACCTGCACAGTGCCTTATTGATAAATGAGGTCAATAGCTTCATGGGGTCTGTACCACACCCAAACTACCATCAGCCCGAAACAACTGAAATCATGATTCATCAGACCATGCCACATATTACATTCCTTAGTGATTTCACAAGCTCAAGTGAGCTGCTGCATCTAATGTCACAGTGTTAGAAGTGGATCCCTAATGGATCTTCTGGCCTTATAACTTATAAAAATTTAAAAAATGCTGAACTGACCTACCAAATATGATTCTGGTACCTCCTTCATAAATTCTAGAAAATGTCTGGCTATAATCATGAAGGACCCACAGTTGGCCACCAACCTATCCACAGTGGGTGGTAATGTCATCCATCAGGTATTTTTGATACACATTTAACAGCATAGATCAAAGGATGTCAAATGTCCTATTAATCTGACAACCACTGCTATACTCCATTCAAACTCTGATAATTCACATCACCTTGTCATAAGCAACCTAGCTGATATTCACTAGACATCACAGCACAACTCGTATAGGTCTTTGCATTTCCATGACATCAAAGTACAATGGCACCACCTATTTGACAGAACTGCAGCTAATTTTGGGTAACTTTATATACTACTATCACATGACTTTTGGCATGTAAATGTATATATTTAATATGATTAACAAAATAAAAAAGTAGTAGATAGCTTAATAGGAGTAGATAGGTTTGGCTATTGCCAGTTCACACTCCTTCCCAGTCTTTTGAATAGGAATAGAAGTTTATCCCTTGTTTCAGGCTTAGGATTGAGTTTCTGGTTATTTCACCTAAAATCAATTCATTTTCTTTCACTTCCAGTAACTTCTTGCACCTTAATGGCATTATTGCCTTGCTTTGGGGTTAAATGATTAAAAACAAAAAACACACCTTTGAATTACATAATAAAACCACCACCAAATACATTATTGTAAATATTTCTAATAAAAACAGATAAGCTGAAATTGATATGGTTTGTTATATAACATATGTTCAGAAATTTTTTGCTATCAAGTGGTTAATCCCAATTTTGTTGTGCGAACATTGACTTGCAGAGTAAAATTTGACATCATAGTTAAATATGGTTAAAATTGATATCTAAGAGAAGAAACTGGTAAAAACATTTGGAATTTCTTTCATCTAAAATGAAAACACAATCAGAGCAACAAGGAAAATAATTAAAATTAAGGAGAAATATGAGGCAGATTAAAAATTAAAAATTTACTGCAGCTGAACAAAGAAAATGCAACAATCTGTCATGAGAAGGTGATTCCTTCCTGAATAAAAATAAAATTTATTTATTGTTCTAATGGTATGTTTAATTAGTTATTGACATGGATGGTTTGTAAATTAAATGCAAAAACAAAATATAGGCATCCATCAAACAATCAAATATATACAAAGGGGGTGCTGAAAAGTTATTAGCCTGAACCATTTCCTGGAATATGAACAAATGACCAAAATCTTTTTTTTTTTTTTTTTTTGGTGGGGAGAGGAGAACTTCTTGGTCAAGCCAAGAATTTTTCAGCACTTTTTAGTATATAATAAATATTGATAATAATTTGAGCAAAAACATTTGTTGTAAAATGTTTAACAATTTTTTATTCAAGAAAAGCAAGTACATATTTTTTAAAAATAATTTTATGCTCAGATGGCAAAGGTGAACAGCAACAGTGAATTCACTTTTTATCTTTCAAAGTGAAAGATAAATTAACACATTCCAGAAATGTATTCACCTAAGACAGGCCAAATCCCTGGCATCACAATGTGAGGTACCATAAGTTATAACTGTTGCTTACCTTTGATATTTGGGAGAGAACATGGAACTCAATGTACCTTGTTCAACTTGTTCTGCTGCCATTCCTTTAACAGGAAGATGATGCGTCATTCCAGCAGGATAATGCTTGTGATGTTCAACATGTCCTGAACAATGTTTTGACAACTTCAATGACTTCAGTTGCCAGACCTATTCACCATTCAATATGCATGGGACAAAATTGGACAATACTTATTAATTAGCCCACAAACAACTCTTTCTGTATTGTATCAACAAGGACAAGAAATGTCAAATAATTTACCACAGGGTGGTATTCATTTCCTGCACAATTATATGCACACAAGAGTACAAAGCAATGTTAATAGTCAAGGATAATGTACAGTTATTTATATTGGGCTAGAGTACTGTTTACACAACCCTTATTTTGGAACTTGCAAATGTATAGCTCTGTATATATGGCAATTTACTGTAACCCAGGTACATTTCCCTGTATGTCTAATCTTTAGTAAACTAAAACACCTACTCAAACTATGCAACTTTCAGTGTGTGTGTGTATATATATATATATATATATATATATATATATATATATATATATATATATACACACACGGGAGAGAGAGATATGCATTTCTAAAATAGGATAATTGAACTTTGCTTGACTGTGAGAATCATTGGTGGCTAAGTGGTCTAAAAGCAGACTGGAATATAGAGTGGTTTCCCCTACAAGGGGATCATAGGTTCAAATCCTGCCAGAAAGCACATTTGGGATATGGTGTTCACCCAATACAAAGTAAGTGTCACTGAGGGTAAACAGTTACTCAATAGGGACCATGTAAGGGAATGGAGTGGACTTGTGCAATCAAGAAATGTAGTTCACCTGAACATCTGCTATGAAAATAGTGACAAAGCAGTAAGAAGCTAGCAACATTTCACCTGTGGAAAAAGGGTTGAAGGATGGAAAACAATCCATCAACCACAAAAACAATTTTGAACTCGGTAGAAGCAGGAGATCAAGAATTGAGCAGCTTCAGCCTAGATGAAGCAGGGTTGAATTGCAGCTATGGTCATATACCAAGTTTGTTGACAAGGTGCAGTTTCTTTCTGTCAAATGCTTGTGACTTAAAAATTACCCTTTGGCTAGTAAAGAACAAAATAATTTCTAGCAGTAAACCAGATTTTATTCTTGGGTAATAACTTACAGCTATAAGCGAGTAAAGTAGAGATGAGGCATAAGTGAGCGGGGAGGTGGCACAGTTTAGCAGCTTTTTTCACTGTCTGTTCTACAAGACCCACTTCATTCCTTCTTTATGCTTTTTCATGGAATGGTCAAGTTTTATAGATAACAATTTTCTTTGTCTTGTCATCTCTGTCTAAAAAAAGTAATTAATCTTCCTTCCATGACTTTCTCTCACTCTGAGCCTCTTGCTCTGTACTCTGTAGTTGACTTCACTTACTGATAACTACCAGTCAAAAGTAAATGTTCCATATAAAGTTAAGTGACAGGGCCTGCTGTTTTTCAATTTAACAAAACCTCAACTGACTCATATTGCTACATCAGGAATACTCCATTTTTGGCCTGATCTGGCTCTTGTAAACATAGAGCATGACAACAAGAGTCAGGCACTATCTGGAACAGTACCAGGAGCTGACCATTTTTGTAGCATCTTTAGTAATGGATCATATACAAGAGATCCACTTGCATAAAAATGAAAATAACAATGACATCTCATTTTAACAGACAAACTCAGGCAGTATAACCTCTTCAAGGCATTTGATGTAGGTTTCTGTGTTGAGTCTGAGGCCTTCACCAAAAAATTTGGGAATTCTTTTCTTATCAGAACTATCAGAGTGAGTTTTCTGAGCTGCTGTACCTTCATAATCACCATTAAACTCCTCCAACTCTTTCCAAATCCTCTACACTGTACTCAGATTGACACCCAAACATACTGAAATGTTCATATTGGAGCCTCCAGCATGAATGCCAAGCAGTACAACATACTGTTTCAAAATTTCTGGTGGAGTATGTATGTCATGGTGCTCTTTTTCTCATAGATGGTGCCCAACTGACCCTATTATACTGTGCAGTTAACAAAATCAAAAACAAACAATGCAAAATAATGTAAAATTAAAAATATAAAATGGTGACAATTTAATCAGCACACCCTGTATGTTTACTAATGATCTGAGAATGTTCGTAGACAGATCATTAATATATAGCAGAAAATGAATCTCGAGAGATGTTTGTATTGATTTCATAGGTGTCTGAAGACCAGCCATTAACAACAATCTTCATTGGCCAAGAGGAAGGACTATAGAAAAGAAGATTCTACCAGAAATGCCATAGCTGGGGAGTTTGCGTAGCAGCCACTATACCAACTTTTCAAAAGCTTTTGAGATATCTAAGGTAATTGCTCTCATAATAAATTTATTATCAAGCACTTCACTGATTTTATGTATAATGACGATTAAAACATCAGCGGTGGACCTAGAGGAGTGAAATTCATACTGTTTGTTACTCAGAAGGTTGTTACTGTTGGGGTGATTGACAACCTCCTTGTTGAATGTAACCTCAAAAAGTTTGAAGAAAGTGATGGAGTGATATTGCTATAAGAGTCAAATGAACAGGTTGATAGATTTAACACAGTTTAAAATACAGGGATGTCTACTCATACACGTGTATCCACTAAATCCACTATTACCTTTAAAGTAATAGAAAATTATGTATATTACACACACACAAAAAAGAATAAATAAATGAAAGAGACAAAGTTCAGATAGCTCTTTGACCTTTGCACTTCTGCAATCATCAGGCAACTATGGTCACCTGAAACTAAAGTAGTGGTCCAAACTGTCTCTTTTTGAGTCGCATCACTGGGTAGCATAATCACTATTACTATTTAGGTAGGTGTCCATTTTTTGTTCTTAGTTTGTTTCCTTTTCCCTTTTTTTAAGTTTTTTTTTCTCTTGGTTTTTGAGATATATATATTAATGTATATTTGGGCAGCAACCATTCTCTTAAACATGCTTCACTGAATATGACAGACAAGGAAAATTTAATTTATTATTTAGTTTTTCCAGCATTCTTATAATTTTTCAATTTAGTGGGAGTAAGGGAGTGCAAAAATTATCCATTGCCCCAAGCACTTTCAGACACTTCTTTAGCCATTTTTAAGGAGACTTATCTTCATGTTTGAGTGTATAAAATGTGTTTTTGTATTTTGAATACTAGCAGGAGCATTTATTTTGAGCTTTGCATGTTGAGTGCAGCTGGAATTCAAGTGGGCATCTTTCTATTGTTTTTAAAAAATCTTTCAACACCCCATTACCACTGATGAATAAAATGAGGTTGATAGTGGGTGTGAGATTTTATATACAGGGCCTCTCTCAGACAGGTTTCTAGCAATTTGATTTATATAGATTTTTTTTTTTTTTTTCAACTAGGATTTTCCTTAAGGGATCTTGTAAATTGTGGGTGACTAGATGTTTTTCATTGCACTTTGATCTCATAAGTGATTTGTAAGGCATCTACTAATATGTCTAATATAGGTAACTGATTATAACAAGAATACATATAATAAACCAACAAAACAAAGTATTATATAACTAGTAATCTATTGAATCATTTTTTCTGATACAGTTTACAAAGTTCATACCTTACAAACAGAATTTATATGAATAGAAAACTAAAAGATCATTCAATTTTAGAAAGCTGATAAGTCATGTTAAGTTACAAAGTATTTGTAACAAATTAACAAAACAATGGAGAGAAAATTATTTGTTTATTTTTACCTCAATCCCTAGCTTGTATCTAACATTCAGACTTGATAACATTAGTGATATTTGAAATTCAATATTACAGATCAGTTTGCATTAAAACTTGAAATGATAAGATCACCAGACTTCCTTAGACTTGTGGGGTTTATTAACTTATTTATAATGCGAAATATAGTATTAATTTTCTTCATATTTTTGTGGAAAAGTTAGTTTGAGAGTAAAAGATACAAAACTGACTAAATATCATATTCTTTCCTACACATAAACAATTCATTTTATCTTCTACAAGTTCTTTATGTAAAAGCGACAATAAAACCAACCATTGCCTTAACATCTTATTGTAATTTTACTACAAACAAAATTTATAACCACAAGTAATATTTTCTGATCTTTGACATATGATTATGTTCCATGCCATCACAATAGAGAGTATGACTGCAGAAATAAGTAGAAATAACTTGCATTTAGATTTGAAGCTATTTTTTTCAATGCTCATAAAGAAAGTGTAGGGAATAATTTTTTCTAGACAAGCAGGCCATCTTCACTTTGGAGATTGGCATCAAAATCTTTTTTTTGGCCTTGTAGCAATGCAAAAATCTTTGATTGAGATTAACACATGAGGGTTACATGATGGATGCTGAGTGACATCAGTTCATAGAGTGACAAGAGCGTTAGCTGCCTAGAGTCAAAAAACAATCAGTTGTTTTTTTTTTTTTTTTTTTTTTAGCACAGGCAAGATTAAACCAGGCTACCCAGGCCAGCTACCATATGGGCAGCACATAAGCCCATAGTACCATTTTGTCATTGAGAAATATACAAACTATCTCCAGCTCATAGTCCTGCCATATGGGAAATACTCATAACTCACCATTTTTTCAATGAGAAATATGTCCTCACTAGAGATACAGAAGACAAATCCAGCCTGCTCATATTCTCATTGGGAAATATAAATATGGCTGCATCATATAGCCTCACTGCTTTCCTATTGGGAAAAATATGGCTTCCCCCAAAACATAGGCAAATCCTCCAGCAGTTTGAATTCCTATTAGGAATCATTACAAATAAGACCCTTTATCTCTTTGTCATTTTCACACTGCTTATTGTTGCATGTATGTGTTATAGTGTCTCTGTGTGGGACAAGTGTAAACATTTGTATATAATTTTGTGTAACATTCCTAAAAAGTAAATAAATACATCAGGCACCTAGAAGTATGAAGAGATCAACAGTGAGACGTCTGAGAATATTTGTGCATATTTTTTTAAATCTATTTCTTGTGGAAACAGTTACAGTTTTTTTTATCTCATGGCTGATGTGCACATGGCTGAGTGGTTAAATCATTCACTTTCTAACCGTGAGATCTGGATTCAAATCTCACTATAGACAATAGATCAAGGAGGTGACTTTCTGATGCTATTGGCTTGGAAAGGCAAACATAGAGCTTGGTACTTTTGGAAAGTGCCTGAAAAATCATACCACAAGTTGATCCAAGCTTTGTGAGTAAAATTCAGTAGATAGAACCATTCAAAAGCTGTTAACAGTTGTACTCACATGCAAGTCACCAAAGGTTTGGACATATTAACCTTGTTAAAAAAAAAAAAAAAAAAAAAATTGATCATGCCAGATTATGTGACCTCTTCCAGAAACTGTAATTAATGTCTGCCCAGCATAGTTGCAGCATAAACAACAGAGCAAGAATCTGTAACAGAGTTTGGCTCAGATGGGTGTGCTCAGAAACAAATAGTAACTGGCCATTATTATGACTTAAAAAATCCTAGAAACTATTTTTGTTAAGTCAAGATATTCTTTCTTATATCAAATGGTTGCTGGGATAATTTGCCTTTAATATAAAATATACCTGTCTCAGTATTTTGGGGTTTTTTGTTTTTTTTAATCATTTCACCCCCAGCATGGTAATGAGACCATCAAGATGCAATGAGTTACTGAATGCTAAAAAATATAAGAAAAAGAAAGAACAGGAATTAAAAAGACAAAGTAACAAATGACAATTGCATTTAAATTTTGAAGATTAAACTTGACTGGGAAGCAAGAAACCGAAAGAGTTCCACAAGTGAGAAGAGCAAAAATAGAAATTGTTAGAATAGAACTTAGTTACATCTAGCCATTTCAAAATTAAAATGATGAAACCTTGCCACCAATCTAGTACTGTACTTAGATTTTATGAATTTAAGTACTATAGAGGAAAATTCATTAAAAGATTTACCAGGAAAGTATTTATAGAAAAAGGTAGAGGGAAGTTAGATTACAGTGGTGAGAAAGTGACTGAAGCCAAAACACCAGGTCAGAATCAATAACATTTCAGATTCTTCTTTGGATTTTATTAAGGATCTCTAAATATATAGCAGGAGCACCAAACCATGTGTGGCAGCAATATTCAAAACAATATTCAAAATGTTAGATTTATAGATATGCAAGATAACTTAGTTTGATGAAAAAGTGTCTAAAACAACAGTGAAACAACTTTCTTAGCAGCAGACCTAGCAATTGATTCAATAATAATCTTTCCACTTCATGTCACCAGAAAATTTTACCCTGAGCAGGCACAATAAATCACTCTCCTGAAGGTTAGCATCAACCATGCTGAGGGTTCTCTCAGATGATTAATAGGGAGCAGTTTTGTTTTGGAGACATTATATTTAACAAGACATTTTTGGCCCCAGTTAACAGAATGTAGGTCATGTTTGATATTAGCTGAATATTATTAATATGATGTGTCTTCTATTTCCTTGTTTCTTTTTAGTCAGTTTTGCACAAAAAGTTTTCCTTGATTGAGTTCTAATGACTTTTATAGTACAAGTAAATCATTTGGTTTATCAGGTTCATCTAATCAGAACATACAATGTATACAAAAGATAACAATTTTGATTAAATATCTGTTCCTAGTGCAGATAATATTTCAAAGAACATGCTGATAAAATACAACCATTTAAACAATGAAAATACTTGAGTAGTCTTAAATAATTCAGTAATTTTATTTAAAACCAACTCTCAAACCCCACCTAGCACCTAATTTTGAAAACAATTCAACTCTAGTAAGATGAAGGAGTGTTACTATGAATGCTATAAAGTGGTGACTTTTTACAGATAACAAATAGCTAGCTAAGCAAATACACCAGTTAAACTATTTCAATTTTTTCTACAACAATGCCATCAATATAAAAATATAAAGGTTCTTGTACAATGTCTATTCATTTATTTACACATTATTGTATTCAGGGATTCAATGTCATGGTGTAGTTGTAGTCATATGCTCCATCACAACGAGCATGCAGGAATATACAATAATACCTGTATTAGCAACCATCTCAACCTTAATTAGAGATGCTACAGCATAGCTATTATAAAGCTGTTGGTATTTTTAGTATGGGAGCAGTAGGAGTTTTAAGGACTTGGCAAATTTTAGTGATTACATATCCCTTACATATATATGATAAAATATAGTTTTAAAGTATACTATATTTATGGGTTAAAGTGCTCAATATCAGGGATATATCATACATAAATATAAAAGTGGCCATTGAAGTCACCACCCAGAAGCAACAGTCTGTTTCATGCTAAATGCAATCTTCTTGAAATCCTATGCTCCATCACAGGTAGTCTGCAGGAATAGACAATTGTCAGATTGTATGTCCTGATGATTGTCTATTCCTGCAGAAAAACAAAGAAACTGCCACCTCTGGGTGTTGACTTCAATGTCCACTTATATATATTTAATACTGCATTACAAACAAGGCAAAAATGCCACTCAGATGGAAGGAGTTACTGAGAGCAAAAGAGAATGAGAAGACTTTAGTGAGGAGAAAGAACAATAAAAGAACAGACTTCAAGAAGACAGAAAATGGCGATTGATCCTACATTTAAATTTTTGAAGATTGTAAGTGACAGGGAAGCAAGAAATTGGAAGAGGTGAAAATACAAAAAAAAAAAAAAAAAAATATTATAAAAGAATTTACGGTTACGTCTATCAATTTCAAAAGTAAAACAATAAGCCATAGTTGCCAATATAGTACTACACTTAAATTCATGTGCTTGGGGTACTAAGATGGAGAACTCATTAGACCAATTACCATGAAGATATTTATAGAAAAACCACATCATAGAAGTGGGAAAGTGACTGAAGTTGAGATGCCAGGACATGACCAATAAATTTACAGACTCTTCTTTAGATTTTATCAAGAACCTATAGATATATAAAAGAGCTTTAGTCCATATATGGGAGTCAAATTCAATACATGGATGAATGATAAATTTCTAAATGTGCAAGATGGATTTTGGTTAGAAAAATTGTCTAGCACAACACATTGAACTAATTTTTCTAGCAGCAGCCCTAGCAATTAATTCAATATAATCAATCCATATCCATGGAAAACATGAGACCAAGAAGGTGCAATGAGTTGTTCCTGTGGAAGTTAGCATCAGCCGTACTGATGGAAGCCAAAAGTGGTTCTCTATGATGATTAAAAGTTGGAGTGTATTGTTTTGTAATGCACAAAATATGTTAAACTATTTAAAAGTGAAGATCAGATACAGTTTTCATATTTTGCATATCTAATTCCAAAATATATCCATATAAAATGTTATATATAATTTCTATAATGCTCATTTCAATTCTGCAGGTACCAAAACATTACAAATTCTAGCAATGATCATAAAATTATTGAAGTATTTTTGAAGTTGTCATTTAACAAAAAAATGACTTATAAAACATAAAAATCACTTTTAAAAACTCCAAATTGTTTTATACTGTTTTTAATATTTGTTTTTGTCAAGAAAAATTAACATTGATTACACTCTTTTATGCCTGTCAACATAAAAAAATTAAACTTTAAAATTAAATATCTTCCAAAAATAAAGTGGCCATTGTAGAAATATAGTATTTAACAAAAATTAGTTAATGATTACAAAACCAGATTTTAGAAAAATATTTTTTTTAATTAAAATTTCCTGAAAATACATTTGATTACAGATATGGTCTGCTACTAATCAACTCTCCTCAAAGATATTGTGTCAGCTTTTATTATTCAGATATGATGAAAGCTAAACAGCTGATGTATGGATGACCAAAAATGACTAAACCTGATATTGCGCACAATGGCAAAACTATATTCTCAATATTAAAACACTATCATTGAGTAACATTAAATAGGAGGAATTTATACAAGGAATGTTAAAATGTTCTATGACTTCTCAAGCAAAGACTTTCTAAAATTCTGTTTGGTCAGTGTAGGAAGTAGATCAAGCTGAGAACTTTTCAGTACCCCTTCATAACCTTAAAAAAAGATGTTGCAGATGATTATGATCTAATGGTAATATTAGCCATTTCCTGATAAGGAAACATTCAGCATTGACTGAACAGCTAGTGCTACTTTCAGTTAAAATTTATAAAATCTTTCTATGAAAACAATTTTTCAGGAAAATAGACTTCTCAAGTTCACGGTTATTGTTCTTTCCAGTATTGAAGAGGGGGTTTCCTTCATAACCTTTTGTTTGAAGCAACATGGAGTATCAACATCTTGATTATATCACTGTTTTCTTTTTGAAAATGTGCTTTCCATTTTAGTTGTTATTATTGTTGAAAGTCCTCAAATGATGTGGCTTCTGTTATTTGATACAGCACTGTGATTATGTAGCACCAGCCACAAGGTTCAAAGAAGTATGGTCCTCTCAAAGACCTACAGAGTTCATTCACTCAAAGCCATTTTTAATCAATGATCTGCGAAAGTGGTTGTATACAGCTGACAGTTTAGACACTTTTTTTTTTAACAAGTCGGGCATCAGGCATGACAACCATATGAAAGCCTTGATCTGATGCAGCTATTTAAGAACATGACTCAAGTTCTTAGGTTAATGTTTTGTTTTCTTTTTGTAACATCATAGACTGAACAGACATTTTTAAAAATTGTTTCTTCAGTGTCTATGTCAGCTTTACCACATCACAAGTCACAGCACTTTGCTTGAAATAATAAAATAACGTCAAAATATGAACTTCCTTGAAATTGACAAGTATTATATGAAAAGTGGTCTTAGTTCACCTACAACCCTGATATTCTCCTATGTGCCCAGATCCTTCAGGAAGTGGACCATCATGGCTCTCCACAATTTCCTACCCTTTGTAGCACTTAGCAATGTCATTTTTTTTTTTTTTTTTACAATCCTTCCAACTTTCTGCTCTTAAATTCAGATTTTAAAAAAAGGGTAATTTTAATTTTTAATACACCTTCCTTGGAAATTTTAATTTTTTATTCAAAAAGAAAGATGAACTTATTCAAGGCTATTCTTCCTGACATTTGCAAATAACAAATTCAATGTAAATAAGCTGTTTTGAGTTTAAACATTTTACCTTTATTACTATTGAACTGCTGATGACGGAAATTTCCGTCATTGCAGTACTCTGGTTAAACTACGAATAAAGGAAGTTTACTTTAATGGTTAGTCCTGTTTCAATAACCACTCAAGAACTGAAAATCTCTTTCTAAAATTTAAATCCTTCTAAAAAACTAAAGCTGATACATTTTTTTCCTACAACTCATAGAATGAATATATTGATTGACTACAAAAAGTTTGGCCGATTCTCATCTTAACTGAAGAAGAGGTGGCAAGAATTTACGTCTATTTAAGCAGCAATCAATCATTCTTTAATTAAAAGACTACGGACAATGAATGACATTTTGTTGTTTTTTAACTTAACAATTCCACGTATAATTGAACATTTACTTACACAGGCACAAACATTCACAGGGAGACACAAGATGCCATATAGCTAGCTGTGTAAAGCCAAAGAACACGTTGCCTGAAAAAGTGTGTACAAACGACAAAGATGAAGATACTTAGTTTATAAAGTAAAAAAAATTGTTTACTTATTTAATCTAAAAAAAAAAAAAAAAAAAAAAAAAAAAAAAAAAAGGCTCTTCATCCACTGTAAAGAATGTTACCTGAGTAATACGGAATAAGGTCTGACTTTAGTTTTTACTTTTTAGAAATTAAAAAAAGGGCAGTCATTGTCCGAAATTAAACCATTTTTTAAAGGAAACTTTTTTTGTTATATAGCTTAAGAATTAATAAATAAAAAATAAAATTTCTGATCTGAACAGAATGACAGACAGTGACATGTTTCAAGCGGGGCATTCTCCCAGTTAAGCGATTCAAAAGTACTTTTTAAGTTAAAAATAAAAATAACATTTAAACAAACTTTTTCAGATTTTCTTTCTTGTCGTCCGCCACTCGTTTGTTTTCTTGTGCTGGACACAAGAGGATACATCGTTCTTTTAGATATAAAAAGAATATAGCACTTAAGCAGCAGTAAAAAAAAAACAAAAAAAAACAACAACAAAAAACAGAAAGAACTAAAAATAAAATCAAGAAAGAGCTGAAAACTATTATTATTTATAATTAAGTTAAGTCACTTCACTTAATTTTAAAGTGGTAATTTATCAACTCTTCCTTTTTAGACTTTGTTATATAAGTAAAAAAAAGTCTGATTGGTCTTTGTCTTGATACTTTTTATGATATCCCTTTTTAGTTTTTATAGTCTGATGATTTTTAATACGAAGAAATTATTTGCTCGCGTCTTTTAATCAGTTTGTAATTCTTCGTTTTTAACGAAAACCAGACATTTACCATCATGAATAAAAAAGGTTAACTTAAAAATTCAAATTCAATCCATTTTTATTTCATAATCGAACTAAAAAAAACGAAAGATACAAGAAAAAAAAATCTTATAGGCTTTGTTATAAGTTTTTTTTATTAAAAATTTAATTAAAACTGCATTTTAAGTCAAAATATTGGCAAAAAAATTAGGTTTCTATTATTTCCCATACCGTTGATTTATGAAACAAAATACAATAGATTGGGGTATCAATTGTTACCATAAGGTAAAGGACAAGAGAAAAAAAGAAACACAAGTTGAAATGGATAACATTAATTTTTTTAGTGAAGAAAGAAAAATAGAGTTCAGAGTTTACACCATTTTAATTTCTTTTGTGTCGATTGTTGCGTTGGTTAATATCGGAAGATATGTTGTTTATTTAATTCGCCGAAAATAAAACTAATGAAGCTGAAGCAGCAACTTGCATGGGATGATCAGTAAATAGTACGAAGCAGTTTTTAGGAATTCTAAAATATACACTGCTTAAACCAGAAAGAAAGATAGCTTAACTTAAAAAGAATTACTTGAGAAATAAAATTAATAAAGTTTTGCTAGGTTTTAACGGCCTAAGTAATGACGAAGCTGATATAAAAAAATAACGAAAACAAACAAAAAAAAACACTAGCAGTAACGAACCTTTGTTTCGTAAGTTTTAGGCACCTGTCGCATTCTTGTATTTCCGTTCAATAAATAAAATCAGAGTCCATGTACTGAAAAGTGGTCTTTCCACTTAAAAAAAAAAAAAAAAGTCCTGCTGGAGTACTTGTGTGTTCCATGAGTATATACATGTTTACATTATTGGTAGCTTCAAAAATAAAAATGACCGCATATGGTGCTGATGACCTTTACTACTTTTTCTTTGTAATGGAATAAGGAATCTGGTTAAATGCTCATCATCTTCACAGAACAAAAAGTCATGATCAAAAACAATAACATCATAAAATAAATATGAGTAAATATTTCGTAAGATCTGGATGACAGAGAAATTCTGAAGATTTTTTTTTTTTTTTTTGTAATTTAGTGTCCGCCTAAGTTTTAGTCTCTAAAATAAAATAAAAAACCAAGAATTTTTTTTTTTTTTCACATGGTCCTTTTTTAGTTAAGTGCCGCAAACAACAATAATTTGTTAATAATCTAAAGATGCTGCTTTCATTATTTTAAAATATACTTTAAGACTAAAAAAAAAGAGATCAACGTAAAAAATTAAATTAGAAAAATTAATAACGTAATAATTTTTTGCAATACTTGAACATAATTAAAAAAAAATCAATGTAATAATTTTCTTACCTGGTTTTGCATGGTATTTAATTTAAATACCAACCGAAATGCCGTGCGCAGCAGTGGCGAGTGCGTATTTTTATGTATATGTGCCCTTAAGTCAGTATTATGATGGAGGAGTCAGCTGTATGTGACATTACAGTCATAATAATAATAATAATAATAGCACCATGTATTCATTTTGCTGTGTAGTAGATATATTATCGCTGCTGGTGCTACACATAGTAAGCGATAAGCGTGTACTTAAAAGTTGTATGTTCTACTGAACGCCTGCATTGGAACTAATAACGCTGCTACTAAAAATAGAGTAGTAGTATTAGTAGTTATAGTAGTTTAAAAACTACCCGTAATGTACTTTACTTTTTAGAGCGAATTAATTTTTTCTTATTCCTCATTCATTATAATAAATTAAGTTACTTAAAGACTGATAATTTTTTAAAATTTTAATAAGCACATTGCGAAAAAGGTAGAAAACGGATGCTTCAAACAAAAAACTACGATTGAGAAAAAAAAAAGTAAAATATTGCATACGCATAGCATAGGTACTATATTTCAATTTCATGGAAACGCTAGGTAAAAGAAAATAGAAAATGTATTTCTAAATACAGAAATAGTGCAAAAAGTCGCCATTAATAATTAAAAAAAAAAAGCAGACCTGATGAAAAATATACGCATGCGCTAAGTTTTGCGGGAAATATGACTTTCAAGAGTTGGGGGTTCGTTAGTGTTATAAATCATTTATATATTTACTAATACTTTGCAGCTGCAGAAAATTTACAAAAATCTCAGTCCTAATGAATATGTTTTAAATTTTTAATGTAGCTGTAAATCAGTAAGCGGACTGTCTTCTTGTCGCAGTTCCATGTTTTTTTCCTAAAAATAAATACATAATTTTTAAAATATTTTTTCAAAGCAGGTTCTGTCACTCTGTCACACTCACATTTTTCAGATAAATTGTCTTGTTACTGTCGTTCCGTTTAGAAGCGTCCGTTTTAAAACTTTAAAGTTTAATTCATTTCATTCTTAAGTTTCTTATGAGTAGAAACTGTGATTTTATTTTATTTTCAAGTTAGGTTATTTTTAAATTCAATTTAATTTTAAATATTAAGGCTATGTAAGCTTTTTAAAATTAAATGGAAAACGGTAGTGATTTATTATTCCAATTATTCAGTCTTTTCTTTTTCAATGTCCAGACTAAAAAATTAGATTAGCCGACGCGTAATGTAGCAAAAATGTTACTCAACTGTCGTAATGTATCAACTGTTATGTCAATAAAAATTAAAATTGTACGGCCTTTTTAATAATGTCAACAACAAACTAGTCAAACTTTTTTAGATATAGCTGTTTTATTCTTATTGTTTCCTAATGTTTATGAGTAGAGTCACATACATACTTGCCAGATGTTCGTCGTTATAAGTTATTATTATTGATTTGTTAAGTAATCTGTAATTAAATTAAGTCATTGACACGTTAAAAAAATTTATCGGTAATAAATTGGTCGAGTAATGAGGTGCATTTTCAAGGGTTATAATTAAAAAAAATAGTCTTTGAATTCCCGTGATGATCGAATTGTTCTAGTTAAGGGACAAAAATTTAAAATTTAAATAGAAATCATTAATCTTAAAAATCTTAATCAAAAACCAACAGACACGGAAGACAAAGCAGACAGGAATTATTTCCCTTGATCCATAACCACGTGATGCTAAGAGTGCTTAGATTTCTCATCAAAGAAATGGTTTTGTTTTGTTTTGTTTTGTTTGTACCAAAGTTAGAATTGTTTATATTGTCTGTTTATTTCCCAACGAACAAATAAGGGAAGCAAATCGTATAAAATTTGTCTTTATGTAAAAGGTAGCACTATACTTGAGCGTGCATGTTTAATATCGGATGTATTTTTTTTAATTCGGAAGAAATGTAGTGCGTTTGACGCTAGCGGCTAGAAGTTGATAAAAGAATAATAATAAAAAAAAAAGTTTCAATTTTAAAAAATAAAATGAAATAATTTTATTTAATCATAAAAATAAACTTTAATCAACGGAAAATATAAAAAAAATGTATTATAAATAATCCTATGTAAATCAAAAAAGTAAAACTTTTTAATGTGTCCCAGACCAGATAAATGTGGTATGCTCCGCGTTTTGTAAGAAAGTCATACATTTTTTTTCATGGATAAAGAAAATTATAGTAACGTAAAAACTAAAAAAGTGTTAAAAATTAAGGATAAGGATTTTTTTCGATGTATTGTAGCTTGTTTTGACTTTTGATCTTTATAAAAACTACTTTAACTTATTTTTTCTTTGAGACTTCATTTTCGAGAAAATGAAAGTTTTTTTTTAGTGAAAGCGAACGGTGACTCCAAAATTCGATTTTTTACAACGATAATGTCCAAAATGAATCATGTCACTGTGTCTTAGTATTTCAGACACCGATTTTTAATTTACATTTTATGATTTTACAATGTGACAATGTCAATAATGCTAAACTGGATAGTGATTTTTAGTGATTGCCTTTAAGCAAATGTGGATAGTTTTTAAATTTTAACAAGGTATGGAACCCTAAGAAAAGTTTA
This sequence comes from Acanthosepion lycidas, assembly GCA_963932145.1. NCBI lineage: Eukaryota > Metazoa > Mollusca > Cephalopoda > Sepiida > Sepiidae > Acanthosepion > Acanthosepion lycidas. Next base: position 57,569,356 of record OZ010571.1, on the reverse strand, counting down.
TCACTAAAAAAACTAAAAAGTGTTAAACACGTAAATCAGGGGTTGTAGTTTTCGTAACATCACGAACTGAATTCCTGGACATGGAGAGATGGGGGAAGCTAAGCAAACTTTCTTTTTTTAAGCTTCCGTATTGAAATTAAATTATAACTGTTTGCGAAAAATACGTCATTTTCATTAAAAAACGGACACAAAGTAAAAGTCCAGTTTAGCATGGTAAACCAAATCCCCTCTAAAAAAAAATCTTGAAAAAGATAATTTTCTAAAAAAAAAAAAAATTAAAAGATTAATTGTCATCAAAAGCAAAGCGTAATAAAAAATTAAAAAATTTCCAATATGCATTCCATTAATAAATAAATGAATGTTTACCAAAATTATTTCGGTAAATTTTCAATTTTCATTGTAACACACGAGCGCTAATATCCCTTCAAATTTTTCCAATGAAAATTAATGATTTCTATTTAAATTTTAAATTAATTTTATCTTTTGTCCCTTAACTAGAACAATTCGATCATCACGGGAATTCAAATTACTATTTTTCTAGTTTGTTTTTAAATTTATTTTAATTAAAAAACTTATATTTTTCATTATTTTAATTTAAAATTTTACTTCTAATTCTTAAATTAAATCTGACGTCAACGCATACGTCACCAAATTCATCTTGGGACTGATTTTTAGAATCGTATAAATTGTAATTCAAACAAATTTTGTTTTAGCGTTTATTGTTTTTTAGTCTTTTACTCTTTTAGTACTCTTGTCGCAGACGAAAAATAAACACTAGCTTCTTTTAAACTTAGGGACTTAATTAGGGGTATCACCGTTTGTCCGTCGGAATTAAACATTTATTTAGTTAGGATGTAACATGCATTTCATTTTGTTGATTTTAAATGGCATGGTTACAAAGTTACAGATATTTACATGAATCAACGAATTCCCAAATAAATATTTAAATGTTTCAATTATTAAATATTGCTGTGTATATTCATTCTTAAGAAAAATATTTTACTTTGTGGTATTATTGTGGACAATGACATTTAAAAAAATTGATGATCGTTATTAATTAAATGACAACTAGTAACTACTGAAATAATCTCAATTACATTCGTTTAAACTACAGTTAAACCCGTATTAGTGACTAATTACTAATTAGTGTGAATTTTTTTCTTTTTAATATAGTTAATTTTAAAGAAAAGTTAAAGCAAACTAAACATGAGAGAACACTCAAACAGTCTCTAACTAACACTAACTGTATTTGCAGCTGAGATTGCATATGCCATATTCGCAATAACATTTCGAGGGATAACATTATAGCAATCATCATCATCACACACACACAAATACACCCGTGCAAATTCAAATCTTTAACAGCATTCATTCATTGGACAGAAAGCAACGCTGCTATCTGAAGTGACAATTTTAAAATCGCTATATTTTCATATAGTAAATTTTGTGCACTTTTGGGAGAATTGGCTCCCAGAAGTCTCCCCAAAACTCAGGCACTGATTGGTCAGTATCAACCAATCAGATTCTCTGCATGTGGAGAATGATTCTTCCCACACAGATTCCTAATTCAATGACTACCTATATAAACAGAACAAAAGAGGACCAACACCAGTGAGACTTCGACTGCTACTGGAATCCATGTCACTTGAAGACATGCGCCCATCTTCTCACTCACTCTCAAATTACATATTCTATCACACTTACATAATTTTCCTCTTGCATGGCAGAACTGTCTAAAACATTTATAACAGACTAATAATAACTCTTTCATTTCCTTTTCAGAGAACATTGATAAACTTTTATAGTCAAAGAGAGACTACTCTCATCTGACTCATTGCATGCTTCTTTTTCGTATATATTCTTTATTGTACACTTTGTTGAATACAATTTATATATATATGTTGATACCTTTGCCTTGTTCTTATATCAGTTTGGGTTCCTAAACAAAAATTAAATAATTGCGACGAGAGGCCTAGACACGATATATCTTATTGATAACTCCGACGTTCGTTTGGAATTCCGCCACAACTTATTGTTTGTTTTTACTATGTTTTTGTATTTTTATAACATTTTTTGTATTCATTATGACCTGCGTTATAATTGCTGTTAATAATTAATTGAAACTTCTTGTTATTCATTCCAATTATGAATTAAAAAAGCTGCCTCCCAAAAAAAACCATGCCTAAGGTTTAAATGCATTTAAAAATGAAAAATCTTTCTTGAAGCTTTTATTTTAGCTTTAATTTCAAACTGATAAATTAAAGTAAATTTAATTTAATATTACAATAAGCAAAATATTTGCTGTATTTCCAACTGATTTTATTGATTGGAATGATTTTTTTGAAATCACTAAAATCTGCTATATTGACAAATCTGTCCACACAATATAATTCTCTTTATTAAAAAATCTTTCAAAAATAAAATAGGCTTTTCTGAAACTTTATTTGAGGAAGATTAACTTTTTTAATTTTTATATATATTTTAACTACCCAGTAATGTTAGAAATTTAGGAAAATATTCTAAGTAATCTAACATTTTATTGAATTTTATTATTTTAGGTATTATTTTATTGGCTTTATAGTATTACTTACAAAGACACTTGTTGAGGAAATATTAGAAAATTACCAATAAATTTTAAATTTACTATAGTTACTGCTCATATTTTCTGATAATGTTGTGTATGGACACCCATACTTATAAGAATAGCCACATTTATACATATACCAGAAAAATTAAAAATTATTTTTAAAATTCTGGATGTAACTGAATTGTAGTAAACTTTTCCTTTATGATTTGTAAATATAGTTTTTAATATGGAATTAATATGAATTTTAAGATTTAAAACTTTATAAAATATTATAATTAAAATTTTAAAAAATGAAAACAATTCTTGTAAAACTTTATTATTCACCAAAAGAATATTTTTCTTACAAAAATAGTGTCCATAATATATCATTCATAAAAGCTATTACAAGCTTTTCTAATTAAATAATGTCTTAGGTTTATAGCATTTTTCATTTTACGATTCAGAGCATTTTGTTTCAAACTGAAAAAGTAAATTTGATGTTTCTCCACAGACTTGTTCTTATGACTAATATAGGCAATAAACTCTACAAAAATGAATTTCTTGAAATTTCATAAAATTAAATAAGTAGGAGGTAACAAATTTTAAAAAATATTTTTACCAAGATTTTCTATAAAAGAAACATTTCTAAAATAATTTAACTTGTTTGAAATAACTCCTGAAAGTTTCATTAAAATATGACAATTATTTGATTTTTGTAAGAATTTCAAAATTAATCTGTTTTTCACTGCAAAAAGATGATATAATTTATTATACTAATTTATGGTCATCCATTGACACAAGAAAAACAAAATTTTTAACCAAAATTTCAAATGTTCTAAAAGGGATTAAAATATATCATTTAATAATCAAAGAATTCTTTGGTCTTTCCTCTTAATAATAACATGACAATTTTGACAATTTTATTATTAATTTTGGGGCATTTTTCCATCCCGTATGCTAATTTTTTACTGAATCTTTGGAGTTACCTAATATACTATAATCAAACTCCCTAGCAACACCTCTCCTGAGGTATCCCCAAAAGAGTAAGTGCTGAAGAGGCTTTAGCAATTTTTGTCCCTAGTCCAGGTACAAGTAGGCATCTCAGTTTAAACTCAACCTTGTGTCACATTCCATTTGAGTAGACATGCAGATAAATGCCCTTCACACAAAACTAAATAAATGCTACAAATATAAAAATCTCATGGCCTTTTTTTTTCCCACTTCCCTGATGCTTTGATAATTTTGGATATTACTGTCAAACATTGCCAGATTTGCCAAATAAATACAGGATACCCTGTTCAAATTTATATTCAAATCGGGTAATGAAGATCATGTTGAATGGCCATACTTTTAGATCATTTCACATTCTATCTTTGAACCTATGTTGTTTCTTATCTTCACCAAGGACATTCCCAATGTCATCAGTTCCCAACTAGGTATTTATGCTGAAGACACAACTATTTACTCCTGTCTTAATAGTAAGTCTGATAGGTCGACAAAGTAAAACTGGCAGCTGCTCTCAAAAATGACTTCCAATCAGTTGAAAACTGGGACAAAAAATTGCTTATAAATTTTAATGCCTCCAAAATAAAACTGCTATCTTTAATCATCATATAGAACTATTTTTGCCCTCCATTACCTTGGCTGATGCTATCCTCCAGGAGTGCAACTCATTGCAACTTCTTGATCTCACATTTTCCACTGATATGAAGTAAAATGATTATATTGAATCAATTGCTAGGTCTGCTCCTGAGAACCTTGTTTCACAATGTCATGATAGACCATTTTTCTCACCAAATCAGTCTTGCACATTTATAAATCTACCATTCATCTGTACATTGAATATTGCTGCCCTATCTGGTCTGGTGTTTTAGGAATATACCTCAAGATTCTCAACAAAATCCAAAGAAGGGTCTGTAATGTTATCGGTCCTGACCTGACATGTCAACTTCAGTCACTTTTCTACTACTGTGACATGGTTTCTATCTGGCTTTTCTATAAATATTTTCATGTCAATTGTTCTAATCATTAATTTTTTCCTTGGTATGTCGACAACATTAATTTAAATGTACTACTAGATTGGCTACTAGGTCTCATCATTTTACTGTTTAAATAGCTAGATGTAACTAAGTTCTATTCTAATAGTTTCTTTTCTCAAACTTCTCACTTGTGAAACACTCTTCCAATTTCTCACTTCTCTGCCACCGACAATCTTCAAAAATTTAAATACAATGTCAATCACCATCTTCTGTTTTCCTGAAACTATTTTTTATTTTCCTTTCTCCTCACTAATGCCTTCTCATTCTCTTTCACTTCCATTAATCCCTTGCATCTTAGTGGCATTATTGCCTTGATGGGGTGGAATGATTAAAATAAAATTCTAGTCTAGACATCTATAAACTGAGATATGGGATAACAAACAAAATATAAATCATTTGATTTTAAATTTGAATGTCTGTATCCTATTTTTCTATTTCCTAAGTCTAGCAAACCTACCTTCATCCATATTTTGCAATTTTAGCATCTCTCAAGAAAAATTTCAATAATTTTCCACTAGATTGTATCGCTAACACTAACGAGCAATACATATTAAATTTCTACATTTCCCACACATGCTCGATATTCTCTCGTAGGTTGACTTGTCAAAATTTAGTACAATTCGAGCACATATATATCACCATATAACAAATAATCAAAATAATATTACCATGGGACGCATTCAGTAGATAGCACCATAATATTATAGAAGAAGTGAAAAGAAATACTCACAATACTTGAGGATGTTTTAATAAAAGAGAATCGGGCAACATTTAAAATGTATCTTTCTTTACAAGGGACCGTAAAAGTTTAAGAACAGTGATATTCTTTAAAGTTTAAATAAAAGTCGTGATCAGGCCTATCACCTGGGTGTTTTGATTTGTAGTGGAGGTGTTGTCAGAGGTCAGTAAGAATTAGCATACTAAAATTAGTTTACATCAATTTCACAAAGAGGGTGAAAATCAAACAATACAAAATTAAAAAATACCAGAATTTTCTTTTCTCCTCATTATTTCATTTTCTGATGAAGCTTAAATAAAAATGAAACATGTTAAATTCATAAATGTTTCACATTTGTTCCTTATCCTATCACATTTATAATATATATATATATATATATATATATATATATATATATATAAAAGAAAACGTGAAGAATTGTTTAAATTCAAAAGATGAAAATAATGTTGAAAAAGGAAGAAAGTATTTTAGTAATATTTCAATGTTTATTCCCATCATCCTCAGAATGTTTATCAGTTTGCCATCATTTAAAAAGAAAACATAGTAAGAGGAGAAATATGTTAATTATTATTTAATCTTTATAAAACTATATATAATAAAAAAGAAATATAAAATTATATAAAAATAATTAAAGGGTCAATAAAATAGTTTGTTTACACTTTCTTTTGAGGAAAGAGTATAAAAATTTATATAATAAAAATAATTATAAGAGCATTAATAAAAGTGGCTTGAAAAAAATTTGATGTGTAAAATCTTTTTAGAAAAGATGCTCAGATTTTATGTAAAAATATCCAGAAAAATGAAGCATGACAGTTTAAAAAAGAGGTACTTGAATAAAGTTTGATTTTCAAAAATTTGTAAAAGAAGTGGCTCAAATTTGATGATCACAAAACCCACCAAAATAAAATTTGTAAACAGGTATGGTTTAAAGAAATACATTTTGTAGTTTTTTAACCAATAGGAAAAGTAAATTACATCCTACACTTTTCAATTTTGGAGCCAAGAAGTAAGTGTGATTCATTTTATAGTGTTAACAATAGCTGATGGGAATAAACATACACTCACACACACATATATATATATATATATATATATATATATATATATACACACACACACATACATATATATATATATATATATATATATATATATATATATATATATATATATATATATGATTTATATAAATGATTTATAGGGAATATGCTATATGTATGATTTATATAAATGATTTATAGTGAGCATCCTATGAAAAAATTGAGTGCTTCTGAGTGGCACAGAAAACATAGAATAGATGCAAATGTAGACAGAGTATGAACCTTGGTGCACTCAAATCAAATGATGTTCAATTGATAGCAGAACTGAATATAAATAAGGAAACAGTGTGGCAGATTCTGAGGATTTGGGAATGAGAAAAATTGTCCTCAAAGACATTACTTCAAATCTTGACTGATGAGCAGAAATAACATTGGTTTTGCCTTTTACCTGATTGTACTGCCTCCCGATACGTATCTGTCTTGCTCACATGTGTACCTCAGACAGCCAGATAAACACTTTATGGAATCAAAAGTCTGAAGACAAAGTATGGTTCATCAGCAGGTTTATTGAAAGCCAAAATGGTGAAACTAAAAAAAAAAGAAAGAAATACAAACTTGAGACTACATTAGTCCAAATAACAAAATAAAAAACAAGATAAAAAAGAAGGGAAAGAAGAAATATGAGAGACACCCAAATACTGAACATAACTATGAGAACAAAGGTCTAAATGTGTAAAGGAGGCAGCAAGTATTTTGCTTACAGAAATATGTCATAAACTTTGCAATAATAAGTCTTTTTTATCATAATAGATGTTATTTTAGTGAATACTCATATCTGAGTAGATGCTCCATTTAATTATTAAAAAGTATATTTATTTATTTGTGTCTACTGGCCTGAATATTCAAGAAACCTTAAAGAAAAAATGTGCTCTTTGGCAGGACTCAAACTTGCATCCCCCTTTGTAGGAGAAACTCTCATTAAATTCAACATGCTCTAGACCCATGAAGTGTAACGCTGATCGAGCAAAGCCGAATAGTGCTTTATAAATGCAAATCCTTCTCAGATCCTCAAAAGATCATACTCAGTTAACTGCTTGGATTCAAGACACATGATTTGTTCATTCTGCTCAGGCTTCTGCCTGGGCCTAGCAGTTGCCTTGTGGTGGAGTTTACAAGCCCATGACATCGTTTTCCTGACAAAGATATAGAAACTATCTCCAGCTTGCAGTCTCAACCTGGGAAAAACTCATGACTCACTGGTTCTTTGTTTGAGAGGAATGTTCTTGCTAGAGACTTAGCAGATAAATCTGGCCTGCTCAAATCTGGAAACCTAAATATGGCTTCTCCAGAAACACAGACAAATCTCCAACAGACCTAATTTCCATTGTGAATTATTACAAGTAAAACCCTATCTTTCCATTTCCTTTTTACACTGCTTGTTGTGTAAATATGTGTTTTAGTTTCTTTGTGTAGGATAAATGTAAATACATGTATATAATTTTATCTCTCTAAGAACAAATCATGTTTGTCATTACTTTTCTGCCTTTTCCTCACGCTCTCACTAGAGTATCTCACTATATGGTCACAGCAGTTTATACGCTTAAATAAAGGGAAAAGGTTGTGTGAATATCAACACAAAACAGTCTGTAGAGGATTTTGAGGATAAGAGAGGTAATAAATTAATTACCTTATCAGATCCAATGTCAAGAGACCAAAAAGTTTTTGTTTTTTTATCTGACCACAATTTTAATTTAATGAATAAAAGAGGAAAGGATTCACTAAGAAAATGCATTGAAAGTGCACTAATCACACAACTGTTGATAATAAACCTAAGGCTAGGACAGTATATAATATCACCAATCATCACAAAAGTAATAGTAGCACAATGCAATATATAATTTAATAGAGAATAAAACAGAGATCTACTCCGAGAGGACTGATTTAAAATCCAACAGACATTAACAGCTCCAATATATATATAAAAATAAAAACATACAAACACTTTCTGGTCTCTGTTTTTCAGATTTGAAAAGGTAATTTAATTTATTTCTCCTCTTATCCTCAAAATCCCAACCCATTTTCCTTACACATAGTTTTGTCTTTCATTACAACTTGAAGAACCTGAACATAATATACGTTGGTAAAATGCTTTGTTATATGCTTTTCCACTTTGTCCCATTATCTCCATACTGTTATATGTAAAAAAAAAAAAAAAAAAAAAAAAAACAATATCTAAAAATGTAGAACAAAAGAAGGGGGTCTCCAAACTGGGCCACATCCTCCCACCTGACAAGATTTTATTTCTTTATAATTGTCACATTTCTCTTTTGTTCTTAATCATATTATGTTGGTTACAAAAAAGAGCCTAATATTCATTCAAATTTTATTCATTTATTTATAAAACTGATTTTTTTTCTTTGATGTGTTTAAAGTATACAATGTGGTTATTTTACTGAACTAGAAGGACATGATATTGAGTGCCATACAATATGTGGGTTGGTGAATTTTATGACATATCAATATTTAGTGGGTTATTTAATTTGAAACCAATCTGTTTTATTATATTTCAGTCTATTATTGCTTACTTAGTTCGGGAATGGATAAATATTGGTTATTTATACTTGAGCCTATATGTAAATATTTGTTCTTTATTTATTGTTTTCAGTGGTATTTTTTATTCCATTGTTCACCCAGTACAAGGCTCAGGAGTCACTAAAGGTAGAGAGTTACTGAATGAGGTTGTTGTAATAGGAGGGGGCAAGAAGTACATATTATAAGGATATCTAGGATAGATAAGGGTTGAATCTACACTTGAAGAGGTTAAGATCATAGTGATTGGTGAAGCATACTTTTGAGAGTCTGTTCCACAAAGTAACATTTTGAAAAAGTAGTACTGACTCATTCCATTAGTAATCAGGAGCTGATACGACAACTGACAACAAGAAAGATTTTATTATATAAAGGCAATGTTACATTTTTGTTGGTTGGTTTGCTTACATTGTTATTTGTTAAATAGAAATATAAAATTTGGATTGAAACTTCTGACTTAGAAGTAAGTAACATGCCAATGAGACAGTAAAGTGGTGCTGAAATATTTGGGTAAATACTATCTTCAAGATTTTTAGTTTTTCAAATGATTCTGATTATTTCAGCCTGTTCTGTTCATTTTCACACTAATGCTCTTTGGAAAAGCATGAATCCCTATTTTAGCATGAATCCCTATCTTCTCCCCAACAGTTAATTGTTAAATAAGGGGCTCTGGTGGTAACCAGTTTAGGAAACACTCAAGTATATTTAGGAAAAAGTCATGGCAGTTTAGGGATAATAAAAAAAAGAATCTGGAGAAACACATGATTGCTTGTCTTGAAGGGACATGCCATTAAAAAATTATTTCAATGAGTTACTTATATTTCTTTTTTCTTTCTTCTTTTTTTAAAATAATATTGATGTTTTAAATTCATTTAAAAAAAAAAATGAAAACTAAATTTAATATTTTCTTTTAATTTTCATACATTTTAACTGGATAGTCACCAATCTTAAGTTTAAAATCTATCACCACTTTGATTCTTCTTAAATGTTCAATCTTTTAACAATCTCCAATTTCCTTCTTTTTTTTCTTTTTTTTTTTTTTTTGCTGCTTCAATTATTTTTTTCAACAAAATGTAAAATTTTGTTGAATTTTTTATTACATTTTAATTGAACAGTTGTAACAGGGTACTGGCTTTGTCTAAATAGTTAAATGTATGAAATTATAAGATGGAGATTTGGAGGAACTATGAATTGGATAATAATTATTAAAATTCTCAGGAGAATAGGGTGAATGGTTGAAAAAAAATTTAAAAGCAAAATGCATTAAAATTTATGTTTTAAAATAATAAAATTAATTTGAGAACAGTTCCAAGGAGAAATGAACCCATAATTAACGAGAGAAGATTCAGTAAAATTGAGCAAAACCATGATTCCAAATCCTGCCCACCTCCCACTAATAAGAAAAAGATGATCAATGTATTGTCTGGATTTCTTGGATCTTGAGAAATTATAATTTGGATGTTTGTTTACACCATGCTTTCTGTAGAAAATGTGTGTGATCACATAAAATAATGATCTAAATTATTTTTGACAAAAATACCAACCATCTGTTTTGTGTTAAGCCTCAAGAGTTGGTGATTTTTTTACATTGATCACCAAAGAATTCAATTATTGTTACACAGAGATATCTAGAAAGATTTTAAATATACAAAGGAAATAGCATATGGCTAATTAGCAGGATTGCCTAAGACTAAGATGCCCCTTTTCTGCAACAATCATCTGCAATTTTTGTAATTATCATTATTTTTGATTTCTGACAAAGAATCCTTCACCAGTAAGAAAAGTCAGTTGGTCAATTTACAGGAATATGGAGATGAAATTGGGTATTGGGAATTGTCATTTCCTGGGGTCTGGCTAGGTAAAGGGAAGTGATTAATTACTGTTATCAGAAAAGATATCCCTATATAAAGCCAGCATGCATTTTGCTTAGTAGCCATTTTTCTCTGAGAGGAGAGCAGACATCAGACATAAGCAACACACCCGGATTTTGGTAACCTGAGCAAACATATTGACATATGTATGACAGAAGAATTGAGGAAGAGATGACTGGCTGGCTATTACTTTAATGGTTGTGACTAGAAATCTCCAAATTATCATTCCTGTAGTAGAGTACTGATTTAAAATAGCTAATAAGGATAGTTATTCAACCAGTTTTTCTGTTAGAGTTACAACAGTGTTGAACATTTTATTGAAGAAGTTCTTATTTTGGTTTGATCAGAACTGTCCTGAGATATATGAGATGAAAGTTTACCATGGCCACAGGCAGAAATTATACAATATTGAGGATTTTTAGAAGCTTGAAGCAACTCTATTGAGACGACACCGGAGCCCCAACCAAGAACGGAAAGAAAGCCAGGTAACCTGTACTGACGGTATTACTCAACAAAATTAACGGATCTAATGATTTGTGACTTAGAGGAAAAAGAAGAGAAAAGACAAAGCTTGGAGCCAAGGGGAGTGCAATGTGTTAGTTGAAAAGTGATAGGTGTGTTGCTAGATATGTCAACACCAGTGTGTTACACAGTCATTGCTTTAATTTTCCTAGGTTAATTTTATTAGAAGTTATGGAAATCTGTAGAGGATGCAATAACTATGATTTGTTTCATCGACCCTAAGGTAGCAATGTCTCTAACTACAGAAACATCAATAAACACAAACATGAATTTATAGAACAAACAATAACAACTATTTATGGAACTGGCACTGTGGAAAAGAAAAAGAATGAGTCTCTGTCAGAGCAATTAGTTCCTTGTGGGAACAGCAAACATCAGTCATAAATCACACATGTAATCTTTGCAGGAGTATATTTGGTTTTAGTATACAAAGCTCGTACTTACAAATAAATCCAATAATCTATCAGCAGAGCACTAGTTCTTGTGTCAAATTCCTCATTCAGGAGTAGTGACTAGAATTTTGCAGTGCCAATGTGTCAAGCAGATGTGTTATTCTTGGTACATCAATATGGTTGCTTTTCCTCTGTTGCTATACCACTAACTGTTTAAATGTTGATCCTCCTCTTCTTATATCAGTAGAGTTAGGCTCAACTTGAATATAATTTTAGATTCTTGATCTTCTGTTTGATTAGTCAATGTTTAATCCTTAATTCTGACTTACTGGTTTTGTTATTTTACTGAAACTACATGTACATGTTGTTTATATTCCAGCATCTAAATGTCTAAATTAACTGATGCTTTAATCCTGGTTACATTTGTCAATACATAGGAGAATATCTTTTAGCTACTCAATTCATTTTCTATCCATATCCGCAGGTGGTTTGCTCCCAGTTCTGGATTATTCTAACATCTTTTCAAAATAGATCAAGCTTACCTAGTAGTTCAAATACATCCTTGTGCAGTACTTTTTCAATTAATTTGTGTAATCTATAAAACATAAGTGTTCACTAGTATTATAGAAAATAAACCCTATTTCCAACACAATTACATAACCCACATACATACGATATTAAAACAGACCCAAACTTTATTTTCTGTCCAATACCAAAGAATATTTACAAACATGCCAACAAAATTCCACATACAATACCCACCATTTAAATCAAATTGTCTATTGGTTAGAAATTAACACCAGCAATCAGAGAAAAAAAAATTTTCTAGAGCCTGCTTTTGGGAAAAATTTCTCATAAAAACCCACAGATTTTGACATTCAAAAACAGAGACATGAACAGAGATGTGCAAGAGAAGATGTGGTTTTATGGCCTTTTTCTTCCTCTCAGCATGTGCTGAAATAAACATGTGTTGGTGACTTTGAATAAATTATCTCCAACAACAACAGCTCAGATGATCAGTGAATCTTTGCTGACAGTCAAAGTCTTTTCTAAACCCTCCAGCTTTTTCTGTGGACCAACTACCCAAAGACTTTAACTAAAGACTGTTTTTACTCATTTTTGACTCATTTGCATTCATGTACATATGTTTGTAAATACAAATGATTTATTCAACTGGCATGTTTCCTTTATTTTTATTTTACTTTCGTTTGGAATTTGAACGTTCATATTTTTAATATAAAAAAAATGAATGACTAAATTTCCTACAGTATATCAACAATCATAAAGAATGAATTTTCAAGGTTGCAAATACGTTGGTAAGGCCTACTTCATGGCTGAGATAGTTGTTTATTTCTGACTTGCACCAGCAATTATTTTTCATGCTCATGTTATTTGAATACTGATTTTCTAGTCAGAATGCCCTCCTCTCTCATCCCAAAAGATTGTATACAACATAACCTTCTTATCCCTGTCCCTACCATTTAACCTAGTGCTATCTTAAGTTAAGTTTAATAAATATGAATACCGATGGTTGGTAAAAGTTTAAATCAGAAAAAAACAAATAAAGTAAAAATTTCAGTTTAAATCTTTTTTAATGTCATACCTCTTCAGAATATATACGGTCATAGCTCTCCACAGATTGCTTTTTTGTTATTATTCTGTAAACTGGCATAACTCCTTGGGAAAGAGAGCAGAGTAGCTTTTCATTGATTTCTCCACAGTTTTGATTTAAAGTTTATTTCCTCTAGACTGGCTAATGTCCAAAGCTATACAGGCCAATGTTACCCACTATTTAACTGGTGGTGGGGAGATGGAATTATGCTTTTCCAGGGGTATTAATGTGAAAGTGAATGGAACAAACAGACTAGGCAGGAATTTGAACTCTGTCTGCCAGTTTCACTTTCCTTGCCAATATCCGTTATGTTACTTGCATGTCCAGTTTGAACTTAAAGAAATATTTTATTTTGTTTTTATTCAACTCATTCAGAAGAGTCAGAGGAAAGCTGATAAAAGGAAGACATCAGTCTCCTACCACTCTTTGGCAAAGTCTTTGAATCTTTAATCAACACCAAAGTGGTTAATCGCCTTATATCCCATGATCTGCTCTCTGATAAGCAATATGGTTTCCGCTTTGTCCATTCTACAGCTGATGTGCTCACAGCCATAACTGAAATTATTTACCAAGCACTCCACAATAATGGAGAAGCTCATGCCATGGCTCTAGATATCTCTAAAGTGTTTGATAGGGTCTGGCATGCCAACCTCTTTCATAAGCTTAAGGGATACAGAATTTCAGGTCGATTATATGACTTAATACGATCATTCCTGTCAAACCATGTAATGAAGGTCATCCTTAACTGATTCTCCTCCAGTTCCTTTCCCATGAACACAGGTGTACCCCAAGGCTCTATCCTGGGCCCTATTCTATTCCTTATCTTCATTAACGATCTCCCCGATGTCATCAGTTCCCAAGTAGGCATCTATGCTGATTACACTACTATTTACTCCTGCCTCAATAGCAAGTCTGGTATTGCTAACAAAACTAATCTGGCCGTTTGTCTCGAAAAGGACCTCCAATTGGTTGTAGACTGGGACTGGATTTAGTTGGTTAACTTTAATGCTCTAAAACAAAACGGCTCTCTATTACTCACCACAGGAAACCATCCCTGCCACCTATTATAATGTCTGATGCTCAACTCCACGAGAGAACCTCTTTGTGATTGCTTGGTCTCACACTGTCTGCTGACCTGAGATGGAACAATTACATTGAATCAATTGCTTCATCCCCCACAAGAAAAGTTGGTTCCCTGTGTCGTGCCAGAAAGTTTTTCTCGTGCAAATCCATACTTCAAATCTACAAATCAACCATTCGCCCTTGCATGGAATGCTGCTGCCATATATGGTCTGGTGCCTATGCTGTTCACTTCCTCGACAAAATTGAGAGACAGATATGCAATGTGATTCGTGCTGATCTGGCATCTCATCTACAGTCGCTCTCTCACAGACATGCTGTCACCTCCCTCTGTCTTTTCTACAAATACTTTCACGGTAACTGCTCCAATGAGCTCCTTTCACTAGTTCCCAGACTGCATGAATTTAAGCGTGCTATTAGGCTGGCATCACAGACCCACCCTTTCACTGTCAAAACGATTAAATGTGGCCGTCTCTTCTACTTCAATAGCTTCATGTCTCACACCTCCTGCCTGTGGAAATCCCTTCCTATTACTTGTTTCCCTGATAGCTATAATCTCCAACTATTCAAATGTAATGTCAATCAACATCTCTAGATGCCCTGACCTATTCCCTGTTCTTCTTTTTATCCTTTCCTCTTTCACGCCTGTTTACTCTCGATCACATTCTGTAACCCCTTGTGTGCTAGTGGCATGCCGCCTTGCTTGGGGTGAAATGCTTAAAAAATATATATATATAATTGATTAAATATATGAAAATTGCAGATTTTGCCATAATTCTACTTTTAAATACTCAACTGATTTGTATCCTGGGTAAGACGATAAACTATGTCCAACAGCAAGGCCTCTGATCAGGAGGTCTTGAGGACCGTGGAACCACATCTTAATTGCTTGTGTTCCCAGGTCCACCATGACTCAAGGGTAGTAGCACCTATTGAGGCTCCAGCTATGAGCAAATAGCTGACCCCCAAATAGGGGTCAAAATGCCGTGGAGGTGTAAAAATAGGTATTAATACCAGCAATACTTTTTTGAGGGAAAAATTATTAACAACAATACATTGTTGAGGAAAAAAAGTATTACCAGCAATGCATTTTTGTAGGGAAAATTATTACTAGCAATGCTTTTGTGAAGGAAGAATTATTGCCAGCAATACATTTTTAAAGGAAAATTATTACAAACAAAATATTACTAGAAATACATTTTTGGAAAAATATTACTGGCAATAAATTTAAAAAAAAAAAAAATTACCTGCAACAGATTTTTGAAGAAAAATATTACCAGAAATAGATTTTTGAAGGGAAAAAAAACATTACCAGCAATACTTACTATGAAAGTGTAAAAATACGTTTTTATACCAGAAAATATTACTAGCTATAAATTTTTTGAAAAAAAAATATTACCAGCAATAAAAATTGTTGGCATTAAATAACCCATTGAGGTTGATATGTCGTAAAACAAAACAAACCAAACCAAACCTCAACTGATTTGAGATTTACACAGATTTGCATTTTTAGAAATCCTTTAAGAACTTTTGTAAAATTCCCTCTGGTTTCTAATACATTTTTCTTGTTCTTTGAATGCATACAACATAAAGGAGAAACATAGTTTATATTGACCAATCAGAGTGTAAGAATTTTTTTGTCTGATATTTCTGAGGTGAATTCTAAATTACAAATGTACTTTTAGGATATTTTCACTTCAGCTGAAACTTAATTGCTGAAATAAAATGGAACCTTAAAATCACTTATATAACTTAAGCACCATAATCTCCTTCCTAATCAATGCATTTAATTCTCTAATTCATGTGTGTGTGTGTGTGTGTGTGTGTGGAGAGAGAGAGAGAAAAGCAAAGAAATGATTCATATAGTACAATAAATTTTATTTAAACTAATATAATACTATTACTACTAATTATAATAATTCACTTTTCAAATACAGAAACAGATGTTTTTTATATATAAAATGACATAGACACATTGTGGATTTGGATCAATCCACAACAAAAAAAGCAAAAACGGTTTTAAATATAAAAATATTTTATATTTTTATTTCATATTTTTTACAACTAAATTGTGTTAAAGTTCTT
The DNA here is from genome assembly GCA_963932145.1 of Acanthosepion lycidas. Lineage (NCBI taxonomy): Eukaryota > Metazoa > Mollusca > Cephalopoda > Sepiida > Sepiidae > Acanthosepion > Acanthosepion lycidas. Next base: position 57,552,821 of record OZ010571.1, on the reverse strand, counting down.
ACAGTCCTTGAAAACATTTTTTTGCCATTTGGTATTTGACTGTCTTGGTGTTTATGTCTGTCTTTGCTCCAGGCATACAATAAAGATGCATAATCCATTTCAGAAACTTTTGAAAAATGCTAAATATTCATTTTCAAAGCATTAATTTATTAACTGAAAGAAATGCTCACTCCTCTGGCTCAGAAAATATTTTTTTTGCCATTTGTTGTTTGACTGTCTTAGTGTTTATTTCTGCCTTTGCTCCAGGCATACAATAAAGACGCATAATCCATTTCAGAAACTTTTCATTAAAAATTGGCTAGGTCAAAATTAACTGTACAACAGAAAAACATTTTAATAATTTATGATATTCATAAAATATATATTTATATCATGTTATGATCAGCTTGCCAATCTGGCTGTATCTGTGAGTTGTAAATTTTTAAATGAACTTAGGTTTACAATAATGAATATGCACATTATTCACTTCAAGCCAAGAACTGGCAACAACATGGCAAAGGTGAAAGAGTTGTCTGTGAATTTATAACAATAAATTGTGAATGCTTATAATTCAGGAATTAATTTTGAAGCAGCAGGTAAGCAGTTTTCAATACCTAAGCTAACTGTACAGTATTGCATGGAAGATATCAAGGGTCAAAAACTGTTACCACTTTTCCTGGAAGGGGCCATAAAACATTAACTCTTTCTAAGATTGCAAAGAATGAGTGTCCACGAATACAGGAAGAACCCTAAAGTTATGAAAGATGATGTTTATGATTTATCAAAATGGAGTAAATTTGTTTTAACTTATGGTAACCAAGGTGCTCAATAAATATGTTTGTATCAGTTACCATCCAAGAGAAAAACTTTCCTCAACAGTATAACTGCTTGAAAAAAAATGGTGTTTTTTGAACTCAGTTTTATGGAAGGATGTGATTAAAATTGAATTGTTTGCTTGGAATCAGGTTCAGCAAGTCTGTAGGAAAAGAGTAAAAGCTATGAACCCAAGGAAAGCCACCTAAAGTGTAAAACATGTGAGTTACAATCTTATATTTTGGGTATGTTTTAATGAAAATCAAATGGACTATTTTTTCACATTGTCAGCAGCATAAAAAAAGAAGAGTATATTTAAAGTGCTATTGTTGCGAGTGATATATTGGCCCACAAACAAATATTGAATGATGAAAAACAACAACAAACCAAACAAAGACTTGAGTATAAAAATATATTGCCAAAGAAAAATAAACAAAAATAATTGTACAGTACACTAAGAAAAAATAACTCTTCAAGTTCATGTAGAAGGTGAAAATAGAGTTGTCCTGAAAAGGACAGTTTTGGTAGTTGCTAGAAAGCATTGTCCTGAAAAGGACAGTTTCATGGTTGCTGGAGAGTGGTGTCCTGAACAGTTAATTTATTGCATATCGTTGGCAAGGATGGCTGAAGTAGGAAGCCTATTGAAGCTAGCTTGAGCGACAGGAGCTGAGAGCCTGCTGGAGATGGCAAGCTGGAGTTGATGATGACTGGCTATCTAGAACTGCTGCTGATGGCAAGAGTGCTTGGCTGGCTGCTGGAACAAATACTACACTTTGATTCTAGTCATCTGGGCAGCAGAATGCTTGGGTATATTCTCATGCTTCCCCAATGAGATTGGATGCGACAAGGTCAGGCTTAACATGGGAAACCTGAGCACTTACACTCAGAACAAGTACAAAAATTGCTGTCAGTTGCGCTGGCCTTGCTGGGGAGCACTGATCCCCTTCTCTCATGCAATGAGAGGGTGCAGCCTCAGGCAGCTGTTCCCCAGGGCCAGGTACCTCAAAATATAATTTTCCACAGCTGCATCTCTGCAGACAGAGCCACAATCGAGTTGCACTCTTCCCAAAGACAGAATCCTCTGGCAGGACTGCAGAATGCTTAGATATTTACCCATGCCTCTCCATTGAGACAGGATACAACACAAAGTCAGGCTTAATGTGGGGAACTCAAATGCATAGTCTTGATTTTGAGGGTGCTTTATATCCTGAATCAGTCTTACACCAACAATGGCTAATCTTTGTCTTTCAGTTGTTTTTGAAAAAATGTGAGATTGCCAATAAAATATAAAACTATCTTCACTTTAGATAAAAGATTTCTGAAATAAATTATCAGCATTTATCAAATGCCTAATATTATATTATAACTTATTATTAACTATAATTTTTATATATAAAAATGTTCGTTTCAATATTAGAAAATGAATCATTCTTTTAAATTAAATTGATTGTATAAAACTGATAATTTGGCACCTCACTGCACATACACATACACACATACATGCATACATACATACATATATATATATATATATATATATACACGCACAAGCATATATATATATATATATATATGTATTTATAAATATAAGTGACAATAGCAAAACTGTACTTATTGATGATGCATTTCGTCCAATGTGGACTTTCTCAAAGCAAAAAATAAAAAATTGAAATGAATTTAATTAAAGAACGTAACTAATAATAACAAAAATCAGAATGTTCTTAGCAACTGGAGGAATGTAGAGAACACTATTTTCATATTGTTAACTGAAAATAACATCAGTTATTGTCACATGTGGAGAATATTTTCATTATAACTGTGTTGGCGGATTCAACCATTTTATTTTGATTTTACGATATTGTTGTGTACGTTTGTTTGGCAGAGCAGTAATTTTGTTAAGAAAGGTGAAATAGGGAAAAAGCCTGGGCGTTGATTAATATTTGGGTAATATTATATGCATGTCAGATTAAAAATATATCCATTAATTCAATATATATTTTGTTATTTACTAAATTTCCCTTAATAAAACACAAAACTGGAACATATCTTGTAGTAACCTATTTTTTAATATATATAATAAAAATATAGTTTTAAGGCATGCTATATTTATGGGTTAAAGTGCTCAATATCAGATATATATGAAAATATAAATTTGACACTGAGGTCAACACCGAGCACCTGAAGATTGCATTTAAACATGAAATAGACTATATATATATATATATATATATATATATATATATATATATAAACCTAGTGAGCCAGACAAACCTACTCAGGTTTCACCTAAGCGTGTCGTCAGGGAAATGACGATCTGCTTAGGTTAAACCTGGGTAGGTTTGTCTGGCTCACTAGGTTTATCTAGGTCTGCTCTACGGTTGTATAGAACTCTTTTGTTAGTTGTTTACTCGTATCAAGGTTTTTTCTTTGGGCTTCAAACCTGTATCTGTGCGATTTTTTTCAACAGACTTTCATGTTTCTAGCTCTTTCTTTTTTTAAAACCTTTTTTTCCCTTGAGATTGATTTGATTATTGGCAAATCAAAAATTCAAGGGTTTTTCAAAACGAGTATAGTTACCTATATTTGTATATATATATATATATATATATATATATAGAGAGAGAGAGAGAGAGAGAGAGTATCTCAAAACTAACCTATGAATTTTTTAAAAGTTCTTTTTTGAGAGTGGGAAGGTTTTCAGGAATTTTGCATATAATAGCTACCTTAAATTTAATACATTCTCAGATTTATTATATATAATTATAATGGGAATATCTGTCCCAAATTTATCACATGATAATGCCATCCAGATACCTACAGCGATGTACTTAATGACAATAAGCTGCTCTATTAAACTTCCCTTTGTGAATACAAGCCCCTTGTACACTGTAGTTATCAAGCTCAAACATAATGCATTATTTTGGTCACAAGATTTTTTTCTCGTTCGGCATTTAATTTGTAAGGATATTATGATTTTAAATAATGAATAATGTGACCTTAAGTGTTTTCACATCTGCTTCAAGGAAAAATAATAACAAATCAGCCAGAAATATTTTGTCTTTATTTTATTATAGGAAATAACAGAAGCTTTAGAGATTAAAAGCTAAAGCAAAGTATTAAGCAACAGGAAAATTTTGTTAGAAACAAATAAAAGTGTGCTGAACTGCTATGTAATATAAATTCTCCTATATATTAGTGAATGATGCACAATTTCCTCACAGATGAAGAAAAAACTTTAAGCAACAGAGATGTGGTTCTGCAGAAGGATGCTGAGAATACCATGAATAGAACATGCAACTAACAAAGAAGTTTTCAGGAAAATTGGAACAAAATGGATATTTGTATTTAGAATCAGTAAGTTGAAGAGCCAAGTTCAAATTCCAGTCAGATTAGTTACATTCATTTATATACAAATACCCTTAGAAAAGGTATGAATCCATCTCTTCTCCCTCCAGCTATGGATTGAATAGCAGGGCAGACTAGGTTCGATAGCCTTGGTTGGCAACCTGTCTACTGTTGGAAGAAATGGCAGCCTACTGTAGGAAAATCCCCTGCCTTGACAGTTATGAATTGAAAGAAACATGATTGGCCAAGCATGTATCATATATGGCACTTAACTGACTGAAGAGATAGTTGAAATTTCTGAAAAAGAAACAGACAGAAGCCAAACAGAAAGAAAATTGAATGACAGTGCAAAAAGACTGTTAAAAGTCCCAGGGAACCACATTGCAAAAATATCATTACACCTATCTGAGATTCTTGAGGAAAAAACACATAGGTTTTTTATTTATCTATTAGTTGTGTGCACCTTTTTCTTAGAGCAATTTCTTTTCTTTTTTTTCTGACAGTTTTTGTATCACCTGTATTGCATCTAACAACTTTGGCTCTCATGGTTGTAATAGGGTATTAAACAAGTATAATTCCTTCCCCCTTCAACCAGTTTAAGGTGTTAACATCTTCTGCTGATAAAGCTGAATGTTTTGCCTGTAAATTCTTGTTAAACTCTACTCTTGACTCATCTAGAGTATTCCTGCCTAACTTCCCACTTAGAACTGAGTTTCTGTTGAGTGATATGCATATAACACTTTCAGTGATTTCTGCTCTAATCTCTAACTTAGATCTCCCCAAAGCATGTGAACCCAATGGTATCCCTGTAATAGTCATTAAGAAGTGTGCTCATGAACTGCTTCCAGTTTTCTCTAAACTGTATAATATTAGGTTGGTGCAAAAATAATGTCGTTTTCTCACATAGTAACATATGTGAGAAAACGATATTATTTTTGCACCAACCTAATAAATGCCTCGCTGCCTCCTGCTTTTCTGCTTGCTGGAAGTCATCATCTGTTGTTCAAGTTTTTAAGAACTCTGGTGAACTGTCTAACCCTTTCATTTCAGCCTATTAGCCTTCTACCTCTTTTTGGGAAACTCTTAGAGACTCTAATCAATGCCGAATTGGTTTATCATCTCTCATTGCAGGGCCTTTTTTCAGACAAGCAATATGGCTTTTATTTCCCCAGGTCAACTGCTGATGTACTAATGATAATTGTGGAAAGAGTCTATCATGCTTTAGATAAAAATGGTGATGCCTGTGCTGTAGTTTTGGACATCTTGAAAGTTTTTTACAGGGTTTGGCATACATGTCTTCTCCACAAGCTGAAAAGTTACAATGTCTCCAGACTCATTTTTGGGTTGATCCAATCTTTCCTATCAAATCATGAAATGAAATTTATTCTGAACGGCCCCTCATTTACATCTTTCATACTAACGTGGATGTCCCCCAGGACTCCATCTTTGGTCCTACTCTGTTTTTAATTTTCTTTAATGACCTTCTCGATGACATCAGCTCTCAACTTGCTATCTAAACTGATGACACAACTATTTACTCCTGCCTCAATAGTAAGGCTGATCAGTCCAACAAGGTCATAATGATAACAACTTCATTTGTTGTCAACTGAGGCAAAAGATGACTTGATAATTTTAATGCCTCCAAAACTAAACTTCACTCTATTAATCATCTGAGAGACCACTCTCTGCCTTCTATCAGCATGACTGAAGTTAATCTCCAGCAAAGTGACTCATTACGCTTTCTCAGGCTAACGTTCTCAGCTAACATAAAGTAGAAAGACTATATTAACTCTATTGCTAGGTCAGCTGCTAAAAAAGTTAGTTCACTGTGTCATGCTAGAGAATTTTTCTCTCCAGAATCTATCTTACATATCTATAAGTCTACCATTCACCCATGCTTAGAATATCGCTGCCACATATGGTCCAGTGCCCCTGATATTTACTTTGAACTCCTTTATAAAATCCAAAGAAGAATCAGCAATATAATCGATCCTTATCTGGCAGCTCAACTCCAGTCACTTTCTCACTGCCATAAGGTTAGCTCCATGTGCCTATAAATACTTTCATGATAATTGTTCAGATGAGCTCTTTACTATGATACCTAGACTTTTTGACTTTAAGTGCAGTACTAGACTGGCAATGAGGTCTCATCAATTAACTGTAAATTCTATGCTAACAGCTTTTTTTCTCACACTTCTCACTTGTGAAACCCCCTTCTGGCTCCATTCTTTCCAGCCAATTTTAATCCGCAAAAATTTAAATGTAATGTTAATTGCTATCTACTGTCCTCCTGATTACTCTTTTCTCTTCCTGCTCATTATTAATATTTCTGTTGCTATTCTTTCACACCCAGTAACCCCTTGTGTCTTAGTGGCTTTTCTGCATTGCATGGGCAAAACCAATTAAAAGAAATAACCTTTGAAAAATATCCCAATCTTAAACTATTACAAAATGAAACATTAAGCTTATCCAAAACTCACTAAGTTGAAATAATTATTTATTTTCATCTAGAAAAATTCACAATTACAGTTATTTATAATTTAATTTATAAAATAAATTTATAGAAAAAAATCATTAAATTATTTGTATATATAAAATGTGTCAATGGTTTTAATATGTTTTATTTGTTAAAAAAATTCAATCTGTTATTTTCAAAAAAAAGAAACTGAAAATTTTTTAACATACTTAATATAAACCTTTAAATCTGAATTCATGTGAAAACTATTAGTTTTTTGAAAAATTAAAATCTTTTACACTTTATACAAAAAGAAATCTAGTCTTTATTTGTTTCCTAAGTTTTGCATACAGTGTAACCCTGATATAAGAGAAACCCTGATATAAGAGAGATTTCTCTGGTCCCAAATTAGAGCCATACTTACCTAAACAAAATAGACCAAACCGGATATAAGAGACTTCTTCTCCAGTCCCGACAACTCTCTTATATCCGGGTTACACTGTACTTAAATTAGATTTCATATGAGAAATTATTATTACTCAATAATTTATTAGAAAAATTAATGATGAATTAGAATTTCTTTCATCTGATGCATTTCATCCTTTAAAAACTTCATTGGACTAAAAAAGTGATGTTTACATGCACATGAAGAGGAAGGGACACTGAAATTTTAAACTTTTAAATTTAATTTTTATGTGCTTGGGTATATTAGTTTCTTATTCTCTTTGTTTATATCTATCACTTTTGTTATTAAGTATCCCACATTGCGATAATAGTAGATCTGTCAAGAAAGGTAAAATGTTATAAGAATTTGAATGCAAATTTATTGTGGATGTTATAGCGATTGAAGCATTTTCTGTACACTTTTGTCTTAGTAAATTGCTTTCTGTTTTAATTAAAGCAACATTTTTAAAATTAAAATTATAGTCACATCCGTTATGGTGAGTAACCAATGCATTGAGAGTGTTGTTCGGTAAAAGATCCCCTTTGTGTTAATATAAACTTTTATTTAAATTCCTCAAGGTTTCTCTTGTGTATTCCTTGTGGCAATTATTACAGGTAATAGAGTAAATTCCTCCTTCAAGTTTTAGCTTGTTATTATTTTCTTTTGTATTATTTAGGTATTTTATTGTTTTAGATGTAGTTGTAACAAATTTTATTTTTATGTTAAACTTAGATAAATTCTTTTCAATTGTAGTTGTAATAGAGTTGGTAGGTAGGCTAATCTATTTTGATTCATTGGATTTGTCAGAGTGGTTCACTCTTCTATTTTTAAATATTTTACAAGACTTTAGTTTTGCATTAAATATAAATAATTCGGGTATTGGAGGAGCTTAAAAGTATTTTCAATGGATTTCTCCTCTTCACATAAATATTGAGGGTTACAAACTCAGAGTGCTCTTAACCTTTAGCACTCTGCATTATTAATATTACTTCTCTTTTTACTAGATTCTTTTTCAATGCCTCTCAATTGCAGTAACCTTATTAATTTCACTCAAAGGTGTTTTCTGTTACTATAGCAGGATATGGCAACACAACTAAGAAATTCAAACAAATTCAAATTCAGAGATCAGAGTTACCTTCGGTAAAAGAATAAACATTTTGCACAGCAAATGAAGTCACATACAAAGTGATTAAAGTTAAACAGAATCTGATAATTATTCCATATTTTATTCTGTTGGTATATAAAAATTTATATATCATTTTCTACCACAATAGTTTATACAAATTGGTATCTTTATCTTGATTGTTATAGTCACAATGTTTTGGCCATTGTACCTTCCAGTAGTATAAGGCACAAACACTATGATAGCCCAGATGAAGACCCCAGTGTAAATAAGTCAATGTAAGAGAAATAGGATATATGAACTCTATATATCAGACTAAGGGTGGGTAAATAAATGACAAAATAGAGAAATTCTATGTAATGCATTTTTCCTGCAAAAGGATTTTATTAGACTAAAATATTGTTCTTAATGATTAAATTATACAGAAAGAGTGAGGGAGGGAAATTATAAGCAAAGCCAGCTTAGCCAACTTCATTCAGATCCCCATTACTTTTGTTTTTATTAATGTTGTTTAATTTTTATGTGCTTTGGTATATAGTCCAGACTATTTCATTTAATTTCTTTTTCTTTTTATCACTGTTGTTGTTGTTGTTAAATAACCCACATTGTGATAGCAGTAGATTTGCCAAGGAGGGAATGTGGTATGAACATGGATGCAAATTTACTGTGGAAAATTTCAGAAATCAGTGCACTTTCTATACATTTTCCCCTTAGTCTAATAAAGTCTTTTTGAAGGACAAAACATGTTACATGTGATTTTTTTTTCCATTTTGTCCATAAATACATGTATGTATAGATCAGCTTTATTTAAATTTCTTGTAATTTTTACAGGAATTAAATTTTGTTGGTTGTTTAGAAAATTTTGTATTTACAGAAATTACTTTTCATCGAACATTGAACTCATTAGTGATTTGTCCTTGGTGGGAAGTTAATAATGGCTGATTTGCCATTACAGATCAGAGTTTACGAAATGATCATCTGATGCCAATTTTTCCGGTTTAATCAACATTGGCAACAAGTTTGGACAGTAAACAAAGTGAATGTTTTTTTTTCCTTTTCTTTTTAGCCATCTCTATTGATTTTGGCAAAAGAATCCAAGTTCTACATGCCAAGAAGGTATGCATTGCAGACGAAGTTTCTATAGACCTTTTCTTTATATATTTTTTGAATTAATAAACATTTACAATATCATGTCACTTTTTTTCTTATGATAATGCAAAATTTTTCATCTGTGTAAAATGAAGAGTGAAATTTGAGAAAATATTATGTATATATATCAAATATACTAGGCATACATAGAAATAAATTCAACCATAATTTTGATTTAAAAAAATTCCACACTTATTAAAAGAAAAAGTAATTTACTTAGAAGGAAAATTCTCAAGAGTGCTGCTATCAAATCTTATCAAAATATAAATCTACACCCTGGTTTCTTTCCAATCTCACCTTTCCTGAAAGAATTACTATTTTCCAAAGCCAACATACACAACCACAGAAGGTTAAAGAATCAAAAGAAAATGGTTAAATCCACTAACTCATGTTTTTGAAGATGTACAACATATACGTCCATCCCAAACCATATCAATCTGACAACAATTTAAACACTACTCATTTATGAAAATAAAAATATTTCTTGAATATTACTCGCTTACTTTTGAATTATGGCACTCTGTGTCCACCACATGTTTTTACTGACCTTTCAAACATCTGATCATTCATGAACATTCTTAAATGTAAAAGCCTTGACAGGCCTATGACATTATTGCTTTTCTATATAAACAAGTGCAACAAAATAAACCCTTACATTTGCCTTGATAAAGTCCATCAGAGGATTAAACACATCAGCTGAATGTAGTTTTTCCACTTGTTTTTTTATTCATTTTCTTCCTTTACAGATACACTCTATCTGAAAATAATTTGCATATATATATATATATATATATATATATATATATATATATATATATATATATTACTTTCTGGTTTCAGTGGGCTGATTTAGAATCGAGCAGACACCAATGGCTCTAATATATATATATATATATATATATATATTGTAGCAATAGACAAAAAAGGTATCTCCCCTTGACCCAAACAAAAATAGCAATAAAAATGAATTATAAATATTCACAAGAATAAAAACAGTCACATGACCTCCTGACAAGACCAACAAGAGACAATGTTAAGCAGGAATCTCAATCTCTCTCTTTTGCTCTTGGAAATTAAGGTATCAAGACACATGCATTTAAGACTTGTGACAAACCAAACAGATAAGTACAAACATTCATATTGTTTTTGGTGCATAGTCTTTTGAAAGTAGATACATACTAACTTTGTATTAAAAATTTCATATATATATATATATATATATATATATATATATATATGCACGTGTTTTTATATGAAGACTTTTGTGTTTTATTTGAACTTTTCATATATTTATGCTGTCGTATGTTTCATTCACTTTTTGCATGAGGTCGACATTTCATATCCACACACAACAATATAAACAAACAGGCAGACAGACACTTTCTGGTTTCTTGTTCTAATAAGGTAATTTGATTTATAGCTGTCTCTTATCCTCAGAGATCCCAACTTATTTTCCTTACAAAGAGTTTTGTTTTTCAAAGAATCTATGATTTACCTACACATTGGCAGAAAATTTGCAATGACAATTCTATTGAATAATTTTTAGTTTTATTTTTTTAAAGAATATATACAATTTTGTTGATTTCATCAAATGATGAGAATTTTCTAAGCCAATATTTAAAGGCTCATAGTAGAAAAAATGAAAATAAAGAAAAACTCTTCCATCTTAATTTTATCCTTTATCCAGAATTAATTTAATCTGATGAATAACACTTATTACAAACACAAAAGTATTGATTCTTACTCATTATTTCTTTATTATAGGAAAATTTGTGTTACTGAGTTTGTTCTTTTTCTCAAAGCAAAAGTTTCAATATTTTCTATACTTTGTTTCTTTGAAGAAGTAGAAACTCATACAGTAAAAATATTTTTTATCCAATTAAATTTCTTTCAAAAACAGAATCAATATTTTTATGATCTAATAATGTTCCCTGATGGATGAATGGCATATTGCAAAATATATAATTATTATCCATAAAAAAGCTATAACATGGTTGCTATAAAAAATGGATGATTAGATGCATTGTAAATTTGAAAAGTAAAATAAATGAGTAGATTTTGAGATGAATGAAATATCACAAAGGTAATAAACTAAAAGTATGTAGCTGATCAAAAAACTATTGACAAGCATGATAGTTTTGCTTTTTATATGATACTTATTTCCATATGCTGTTAAAAAATGATGCAAATATTTTGAGTAATTTTACAATTGCATTGTACTTTGGAAGGTTGAAGATTCAAAATTTGGTCTTGTAAAAAGTTAGCCTAATAAAAATTCTCAAGTCATCGATAAAAAAAAAAGAAAGGAAAGGAAGAAAGCAGATGAAGTGTTAATCCAAAAGTTTTATATTTTAAAAATAAGTTTTTTAGAAAAAGTATTTCTTTTTATTTGTAATCCCATTTTACAACTGGGAATAGACTAGACACAGAAAGATTTCTCAAAAACTGCTCTTACTACTTTGACTTGGACTGTTACTCCAACTGATACTTCAACTGATACTTGATATATTGCTTTTATTTATACAAGGCATGGGGATGTAGTAGTGAACAAGAATATATGCAAATATTTAACAAAAAAATGCTTTCTAATAACTTAAGAACTATACATGTTTAAAAGCTAAAACTTTGCAGATTAACACATATATATGTTTTAACTGCAGTGTAAATTTTATCTTTCTCTGTGAATTATACAATAATTAAATTTTATCTTAAGTTGGTTGATGCTCAATAGGGAAGTCATAACTTATTAATAATTTCCAATAAAAAGATGTTTTTTTTATTTTATTTTGAAATTGATTAATTAATAGAATATGTTCTTATAATGTGTCAGCTATAATGTGTGTCTGTCTAATCTGTTATTTTAGCAAAACTTAATTTACATAGATTTTTAAAATTTTTATTTACAAAAGTAACTTATTTATAATATCAAAACCTTCATATTTCTCTGAATTTTCTTGAATATATTTAATAATTCCCAATTATTAATCCAAATTGAAAGTAAATTTAATAATGAAACATATCAGTTGATCACCTGCCTTAACCTCATACTATAAATGAAAACAATTATAATGAATAAAACTTATATATAATAAACATAACAAAGATTGTGTGTGTGCATAGTGTATATCTAGATGTTTTTCTTGCAGCATCCCTTCAGGGCATAAGCGATTCTAGTTCTCCACAACTTCCTATTTCATGTGGCGCTTAGCAGTTTTTCTCCCTTTGCAAAGACTTCTGCCCCCCCCCCCCCACATTCTGCCAGGATTCATATAAGCTCATCGGAAAAGTAGCTCGCTACCTTACCCAATCTCCCTTGCCCTCAATATGTCCTGTGAGCATTTCTAAGCCCTTCTTCCTCATTACGTGTCCCAGAAATTTCAGCTCTCTCTTCCTGTTTCTGAGTATAAGTGTTCTGTCTGATGTCATTTTCTTTAAGATTTCTTTGTTGCTTACTTGCTCCATCAATGGAATTTTCAGTATTTTTCTGTTGGACCACATTTCTTCTGCCTTTAGTTTTCTCCCCATCTATGAGGGAATTGTCTAGGATTCACTGCCATATAAGAGGACAGATATCACATAGCAAATCAGCACTTTGTTTCTAATGATTTTTTTCTTTTTCTCAGCACCTTGTTTAGTTTTTAGAATACTTCTTTTGCTAGTTCAATGAGTGTTTGGATCTCAATATCATATTTTCCATCCTTTGTTAAAATACTTCTCATATATTTATCATGGTTAAATAGAAAGTGTCAGGGACACAAATCTTTAATATTTGATAATGAAAAGACTACAAAAGAAGCAAATATGTGATACACTTAAAGTGACAGTTTTGGAAAAAACATTACATGTAGAAATATTTCACATCCCAGTTTCATAATCATTTCCTACATCACATTTACAACATAAGGACAGGCATTATCATGCAGCAAAATCACCACTTCTTTGACTTCTTTGCTCCAAAAGAAAGGTTTCTACTCTTTCAAAGTGCATTCAGGCCTTCTTCAGATGTCTGTCAATATCTTCATGGAATTTCAAATTGAACTCTTTATTTAATGCACAGGGGTAGATTGTTCTTGTTCTAATGTTCAATCTACCCCAAAAGATTAAGTAAAGGGTTCGGTTTGAAAGTTACCCAAATTGACAAACATCTGAAAGGGCATAATAGCCAAAATGTTGTGATAATAACAATGATAAGCACATTAGTCTGAATGTCAATAATAATAATTTCTCATCCTCAAAATTCAGACAGAAACACTTTCTCATTGCAGTCTTGCACAAATAATAATCTCTCCAGGATCCAACTAATTTTAATAAAGAATTTCCTTTGAAATTTACCCAACATCGCGTACAACTTTTTACTGTAGTAGATACTGTTTAAAATGAGATATTGAAAACAGTTTTGGTTCTAGCTACTATGTTCTTCATTTTTGATCATCATAAAATATTATTTACTAATTATTTTTTTAATTTATTTTTGTTTTTATTTTTTTTCTCAGTAGGCTTGTATCTCAGTGGCATAATTGCCTTGCTTGGAGTGAATTGATTAAAAAGAATCAATTTTTTTTCATCCCAGTAACTACTTTGTCCAAAGAATGGCATTTTTGAGTGCCAATCAATGTTTAAATGCTGACTAATACTCCTTTCCATAGATTTATATGTAACCCATTTTCTTGCTTTTGAAATGTTTAAAGTTTGCAAACAAAAAGCTGCAATTGGTTAATTCATTTGTAATTATTCAGTAAACCAATGTGTTGTTCGTGTTTCATTAGTTTTCAAGTTATGAGGTCTTCCAGGGCATTTTATATCCTTTAATTCAAAATCTCCCTTTAAATTTTTGCAAACAATTCTCTACAGATTCTTGCACATATGGCATCATTATCATAACCTTCAGCAATCCTCTGCTTAAATTCACCTGTCCTCTTCTCCAGATCAACCCATAACTTCTTGGTGCCAGTTTAAACTAACACCTGTCTATCCAAAGTATAAATATAAAGTATAATTTTGGGAAGTGAAAATTTTACTTAAGTATGTTTGAAAAATTTTCATGTGAAATAAAAAGAAATAATAATAAGAAATATGAACTTTAAGTAAAATGGTTGAAATATATTGGAAAAAATGCATCAGTTTAAACTGAAACAAGAAAGATAAAAAAAGATATAAAAAAGAAAAAACAATGTCAAACGTTTATTTCATTTTCATTCATGATTCTACCAAAACAAGAAAAAATTACTACTTTTCTTCAAATAATTCTTAAAGAACCTTTAAGCTGGGAACTGAAATTTTACACACATTACTTCTAAAATCTATTCAAAATGATAAAACATAAGATTTTGTGGGGGTAGGGTGTTCCATTATAGTTCAACATTTCCTTGTATGTGTACAAACTGACTAAATTTTGAAAATATTTTAAAAGTTTTTGAAGCATTATACAAAAAATGATGCTGACAACATTTCCATGAAATTAATAATTTTGGGATATGTGAGTAAATTTTTTAAATAAATGAAAAATAAATACAATTTTTTAACTTCACCAATAAAAAAATGCAAAAAAAAATCCACAAAGTGATGTGATTTTCTATAGATTTAATGCATATCCTCACATCTTTTTCCAGTATATTGCAACAATTTTACTGAAAGTTCACATTTTCTAGATTTCAGATGAAAGCATTTTTTCTTTTAATCAAAATCATCCCAAACAAGGCAATAAAGCTACTAATGAGCAAGGAGTTACTGGGTGTGGAAGAATTAGAAAACAGAAACATTACTAAGGAGAAAGAACAAAAGAAGGTAACCAGGAATACAGTAGATAGTGATTGACATTACATTTAAATTTTTGAAGATTAAAGGAGATTGAAAATCACGTAGCTGGGAGAGAGTTCCACAAGTGAGAAGTGCAAGAAAAGAAACTATTAGTGTAGAATTTATGGTTCCATCTAGCCATTTCAACTGTAAATTTGTCAGACCTTGTCACCAATCTCATACTGCACTTTAATTTATAAAGTTTAGGTACCATAGTGAACAGCTCATCCAAACCAACTGTTCCAACAGGCCTCGGTGACAAAGAGGTAGCAAATCAGATTCAATATAGTGCCGCTTGCTCACATATTCTGTGGTGGAACTCAGTTGAATTCTACCACCAAAGCCTGTTGGAACAGTTGGCATGATAACCTAACTGTCAGGGTTTCAATTCTCGGTAGTGGATGCGCACTGCTGATGAGTCCCAAATATAGGACGAAACAGCCGTCCAGTGCTTTCTGCATTCTGTTGAGGTTTCTTCTAGACTCGATAAATTACTTAATTATAATTATCAAATCCTCCTAATAATTTCTATCATATGTATATATATATATATATATATATATATATATATATATATTGGTAACATGAATAAGTTTGTAGTCTAACAATAAAAAAATAGCATTTGTTTTATACAACAAATATTTATTTTTCAACATAATTGTGATTCTTGTTACTGCAGATAGCCCAATATTTCTTTATAGATCATATATATATATATATATATATATATATATATATATATGTATATATTGAACTTTTTAGATCAGAATTCTGTTCCAGGCTATGTACTTATTAACCTAAATTCATAAAAGCAGCTTTTGCAATGCTTCCAGTTCCTGAATATTCACAATTAAAGGAATAGCTAATAGCATATAAATAATACATAAAGTTTGTTGCTTTGATTGGTTAATTTATCACTCAGTCTAAATTTTTGTTGTGAGACCAGAAGACTATTCAAATAAAATACATTCCCCTTTAAATGATGTAGCAAGATATAGTCATTGTTATTGGCAAACAACTTCATCAGTCAAATATTGAGCTATTGAAATTGATAAAAGAGTTTGCTAAAGCCAAATTGACAGACTTCCATAATCTATTGATTTCAATAAAACTGATTTTTTTCAAGCTACCTGACCTACCATTCAAAAACCATGGATGATGTGAATGAACATACCAAATTTGAATTGATTGAGCAGTTTATTGATTTAGTTGTGGCTAAAGTTTTGTCTGAAAGAGAATTAATAAAAGATGTTTTATTACTGCATTGGAGTAATTAATAGGATCAAACTATATTCTTATTACTCCAAAAATTATTTTTAGTGAATACCCATATTTGAGTAGACATTTCACTTATTTTAAACAGTATTTATTTTGTCTACTGACCTGCATGCTTGTGATAACTTAAAGAAAATGTGACCTCTGGCAGGATTTGAACCTGAATCCACTTTTGCAGAAGGAACCACCATCTGATGTAGTGTGCTTTGACTGCTCGGAAGTGCTTTATAATCAAGCAAGGTTCTATTTTGCCTTTAAAGGACATTTGCTCATTCAGATTTCTTTCAAAATGCATATCTGCTTAGTTTTGTATGTAAAATGTAAACAAATCAATATCTAAAGAATTAATGGATATTATTTTTTAATCACTCTTCACTACAATGCAATAATTAATGGAATATTTTTCCCACAAATCTCTCACTTTAATACATATGTTTGTTGATTTTCTCCATGTGTCTATCTCAAGTATTACCTTGTGTTATACCAGTCAATATTATGTGTGTATGTATTCACACAAAGCCAAAAGTAATTATCTTACCTTCATTACATTACATATATTACCTTCAGGTCACTTCAATATTGAATCCAACATCTTCATTTAAGGCACAAGATTGGATGCAGTAGATACATTCATCTACTTTATTAGCTGACTTTGCAGGGATGGTTCTCTTGACTCTGAAAAACACCTAAGGATTGAGAAAACTAGCAAAGCCTTTGGAACACTAGAGAAATGAGTCTGGTAAGATAGAGGAATAACCATCATCACCAAACTTAATGTGTATAAATTGTGTGTTGTGTCATAAACCAGTTTGTGCTCTTCTGAAATTTGAACCCCATACCATCATCACATTAAAGCTTTAGAGAGGTTCTATCAAAAGCACTTTAGGGAAATCTTGAATATAAAGTCAAAGATCTTTATACTTGATACCACTGTTCTTCAGCAGTTCAATTCATTGAGTATTAAAAAGCTCCTCATCCATAACTAAATGAAATGCGCAGGATGCCTTACTAGAATTAGAATTGGAGATGATAGATTACCTAAGAAGATATTCTATAGAGAGTTACCACAAAGTAAACATTAGAAAATCAAACTAAAAGATGTTTTATGGATGTTGTTAAAAACAATCTTAAAACTCTTGGTACTGATGCTGAGGATTGGAAAATGTCAACAGAAAATTGATGAGGTTTGAATGAGTAATCTCAGAGTGGGGTCTTAGACATGACCTCAAAATCAGATCATTTTCTGCCTAAGCACACATACAACAACTGTAGTAGGGTCTTTTTATCCAAAGCAATGCTTGCTAATCATCTAAAACCGCATGATCGTTAACAATCTCAAGCAAACTATATGGACAGCCATCCACAATGACTTACAGGAAATTTATGTCAGTTTTGCCAGATAAACTTGAAGAACATACAGAAGGCTTTTTGCTTACAATACATTCAAGAAAGCCTGTAGAAGAGAAACAAGTCTTCCAAGTCACTTACATGCTCACTGCTATTATATCAAAAATTGAAGAGATGACATTCTTCTGACAAGAAATGACAAACACAGTACTACTTAAATAGAGTGGAATTTTTTTTAGGAAATCATTTTTGTAGATTAGCATTTTTAGACTTTCCTTAGGCCACAACACTTGTCAGAATAAAAAAAATACTGATTTTTTATTCATTTAGAAGCATCCTGCTTTATAATATAAATGCATTGTCAAATCGATCGCTGACTTTGAAGAGTTATTGACATTAGCCTAGGTCACTAACTGTTATTTACAAATGTGAAGTGTGAAAATACGTCTGCATATTTTAAAAATTTTCTGAATTTTTTACCTTTTTTTAACGTTTTTTTTGTATGGAATCATTTTGGAAAACACATGCACAAACATTTTTAGGTTCATAATTATCTGAAATTAAGAATAAATAGATTCATAATTTTATTAGTTTATATAAATTGTTGCGCTTTACTTAAAAATGTATATATCCATTTCTTAGTTATTTAAGAGATATCTATTTGTAACCCCAACTCAAAAAAGTTTATGAATGCAAAATAGCTAAGTCCAATAACTTTGAAAAAGTCAGGGTTCAATTTGACACTATACTGATATTATAAATGGGTCTTGCCTTGTAAATCAATAACAAATCAATAGTTTTCAATTCTAACAAATGTCATGGCCTAATGAAAAGTTAGTTCCCCACAAAATTTTCCCATTTTTTTATAAGTTGACTAGTCTATTTAAGTATTACTACAGTCACTATTTATATAGTAATAATTCACTACACAGTGAATTATGGTATTTTGGGGAAGAAATAATAATCATGGCCGTATTTTATTATGAACTGTATTTGAACCAATATATGTAGATTTGTAAGTATCATTTTCTTATCAATGCCCACTGTCTTTACAGTTACTCCATCTCATCTCTGCTTATCTTTGAATAATTTGAGAAGCAGGTAAAAATTGCACAACTAAGAACAAAATTCTATAAATTTTTTCCTTAAAATTTATGTTAACAATTCTGACATTGATCTTATATTTTGAGTATTTTTTTTAATCATTTCACCCCAAACAAGGCATTAATGCCACTAAGACAGAAAGAATTACTGGGAGTGAAAGAGAATGAGAATACTTTAGTGAGAAGAAAGGAAAAATAAAAGAACAGAGTTCAGGAAGACAGAAAATGGCAATTGACATTGCATTTAAATTTTTGATGATTGTAGGTGGCAGGAAAACAAGAAACTGGAAAAGAGTTTTTTTGTGAGAAATGTGAGAAAAAAAACTATGAGAGCAGAAGTTATGGTTACATATAGCTATTTCAGCAGCAAAATGATGAGACCTAATAGCCAATCTAGTCTTGCATTTAGATTTATTCATATGGGGTACCAAGGAGAACAGATCATTGGTAAAATTGTCATGAAAATATTTATAGAAAAGTAAGGGGGAAGCCACATCATGGGAAGATAAAAAGTCCAAGTATATCAATATATAATAACCATATAATTGTAGCATAAATGGCAACCATGGGAGAAATGAACATCGTAACCAGCAACAGAAAAAGTTCTGTATCAATTGTTGCTGGGAGACAAAACCTGATTGATAGTTTACCACTTTTGTTATGGCTACTATCAATATTATCCAGGTTCCTAGAGACAGATTGGATTACCATAATTGTTTAATGACTATTGTTTGTCATCTACTCCAAAAATATAAATGCAAACTGTTTCTGGTGATCAGGATATATATTTTATTTCTTGATGTAAGTGTTACAAGAGAAAAGATCAATATTTACATTGAACTTAAGAAATGTTCAATATTTGCACTGAACTTGAGTCAAGTTGTGTTTTCATCAAACTTGAGAAAGTTTCAGTGATTGTGTTAAACCTTTTCTATTAATTGATTGATTTATTTTCTATGGCTTATCAATCCTTTGCAGGTTATTTAAAGCCAGAAAATATTTTTAGATTGTAAGAATTTTTTTTTTGGATAATAATGGTTTTAGTGATATACGTCTTACTAATTGATCCATAGATGGAAGGAGAAGTGGATTCCTACTTTTCCCAAGGACATTTATAAGTAAGTGAATATAATGTACCCAACAGGAATTGAAACTTGGCTCTGTGATTAAAATTCCATGGCATTATCCATTTCAACACCCATACATTCAAGCTTACACAACCTGGTATTCTCATGCGGTCACCCATCTAGGTACTTACCAGACTCAACTTTGCTTAACTTCAGTGATTGTGTCGTAACCAGTGTTTCAATGTGATGTGGTCGTAAGCCTTATTATAATAGTATTGGTAATATAATAATAGCATTAATAATAATACTAAAAGTATTGATGATTATAATTGATGATTATAATAATAATAATAGTATTGATTATACATAATAATGAATAATATTGATTATATAATAGTAATAATAATAATTGATAATATAATAATATAATATTATCCTTAATAATATCATAATATTGATAATATAATAATTGATAATATAATAATAATAGTATTAATAATAATAATAGTATTAATAATAATAATAATAATAGTATTAATAATAAACAAAATGATTGATGTAACTCTGCCAATATTTTTTAACAGTTATAGAAAAGGTCAATTTAAGAAAAGAAAAAACACAATGTCTGTCTTCTTCAAGTTATATTTTAAAAGATTTTTCAAGGTGTAAAAATATATAAAGCTACAAAACGTTGCTTTGTACAAACATTGCTTGTCTTGTAATGAAATCAGCTGTACTAGTAATGAATGCATCAAAATGGATGAAATGCTGCCAGTGTGAAGGCATGAAACTAAAATGTGCTTAATATTATGGTGATCTTGTTTATCTTGGAATTTTCTGTTAGTTGATTAGTTACTGAGAGGAATTAATCAAACAGCTTAGTATAAATTTTTATGGAACTCTCCTGTCATTTTGTTCACTCTTCCAGGGTGGGAAGTTATTTGCATACGTATCTATCCTATAATAATAATTATATTATGGAGTCATTGATAATCTTTGATTTTGTGAAAAAGTCAAAAACATTTTGTGACATTCTAATAAATCACAATACTTGTAATCTAGAAAAGGTTACTGAATGATGAATAACCAAAATGGAGGTTGGAAATGAAATGGTAATCTTCATAACATCAACAAAATACAATACTCACGAGCAGTGTGAATTAGGTAAACGATTGCTAGTGGTGGACTACTTAGACAGCATATTACCCCCCACTTACAATAGTGTCCAATGTATTGATAAGGGTTGGGACATACCCATTAGTGTTCATAGGTATGGTATATAACAATACTCAAACAAATAATTAAAATCTTTCTTAAATATTTAAAACATATATGTTTAAAAAAAGTATTTGAAAGTTTTTGGAACTCCCTTCTGGCTCCATGCTTTCCAGCCAACTTTAATCTGCAAAAATTAAAATGTAATGTCAATTGCTATTTACTCTTTTCTCTTCCTGCTCATTATTAATGTCTATGGTCTTCATACTTCCACACCATGTAACTCATTGTTTTTAGTGGCTTTACTGCCTTGCATGGGGTGAAACAGATTTTTAAAAAAAATATAGGTCAATGATTTGACCTTGTGCCATACCAAACTGAGCTATCAATGGATCAAAAGCTTTACAATCAAAACAATTACAGTTATTGATTTTATTTGAACTTTATTATTATTACTTAAATAATATCCATAAATGACAATTTAAATCTGGGAACAAAAAATGTATACATCAAAGAAAATTTGTTTTTCTAGTGAGATCCTGAGACTCTCCATATTTTATTTTTTAATAATTTTAAGCAACAAAGCATCAAAGCTGAGACAGCATTATCATCAGATCAGTAGTAGTAGTAATGATATTACCAGCAGCAATTAACTACCTCTAGTAAACACAAACACAGTAGAGGCCATTTTGTGTATATGTGTTTAGTGTACCTACTTCTTTTTCTGTTTCCATTTGCATGAGAAAAAAACAAAAAACAAAATGAACATAACAATGACTTAAATAGTAGTTGTATTGGTTTTTCTTTAGTAGGAGGTATTTTTCTTACATTAAAAATGAAGTATTTCTGTGGGTCAAAAAGAAAAGATTATTTTGACTAAAGCAAAATATAGTCTTTTCTTAAAAAAAACACCTGTTTTATTTATAAAACAGTTGTTTTTTTTTTAAGAAAATGATTTTCTGTAAGAATCAATAAAATTGTGGGATTACCCCACTTGTTGGCCAAGGAACTAACAATTGCAGTTTTGACAAAAAGTAGTATTAAAATAAGAGTATAAATTCTTTATCTTTATCTACAGGATGCTGTAGGGACAAAACATCTGGTTTCCTCTCCAGTGTACCCCAGTGAACCATGAGTCGCATTGTACACAGCCCAGCATACAAATGCACTAAGCTGGTAACTCTTCCAAGACAACAACAAACTTTTCTTCAAAGTAAATGTCTTAACATCTTCAATATGA
This sequence comes from Acanthosepion lycidas, assembly GCA_963932145.1. Lineage (NCBI taxonomy): Eukaryota > Metazoa > Mollusca > Cephalopoda > Sepiida > Sepiidae > Acanthosepion > Acanthosepion lycidas. The sequence continues at coordinate 57,530,469 of OZ010571.1, read as the reverse complement.
CTTTATGCACACTGATCATATGAATAAGGACATCTCTATTTACCCACTCCCCTATTTAGTTTGATAAGGCAATAAAATATTAATTCTACAATACTGTTTGTAATTTCATTCTTATCTCCAGTTCAAGAAAACTCCCATGCACCTACAATCTTCTTTCTTTTATGTGCCATGTCCCTTTAGGACATAAGTGATCATGACCCTCTATATCTTTCTGTCCCTTGTAAGTTTTGTCTTTCTGTTATTTCTCCCAAACTCCATTACTCAGGCTCATCAAGAATGTTACATACCCCAGAAATTGCAACTGCTTTTTCCTGATGATAAGTTTTCTTTTTGTTTCCTTTTTCTCTAAAACTTTGTTGTTGCACACATGTTCAGTCCATGGTATGCTCAGCATCTTTCTGCAGAACTACATTTCTGTTACTTCAAGTCTCTTAGCCCTTCAACATTGGCAATCTCACAACAAAATAATTATATAATTACTCCAAATGCAACTTAGAATTTACCAAATCATGATGGCTTGCCACCAAATAACAAGCATCTGTTTAGTATCAGTTAAAAAGGTTCATACACACAGCACCTACATTTGGCAATTTGTCATATCTTTATTCTTTGAGTCCATTACTATAATGACTGTTTCCATTACAATTACTTTTATTGTTGTTGTTGTTATAATGAATTACCACTACACATACATAAACACTTACATGCATACAGAGTGTCTGTTCATAGAGATTGATACACATTTTCTGGCAAGGAAACATAAATCTGTAGCTCTTGTGGAAACATTTTAATGAAAATGTGTGTTGATTCTGATGTTCTGAGGCCAAATTTTGTTATTTTGATTTCTGTGTTTGTGGTTTTCCCATCGAGTTGCTACACTCTTCAGCTTGTTTCATTTTTTATTTTTACTAATGTTCATCCAATTAAAGGCCCAAGAGTCACTCAAGGTAGAGGGTTACTGTATGAAGTGAAGCTTAACACTACACTTGAAGAGGTCAAGATTGTAGTGACTGGGAAAACATTCTGTCATGAGTCTGTTCCCCAAAACAGAAGTTCTTGGGAAGAAGCTTTCCAAGTGAAACTTCCATCTTACTAATGGAATATGAAGAAAATGAGGATGATTCACCACAACATATGTGGCATATATTTTATCTGTAAAGATCAGAAATGGTGGAACTAATGAATGTAGCTTATCAGAACACTTAATATGGAAATAACAATAGAGTAGTAAGAAGCTTTATATTTTATCTGTGGGAAAGGGTTTGTAAGGGGGAAATATAATTCATCACCCACAAGGCCACATGGATGCAAAATCACTTGCTTGTTTTGATGGAGTTTAAAAACCCTATCAAGACAAGCAATTAATTTTTGGTCTGATATAGTTTTTGAAGAGATAGATTATAGCAAGAGAAGTCAGATACATACTGGAATGGTAAAAGGAACCAACCATTTTTCCAGCATCTTTAGAAATTGATTGTATATAGGAGTTCCACTTGAGGTCTGGTGTGAACTTGAGTCCCAATAAACATTCAAGCCAAGTAGCTGCCTTGAGAGAACACCCATCCATCATGATAGGTGAAAGTTCAGGGTTTTCTCAGTGATGGTGGAATGTTATTAGTTTGGTTTTTAAAAATATTGAAATTTTAAAAGCCAGTCCTTCCCTCATTGGGTCAGCTGGGCTAGGTTAGAGAAGAGATCAGCTGCTAAGTTCTAGTCATTAAAATTATTTTGGTGGTGCACATATACACTGTTGTATCATTTGAACAGATATACACTAAATATTGGAGTATGTCTTATGCCATGGTCATTCAAGGCATTGCTATTGGTTTCCTTCTGATTATGAAGACAATGGTTCAATTTCTCTTTGTTCACAAACCACCCAAGCAAGCAAGCAAGCAAGCCACAACTGGTTTGAGGAACAATGAATGTCAAGTCAGACAGCCCACTAGTGCCTAATGTATTTTTAGTTCATTGACTTATTGATGCTTATGGTCATGTTACATTGAAACACAGACTCTTATCCAATCACTGAAGTTAAGCAATGTTAAACTTGGTCAGATTGGGAATTGGTGACTTTTTGGGAATAACAGGTGCTGTAAGCTCTTATCAACTAGCACTGAGCCAGTGCAGTAGGGTAATGAACCATTCCTCCCAATGAACTGCAAATATAGTAAGATCTGGAGAATGCCCAACAGAGGATCTTCCCAGAATGAAAAGAAAACTTTTTAATGTTTCTTCAGTGGCTGACCAACAAGAATGTGGCAGTCTTCAACATTAACCACTCCAGAATAATTTTCAGGGTTACCAATTGCAATTCTCAGAACTATTAGTAGCGTAACAGGAGTAAGCTATGATAGAAAGGTTTATTCTCCCATTTGTATTTTCACCATTATGGGCATTATTATATCCAATTGTTATATCCATGATATAATAACACTGTAGTTCATGGATGGAACAGAATGGCTGAAAGTAAAAAGAATGACAAACCTGCTTAGTTCTCAGAGAGACTTTTATACTACTAAGATATACACAAAATTTATATATATATATATATATATATATATATATATATATATATATATAAAATTTTGTGTATATCTTTATTCTACATTTAGCACCATCACTTGATAAGACACCAGAAATGTTGAAACAAAATGGCTATTTTTGTAGTGATTTTATAACATATTTAGGTTATAATTTTCGAATAACTAATTATATTTGCTCTACTCTGTATTGAGCACTCTTTTAAGAATAGTATTTGTTGGTTATTCGAATTTATTCTGTATACACCAATCCTATACTTGGGTATATATATATATATATATATATATATATATATATCCCACAAGGGGACTAATATATCACATATATCTACACAGCAAAGCAGTGTGTAAGGAGAAACAAAAACCAAGAGTCTTACATAATTATATGTAAGACTCTCCAGACACAAGAGATACTCCTGTGCCTGGAGAAGCCATGTTTAGGACTCCAGATTCCAATGGGCTGGATGCATCTACTATGCTCCAGGTGAGAACATATTCCACTAACTGGAAACAGTGAATTTTGGGTTTTCCCAAAGTGAGGACTATGAGCTGGCATTTTATTTTATATCTGGGACAGATATATTCCCAAAAGAAAATGGCATCATGGACTTGTAAGCTGCTGGGGTGCCTGATTTAGTCTCTGCCCAGACCACGGGAAGCCCAGGCTAAAGAAAACAACCTACTGCTTTGGCTGCTATAAAATGAACTGGATTTGACTGCCGCTTTCCTCACTGTATGAAGTGGCATCACTAAATGATCTGTGGCTTATCTCCACCAAAGGGAGATAATCTCCTTCTGTATCCCTACAGTAGCTTCTGTCTGAATTTTTGGGATGAGGAGTTATTATTTGCATCTTTGTTGTTGTTATCACAGTATCTCGGCATTTGTGCCCTCTGGCCTTCAGCAGGTGCTTGTTGATTCAGATAACCTTCAGGTAAATTTGAACTGAACCTTTTATTTAATCTACAAGAGTAGATTGTTCTTGTTCCACTGACTATGCATAGGGATATCTTGTGTAGTTTTTATTTAGATCAGGACAATAGTCTGCATGTAAATAATATTAGTAACTTACTAGTTAAATAACCAACACTAATTTACTTTTCTTTTAGCACAACACACAATAAAAAAAAACCCTCGAAAATAGAAACAATTTTATTAAATATGACTGGCCTATACGTCTGTATGTCAGTATGTTTGACCAGCTATTAAAAATAAAACATTATCTGGCAAATATATTCCTTCAGCAAATATAGTTCTTTATTTAAATAGATGGAAAATAATCCTTTAAAGAATTGTTTATATTTATATACTCCTTTTCAAGTCCAAATAAAAATATATTAAAAGGATTTGTGGAGATAGAAGAGAGAATGTTAAATCTCTTGTCTTGATTATTATGAATGTTGCAAAAGACTCTTACTCCAGTGTGAAATCTGAAAGAAATTTACATTTATCAAATAATAATAGCACAGAATACAAAATTTGCAAAACATGCTTGCACAAAATTTTTCTTTGTGCACTACACAATTAGACAAGATAACAAGTTCTAATTACAATTCAGTTGGGCTCATAAAAAAATTGTGACTATTATCAACAAAATGTTCACTTACTTCAATTCATTCAACTGTTGAAAGGAATTGAGAAGTTTGATGATTCACAGGTATTGCAGGGTTTCTTTTAGACCATTGTTCAGTTTTATAAACCGAGATTCAAAAATGAGAGAAATCTTGTATTTTCATAAAAAGTTCAAAATCAGGGTAATTACCTCTAATTTTGTGACAAAGTTTGACAAACAACTATAGAAAGATAATTGTATATCTCTAAATATGTAGAATTTTCTTCTTTCTGCTTTCCTTTTCTTTCAGTTTTTTGTTTTCTTTTTATTTCAGATTTCAGTTTTTCTTCTTCTTCTAAGTTACTTCTTTTTCATCATCATTAGCATAAGCAACTTTTAGTTTTTCTTTTGTTCAAATCTCAGAATCAGGCAACACCTTCCTCATCAATGCCAGAACCCTTTTTCAGTCTGCTTTCTTTTTCTTCTTCATTTAAGTTCAGCTCCTAGCAAAAGCCAATGACTTTTACCTGTGAAAGCCAAATGCTTTCTGCCTGTCTGACAAACCAGGCTGCTTAAACAGCCATAAATTGGCTCAGAATTCAGTCAGAAATTTGATCCAATGGGGTCTTAACTTACTTTCTCTATTGGTTAAAAAATCACAAAATGTATCTCTTTAAAGCACACTTGAAAAATCTTTATTTTGACATGTTTTCAGACTATAACCCCATTTTTTAAAAGTTTTTGAAAACAAATTTTATACATGAATCTTTTTTGTAAACTGACTCACTCATTTTAGCAATTCTTTTACAATATCAATTTGAGCTTCATATATACAAAGTTTTACACATCATTTATTCAAACCATTTTTTACTAACCATCTGGCTTCACTTTACCAGTTTTTTATTTAGAGAATACATGCTTGTAACTTCTAATAATAAATGTTTTTCTAAAACACTCCCATCGAAAGAAAGTGAAATAAACAAACCTAGTCTGTTGTATTATTTTTTTTATTTAACCTTTATTTTTATATAAATCCATATTTCTTTTTTATTATATAAATTTTTATAGTATACATGCATGACAAATAATATATTGTTTGTTTTACTTAAAAATCAGTCAATAATATTTAGCAATAGTAGTAATTCATCTTTATTACTGTGAATATTTTTATTTAATATATTATTTTGACCCACTTAGCAGCCACTGATAAGGTTTTCTTCTTATTATCAAGTTGCTACACTACACCCATCCAGTGTTGCACGCAGAACAATAAATTAGAAAGCTGAGTTCCAATTCCAGTTAAGTTTGTTATTAGGTTGGTGCAAAAATAATGATGTAATAATATCGTTTTTTGACTTTAAAAAATACGTCAAAAAACGACATTATTACGTCATTATTTTTGCACCAACCTAATATATTCACTTATGTGCAAATACCCTTGGGAATGGTATGAATCCACCTATGGGTTAATTAATAAGAATTGTATCAGTAAATTATTATTATTTCCAAAAAATTCTTACAATGTAAAAATATTTTCTGGCTTCAAATAACTTGCAAAAGTTTGATAAGCTGCAAAAAATAAATTAATCAATCTAAGTCATTTTTTCAGAATGGAGTTCCCAGTCCCACAATAAAGTTTTGGTTTGTTTTTGTTTTTTTAACATTTCACCCGAAGCAAGACAATATAAAGACACAATAAGTTACTGGCTGGGAAAGAATACAAAAAAAAGAAAAAATTATTAAAGAGTGAGAGAATAATAAAGAAATATATATATATATATATATATATATACATACAAAGAAATAATCACACATAGAATCAATCAGAAATATTAATGCGATTATTATCGACATCCATCGCTAGAAATATAATATATGCATTAAAATACTGTTAATCCATAGAGTGAAGTGATCCTCGTCTATAAAATTGATGTCTGTAGTTTCCAGTTTATGTGATCTTAACTATGGATTAACAGTATTTTAATGCATATATTATATTTCTAGCGATGGATGTCGCCAATAATTGCATTAATATTTCTGATTGATTCTATGTGTGATTATTTCTTTGTATGTAAATTATATGCTGCCTAATGTTTTATGTTTATATATATATATATATATATATATTAACAAGGAATAAGCGTAATTTAAAAGGCATATCAGTGTAAATTTAGTAACTAAAAACAAGCGATTTTGTCCCAGTCTTATTAAGTTTTATTCTGGGAAATAAAAGAATAAACGTATAAATTAATTAAAGATGACTAATGAAGGGGAAAAAATTTTCAAGTAAACTAGAGATCAATAATATTCAGACCCAGCAAACAATCCCTCTATAAACAGAGGGAAGGCCTGCAGGATCTGATATATAAGGACTCCAGAACCTTGAGATGATATGAAGAGTGGGACCTTGATAAAATAGAGAAACGGTCCACACTAAAATCAGTAATACAAATCCTGCTATTAATAATGTGTTGAGCAATAGATGATCTGAATGTATTAACTAGGTGACTATTGCTAGCGACCAAGTTCGAATATATGTTTGAGGCAATCAGATATCTAGCCATACTGATGAGCTGTGAAACAGTCTCTCTGTGGATGACAATCTATATCTATATATCTATCTATGTATCTATCTATATATATATATATATATATATATATATGTATGTATGTATTTCATGGTCAAAGCCACTTCAATATAATATGTACTTAATTAGTCTAATGATTTGTAATATGTACTTACTTGATCACATGATAAATAACCAGTATTGTTTTCATTCAATCATGTCATATCACTGAATATGCTGTCACCTGTTGGAACTCCTACTCATCAAAAAAAATGGAAGTGCTCACTTCAACAGTCAGTGTTCAAATGACATAAACTGACCTAAATGTATGCTAGCTCTATGCATCCAGTTCTGAGATAAAAAAAAAAAAAAAGAAAACATTAAAAAGTCATAAAAATATTTCCTGACCAATTATGAAAAATCCAAACAGCTTGATTTTCAAGCCACTCCAACATTATATAAATTGCCATCAATTTAACTCCAGGACAGAAAATTCATCCAAACTACCACAATTATTAGCCTGTCATGCTGTAATTTTGACTGGGCATTGACCAAAGATGGTTACCCAGCAAAGCCCAATACCAACGTTTGAAGAGAGCCAAAGAGAAGCCAAGAGTTGAAGTTAGCAGCAGCAAAGACCGTTATATGATGTAAACTGTTACATTCCTCCTAAAAACAGATGTTCTTCTGTTTCATACTACACTAATTTTCACCACTGGCTGAATGTGAACACTCCAAACACCCAAAACAGAACTAAAATTCCATCAACTGCACAAGGCTCTGCACATACCTTCTGTCTTTACTCACACATACAAAGAAAAAATAAGCGATACAATCCAGAATTTCCACCCAATAACACCCCCTCCTGCCTAAAGAAACAAAATAAAAACCAGAGCTGATTTGAGCCTAAGAAAGGATATAAAATCCTATCAAAGAGGCATTTTCGGGAGTTGGATGGCATCTTGACTCAGGTTCAAAGATTTCATTGGAAAGCAGCTTCTCATCTCCAAGAGACAGCTCACCAAAGCCGGTAGCCCCAGTAAGTCATAACTCATCCTCCCTGTCCTTCCATATGCCTCAGCAGACACCTTTTACAACTCCACTTATCTCTTTTTTTCAATGAGATATCTACACTGATTTATCATTTATTGTATTTTACATTAATACAATTGTTTATTTCTTTAAACCTTTGTTGTTTCTTCTTTGTTCTGCCACCATATGCTTATCATAACAAAACCATTACTCTTACTATACAATAATGTTCATAGGTGTTTATATTTTCCTCATGTGATCTTTTCCTAAAACTGTGCTGAAAACATAAATAAATCTTCCTTTTCATTTTAACAATGCCTCATCTTTGTTGTCATGTGTTTCCCCTCATTCCTTTCCTGTTAGTGTGAATTATGGTACTCTAAAGAACATACCCATACAAGGCCCTTTCATATTACCAAATAATGTAGTTCCTGCAGAAAATATGAGAGGTGTTCTTTGATCATGATCCTTTTTTTATCAACTCACATTGATGAATATATTAGACCATGGGTGGTCAAGCTTGCTTAATGGAAGAGCCACATACAATAAAAGTTCAGATGTGTGAGAGATGCAAGATATGAACAAAATTTACACATACTTTTTTGTTCCATACACATTAACATTAAACTTACGTTTAATCCTATGGGGTCTCAATTCATACCCAGAAAACAATTATAAAGCTTAAAATTTTTTCTTATTTACCTTTTATATTAGCTGTGATGAAGAAAGGAGTTCAGCCAACATATTTCCACAAACCACATATTAAAGGTCAAAGACCCGTATGTGGTTCATGGGCTGTGGTTTGGCCATCCCTGTATTACACTATATAAGTTCATCAATAAATCTCCAAGTGAATCACGAAAAAGCATATTGTGTAAAATAAACATATAAATTTTAATTTTTTAACATATTCTCTTTTTTTATCAATGCACTTAACACAATGCTTCTCCATCAATCATATAGATTGAATATTATACAATGAACATTTCAGATCAAAACTCAGTTAATAACTGTGTCAGGCTGTGTACTTATTGGTCTACACTCATATATCAAAGCATTACAAATCAATACAAATATGTGATTGGTGAATAGCAGCTTTTATTAATGTCTGAAAAATCCAATCAAGAAAAAACTTGTCGAGCCACTTACCCTGAAATATAAATTTTGAGTAGAGATGAACATCATTAGAATTTGTTTATTGTATTCATCTCTTTATTGGATGTATTGCTACAAAAGTTAAAAAAAATGAATTAGCAATTGTAATTTGATATACTTTTATATTTTTTTATCGAAAGAAACAATAACAGCTATTTTCCCACTTCTATAAAAAATAAATAAAAGTTGTATTACTTTATTGCTGGCAACACATCATATGTCATAATATAGAAGAATGCAGAGAAAGTAACAAAAATAATCCATTATAATTTGGCCCAGATGGTTTAATCAGACTTATTGATTGAAAATATGCTTGAAAAAATAGGACAGTGTCTTGTATTAAATTCTCTCTGAATTAATTAATCATCTTACAATAGATTAAAAAAAGTAAAATAAAGTGTAATTGAGTTTGAAGTACAATGTTCAATAAATCCTGATCTGTGATGAGGAAAATTGAAGCTCTCCCTTCAAATATGTGAAAAGAATTTCGTTGACTAAACCAAATAACTTTTCATTCATTTTTCTAAGGGCAAAAATGTGGATACATTGGAAAGAAGTTTGACTTGCTTTCTTTGATATGAACTTTATTTTTTTACAGTGAGGTTCACCCTGTACAAGGCCCGGGAACCACTCGAGATAGAAGGTTACATTAAGGTGTAGTTTGTATGGATAGGAGGGGAAGATAATGATTATTAGTATGGTGGTATCTGCCACACAGAGTTTACTGACTATTTTGTGTTAGGAAGAATAACATGTTTTAGCCTTCCAGTAGCACACCAATACTAATATTAGCATTAGTGTAGCCATTGATACACTAACACTGAATACGAATATAGAAAGACGAAATACGCGGACGTAACAAACAAAACATTTAATAAGCCAAACAACTTACGTACATATATTCAAAAGATTTATATATGTCCCAAAACAAATGATTGTCCATATTGTCCCAAAGGAACGAGGAGGTTTACAGAACAAGAAAAAAATAACATACCAGCTTTATGGCCTTTGATAGTCCACAGATAGGTGAAGGGAAATTATTTTTTTCTTTCGCTAGGCCGTGCACATGTTGACCAGTTACCACGTGTGTGGAAACCATGGTGGTCAGGAAGGTAAAGAGGCCATTCCTCCAAAAAACGAAAGCAAAGACAAAAAAGGACAGAAGAGTTATACTCTCTAAAGAGGCCAAAACTCCCATGAGCTCAACCCAAGGGAAAACAACTATGGTCTACCTACATGATTAACTCTAGACTTGAACAGTTTAAGATTGTAGTGATTGGGGGAAACATCCTGTCAGGAGTCTGTTCCACAGAGTAGTGGTTTGCAGAAAGTTGTTGTTCAAGGGTTCAGTGAAATATGGAGGGAATGTGGGTGGTTTGCTACTATGTATGTGGCATGGTGAGTCCTAACTGTGAAGATTACACCTGGTGGAATGAAAGAATGTAGTTTGTCCAATCACTTTCCATGGAAGTAGTGATAGAGCAGTGAGAGAGTCACCACATCCCACCTGCGAGAGAAAGGTTGGAAGGTGGAAAATAATTCTTCTCCAACAAGGACTCGGAGATGCTTTTGAATTCTATCAAGACTGGAAAGTGAGGACTAGAAAGCTTCCACCCAAATATGGCAACAGTACTCCATTTTCAGCCTGATCTGGCTGTTATAAAGGTAGAGGATAGCATGAGGAGACAGGTACTAACTGGAGTGGTACAGGGAGCCAACTATTTTATACCTGCATCTTTAGCAATGGATCATATATAAGCATTACACTTGATGTAGGGTGTGAGCTTGAGGCACAATATTCTCTTGAGTCATAGTGCCTCTTCAAGGAGACATTCATTCATCGTGACTGGCAGTAGTTCAGGGGTCTAATCAGCGGTGATGGAATGTAACTACATGCATTCTATAAAAGTAGGGAACATAAACATGTACCTCTTGACAGGAGTCAAACCTGTATTTCCTTTACTCTGGGAAACTACATCCTGTTGATAGGTACATTTCCTTTTGCGGGGATTACTTCTACCTTGTCTGCCAAGACACTAGGTGGCATTCTAACTTGGACTATAGAAAGCACATAAACCTTCCTCTTTTTTGCTCTGAAATGTAGTAAAGAAAACAGCAGGGTTTCTCTCTGCCACAGGAGATTTCTTCACCTTGCTGACTGCCTTCTTAATTTCAGCCAGCTCTGTGGCACATTACAAACACATATTTTCTGACAGTAAAACTTATAAACTTTTTCTTTTTTTTTTATCTATCTGTCTACACACAAGTATATTTCCTCACTTCTTGAACTATGTTATTTTTTTATATGTATGTAAAAATTCCTCCACATGTTCAACACATTTCTTTTCAAAATGTTGAATTCATTTACTTTGAGAGTTTTCCACCTCAGCTATAGTAAGTAGTAAATCTTTGCATTACAAACTGGTAACCAACAGTAACCTAGTCCATTACAAAAAAAAGTAGCAATATTGACAGCCCTTTATTAAGATTTTCAATCTCCAGACCAGTAGATGTTTTATCCAATGTTTTAAAAAAGGGATATCTTCTCCAACATGTGTACCCACTAAACTTTTTTGTTTTGTTTTTTAATAATTTCACCACAAGCAAAGTGATAATGCTATTAAGACACAAGAGGTTACTGAGAGTGAAAGAAAATGAGAAAATTTTAGGAGACAAACATTGGATGTTATTTTTTAATCATGGCTCACAGACCGTTAGAGTGTTCTCTTCTACAAGAAGTGAATGTTTGACTTATGGGTGGGTGTAATGAATACTCTAGCATCACCCTTTATCCTCTCCTCCCAATGTGACATCTAGCCCATGAGTGATCTATACATACATAACTCACGCCATGGCTCCCAGCCCAATTTGTCTCTCCAGTTGTGTTACTGTGTCCGTTGTTGTTGCTGTCTTTGTTTTTGCTTGTTGTTTGTTTTTATCTGTTTCTTACGTTTTTTTTAATAGGAGTAGAAGGGTTTCCTATCACCTGGTTAATACTCTTCCCACTTCTTTTGAACAAGGGTAGAGGCTCATCCCTTTTTTCCTGTTTAGGAAGGGGTCCCTGGATCCTTTCCGTTTCTCTGGCCTTAGTAGTGCTGTCATTAATCTCTTGTGATGCGTGCAGTTTGTGGCAATGTGGGTACTGGGCTGGTAGTATTCTGGTTGCTGTTCTCAACTGGTTGTTAGGAGCCTGAACTCTTGCGTAGCATCTTGAGAGGCTGCTTTGATCAACAGTTGCATAAAATGAGGGTTCTTGCAGTGCCATGTCATGCATGGATGGGTGTTCCTGCATGCACCTCTGGTAAGCAACCCTGAGGTCACATTATGTTGCAGTGTGCACCAGTTCCTTTCTGGTCATGCCACATTTGATGACCAACTGCTTCTATTATTTTAGGCCTTTTCCTTAACAGTGTAACTCAACATGACCATAAGCAACCAAGAATATAAACTTAAACCAGCTAAATAATCACCTAAACCCTTTAACATCTCCTTCTCCAACATCTGTGGTATTCATACCAATTTCTGCACTATGGAATTGTTCCTCTTTGATAAGTCTCCTTATATGCTAGCTCTCTGCGAGACTAACATTAACTAGTCAATCCCTTCCTCTGATTTCTAGATTTCTGGCTACCATTCTCGCCTTAGAAAGGACTCTAAAATCTACATGCATGGCCTGGGAGTTTATGTCCATGATCGTCTCCTGCTGGCTAGAGAACTCACTTTGGAATCTCCAGACCATTTGTATATGTGTCTCCATCTATCCTTCCTCAAATCAGTAAGCTATCTTTTTTTTCTCTACCATTCCCCTTCCTCTCAAGACTGTTGCATACTCAATAGCATTTCTGATAATATAGACAAAGCCATCTCTCTACATCTGTTTGCAAACATATTAGTGTTCAGTGACTTTACTGCCCACCATACCATGTGCTTAAACACTCTGTGACTGACCTTGCTAGCATCCAAACCCTTAACTTTTCAATCACTGAATCCCTCATGGATTGACTTTCTTATGCATTTCCCCAGTAACCTGGACGGTAACACTCTCCTTCTCAATCTCTGTTTTACCTCCATCCCTTCTTGCTGTACTACGCAGCTCTGCCCTCTTAGCAACTCTGATCATATGGTGATGTCTGTTAACATCTCCTTCCACTCCCCCTCTAGCCATGAACCTCCTACTAACAGAATACCTTTCTGTTATCACAAGTGGACTTGGACTCATTCCATGATTTTCTTTGTGACATCTCTTGGAATGTGGTTTTTAATCATCGTGTACAAAAATGTGCATCTGAGGTCTCCTCCTAGGTAAATGCTGGCATTGATGCTTTCATCCCAGCAAGAAAATACCAAGTTAAATCTCACTATAGCTCATAGTAATCACTTCTTCTGTCTGTACCAGAGCAACATGTCTGATTGCAACAGATGTCTCATTGTCTCTACTTGTAATTGTTATGGAGTGGTTTCACAGTGGAGGCTTGTATTTGTACTAAGTCAGTCCTAAAATAGGTTCAACATACAAAACGTTAGGAACTTGATATAATAGGTAATGACGCAGAGAAATCTAGTTGTGGTCGCTGATGCTTTAGTATCCGACTAACGGTCGTCTGGCATCGACTGACTGACTGACTCACCCACTGAGCGACTCCTCATTACTATTACTACTCCTACTTATTATAGGTGGGAGAGTCTATTAACTATAGAATAGGTGTGTTCCACTATAACATCCCCCCCCTAAAACTTTACTCCGTAGGAGTAAACAGTTTTCTTTATTTATTTTTCATTTTTTACAGGAAATATGAAGAAAAAACAAAAAAAAAAATTCTTTTTTTTTTTTAAGCAACATCGTAGCGTATCTCCTACATTTTTTTTGATCCACTTTTAAATGATCAGTTGCCTTTCTTTTTTCTTCTAGATTGGCGTACCTCAGGTAAAATTGTTGCAGGCATTGTTAGATCAAATGTATTGAAAATCACCTCCATCAGCGTTTTTTCCATGGGACCGCTGTCAACCACGTCTGAAAAACATCGTCTGATCTGGTTAATGCACGTGAATTTTTTGCCTTTCACCAAGTACATCATATAGCCAATCCGCTTTTCTATTTTTTGGTACCTCCATAACTTTACCAGAAACAACCTTCCACTTTGAGCTTCTTAAGGATGTAGTCACAGTTTCTGTAGGTTCTTCTTGTGGTTCTATTTGTTCAGCCACTAGCTTTACTTCTGTTGATCTTGTGCTTCTTAACGTTTTCTGTGGTGACTTCAGTTGACTTAAATCATTTAATAATACTGCATGTCCTTGGTTGCGGGTAACTCGCTCCCCAGTTTTTCTTGGTGACGGCCTCATCTTTACTTTCTGGAGCTTTTTTTCACATATATCGTCAGTGTTAACCACTCAACTTCTTTAAATACACCAGTTTTCTCTAATCTGTCCAATTCTTTATCTATCTGTTCAATTGAAGCAAACAGCACATTCCTTTTCTTTTTGAATACCACCTGAGAGTTTTCTTTTGGCTGTAATTTTGCCTCCATCTTGGTACACGTTCCCAAACCTGGAGAAAAAACAGTAGGAAATGTTTCCTTAAGTTTCCTTACTAATTTTTGGGCTTCTGAGTTTAAACTTTCAACCTTGTAACATAAAGAATTTATCGGTAGATCCCATAATTGAAATTCTGTTATCCAATCTGTACCAAGTAAGTTTGTGGTATTTTCTATGACAAATAGTTTAGCTTTTCACATTTTTTTATTTAACGTGACATTTGTAACAAATTCTCCAATAAATTGTATTTTTCTCCTGTCACTCACCTTGCGATTTTATTTGTCTTCATTAAAGTTGGTTTCCCTAACTTCTTCCACGTATGCAAATTTATGATAGATAGGTCGGAACCAGTGTCAAGTTGCATTTTTATTTTTTTATTACTTATTTTGACGGTAACAAATTTTCTGGTTATTCCATTGTTCACCTTGTCGGACTTTTCTTATTTTATTGTCTTTATTTTTTGACCTGTTGTGCGAGCTTTTATGACCAACTCTTATACAGTTGAAACATTTTTTATTCCTAAAATTGCAATATCTGTACCAGTGAAGTTCACTGCAAGCAAAACATGGCTTCGGGAATTTTTGTTTATTTTTCTCTGGTATTTCACTTTTTGCTTGATAATCCGCAATTTTAGAATTCTTTTTGTATGACTTTCTTCTTTGTAGCGTATTTTCCTTACATGCAAAATGCCAGACTGTTCTATCTTTTTCAAATCTTTCTTTACACTAACATATCTTGTGCAGTCTTCTGACAACTTCTGTATCGTAAGACTTGGTTCATTTTCTAATTTTGACAGCACTAATTTTCTCAACTCTGCGTCTCTTTCCAATACCAGCCCTTGAACAAACACTAAGAACTTAAAATTGTCAGCGCTTAACTCTGCTAGCTTGAATTCTTCACAATGCTTATTCACATTGGCTGCATACGTTATATAGTCTTTCATCAGATTCAAACATTTTCACCTCTTGTGAAACAAAGATGTCTTTTTACTAAATAATTCACTTAATATATTTACCGCCTCGGTAAATGTCAACTTGCTAGTTTTTTTCAGTAAAATGTAGTTTACCAATTTGTTATGCTCAAGAGTTCCTAACTTGCTTAAAAGAAGTCTAACCTTCTTTCCTTCAGACCACGAGTGGCAGTCCTCGTTATACACATCTGTATATTTTTTATAATACTCCTCAAAAGTTATCTCTTCATCTGGACTGTACATGAATATTTCAGTTGAATTCCATATTGTATTCTCTGGGAAAAAATCATTTTGTAGATTTTTCTCTTTCCTCTTCTCAGTTATTTCCAGAATTTTGTTTTGAAACTCTTTATGTATCTGTTCCATTTCTTGTTGAAACTGCATTTGTCTATTAAAAGTTTCCTCCTGTAATTGCATCTGGAATGTCTTCTGTTGCTCTAATATTGTCATCTGTTGTTCTGACTGGAACTTAAAAAATTCCTGGAATATATTTTTGCATTCCTCCATCTTCGCAAAGTTTACACAATGCTTAAATATTGTAGAGGGGGGTCCAAAACGAATTTGCAATTTGTGACCTATTTGAGCAAACTGTTTTATCGAGGAAAAAAAAAATTCTTTTCTCAGTTGAGAATACGACTGATTTTTTGTCACTAAGTTGACCTCTTGTCTTTCGAAAAACTTTGCTAAGTTTTTTTTTTTTTTTAAATGTGAATCCAAGATTTTTGTCGCCGAAATAATTGACGAGTAAGTTTTTTCTTTTTCCTCCGTATGAGTACGAATTTCATCACCAAATGTTGTGGCAAGCAAATTTTTTTTCTTCCACTGTATGAATCTGAATCCCTTTGCCAAATTATACTGTGGCAAACAAAATTTTTTTTTCTCTTCCACCGTATGAATCTGAATCCCTTTTGCCAAATTTGTTATGGCAGGCGAATTTTTTTTTTTTTTTCCTCCGTATGAGTATGAATTCCTGGTCGCCAAATTTGTTATGGCGGGCGAACGATTTTTTTTTATTTCCTCCATATGAGTACGAATTCTTGTGGGCAAATTTGTTATGGAGTGTGAATTTTTTTTTCTCTTCCACCGTATGAATCTGAATACCTCGTCACCAAGTGTGTTATGGGTGAACAAATTTTTTTTTTTTCTGTATGAGTTTGAATCCTTGTTGCCAAGTGTGTTATGGCGAACAAATTTTTTTTTTTTCACCAAATGAATTCGAATCCCCCCGTTGCCAAGTGTGTTATGGAGTGGTTTCATAGTGGAGGCTTGTATTTGTACTAAGTTGGTCCTAAAATAGTTTCGATGTAAAAAACGTTAGGAACTTGATATAATAGGTAATGACGCAGAGAAATCTAGTTGTGGTCGCTGATACTTTAGTATCCGACTAACAGTTGTCCAGCATCGACTGACTGACCAACCCACTGAGTGACTCCTCATTACTATTACTACTTCTACTTATTATAGGTGGGACAGTCTATTAACTATAGAATAGGTGTGTTCCACTATAACAGTAATGAGTGCAAGAGTGTCCTCAATGAAGCAAAGTTACTGTTTGCTGATAGGATGAAACAAAGTATTGGTTCTAGAGATTATTGATGGCTCTACTAGAGTGTGTTGAACTACAACAAATCCTCAATCTCTTCTCTATTCAATCAGTTTGAAGTCCTCACATCCTCAGCTGATAAGTCTGAATGCTTTGCTCGGAAATTCTCATCCAACTCAACAGACAACTTATCTGGAGTACCTGCACCTGATTTTCCCCCTAGAACTGAAGCTATACTGAGTGAGATGTGCATAACTCCATTGATGGTATTGGACATCATCTCTAAATTAGACTCTCAAAAAGCAAGTAGCAGTGGTGGGATACCAACTGTAGTCCTAAAGAAATGTGACCTTGAGTTGGCTCTATTTTTCTCCAAACTCTACAACTATTGCCTCATCAATTCTTGCTTTCCAGCCTGTTGGAAGTCCTTTTCTGTCATCCTGGTCTTTAAGAACTCTGGAGATCTTTCTGACCCATCTAACTACTGTCCCATCAGTCTCCTACCATTCTTTAGCAAAGTCTTCAAGGCTTTAATCAATGCTGAAGTAGTTAAGCATCTCATGTCTGCTGCCTGACAAACAATATAGTTTCCTTTTGCCTGCTTTACTACTGATGTGTTTATGGCTATAACAGAATTTTTGTACCAAGCTCTTGATAATAACAACAAAGTTCAAGCTGTTGCTCTAGATATATTGAAAGTAATTGATAGGGTTTGGCATGCTGGCCTTCTATGCAAGCTTTAAGAATATGGTATTACAGAAAAATTATTTGATTTAATCCAATCATTCCTGTCTAACCGTGAAATGAAGGCTGTTCTGAATCGGTTCTCTTCCAGTTCCTTCCATACAAACACTGGTGTTCCTCAAAGTTCTATTCTTGACCTAAACTATTTCTGATCTTCATCAATGATCTTCCTGTCATCATCAGTTCTCAAGTCAGTATCTACACAGACAACATTATGATTTACTTCTGTCTCAATAGTAAATCTGGCATTGCTGACAAAGTTAACCTGGCCATTGGTCTTGAAAATGATCTCCAATCCATGGTTGATTGGGGCAGGAAATGGCTTGTGAATTTTAATGCATCCAAAATAAAATTTCTGTTATTTACTCACCATAGAGAAACATCCCTGTCTCCTATCAGCTCAGCTCCACGAGAGCACCTCACTGCGCCTTCTTGATCTCATGTTCTCTACTGACCTGAGGTGGAACAACTAGATTGAATCAGCAAGGAAAGTTGGTTCTCTGTGTCAAACCAACAAGTTTTTCTTGTCTGAGTCCATCCTTCACATCTACAAATCTACCACTTAAATGTAACTACCTCTTCTACTCCAACAGCTTCTTCTTTTACACTTCCTGACATTGGAACTCCCTTCCTCTTACTTGCTTCCCTGATAACTATAATCTTAAAAAATTTGAATGTAATATCAATCAACATCTTCTGTTGCCTTGATCCCCGTTCTTCTTTTTATCCTTTCCTCAATCCCCCGACTATAAAGTCTTTTCCCTTACTTACACTCTTTATAGCCCCTTGCCTACTAGTGGCACTTCCACCTTGCTTGGGGTGAACTGCTTAAAAAAAAGAAAGTGACTGGAAACCCAATCCTAACTAGGAACCAAGAGATAAATATAACATTTATGATAAATTGTATACAAAAATAGTCTTTCTGTCTGAATTTCTGGGAGGAGGAGTTATTATTTAAACAATTTATATGTGGGCTATTGTCCTGATCTCAGCAAAGATGAGGACAATAATCCACATATAAATTGTGTAAATTTCTTAAATTAAGAATTTTCTTTATTCATTTTAGATAAGCTTTTCTTTGATTGGATTTTTTTATGAATTAATTTTTATTTATAATTATGACAGATTTTTATGACTAAACTGCTATTTTTAATGAATGCCCATATTTGAGTAGATGTGCAGATTTTATATTTTTCTGTAATAAGATTTCTCAAATAATAAATATACTGTTTAAAAACATAATAAAAACAGAGCATCTACTAAAAATATGGTTCAATGTGTATATATATATATATATATATATATATATATATATATACATTCACAAGTTTCACATTGTCAGCAATGATAAAAAGTCCTAAATACATCACTGGATGAGGTAGAGCTGTCTTAACACATGGGCCTGATGGGCACTTGCCCAGGGGCCCCACAAGCATAGGAGCCCCATGCTAATCTGTGTATGTTCAATTACTTGTGTTACAGAAGGCCCTTTTTATTAAATGCTAAAAATAAGAATTACTACAACAAGCTATGTGTATTGTGATTGGTGAAAGTATATGTCATAATAGAAAGTTCCATTTCATTTGATTTGGTTCTCACATAAAAAAAGAGTGTTGGAATGTCACCTTTTGACCTAGAAGACACTGAAAAGGGTGAGGACTGTCTTCAAAAATGCCACCCTCCTATATAAATGGAAGGGTTGGTTTGTCTTGCCAGTTCACTTTACTTGCAGACAATTTCACTATCACAGAAAAGATTGAAGAACTGACCCTGACTCCCGACAATCAGTCTTCGCACAGAGTTGCTGATAAAACTCTCATTTCTATGTTTTAATATTTACCAAAGCTACTGTTGACTTTCTTTTGGAGACAATATTATCTTTCATTTTTTTCTCTGGTTTGATTTAATTCTTAAATTTCCCCTAGACTTCCCCTAGGTACCTTCATGAGATAACTAAAAAAGAGCATAGTATGATGAAAAAGATGCCAAACTTGACGAAAACACAATTTTATCGTCTAAATGTTTATGTTATTATTAAGAGGAAAGATCAAAGTATTTCGGGGGTATTTTTCTATATTTTTAATTGTTCCTAGCACATCCGAAATTTTCATTAAAAATCTTGTTTTATTTGAGTTAGCAAAATTGACAGATAATCAATCATGTCAACCAATTTTTCCATTTTATAAAAAAATGAAAATCTCAATTTCATATTCTTTTAAAAATCAATTATATTTTTCATAACTAATTTTAAGAAAATTAGAAATTATAATGTTTATTTAAAATATTTTGAAACAAGCATTACTTAGTTTCTTTACTGAAAAGAAGTAGTTTAAAAATAAAACAAACCGGTCATAATATTTTGCATCACTTGACAGGTGATGAGTGATCATTTCATCATGTACTGACAGCTTACGTGAGAAAAAGTTATTCTACAGGAGGACAGAACTGATATAATTATTTAGATTTAAGTGAACAAATTATTTATCTCATTATTTTTAAGGAAAACTTTCAGTGCTCTAATTTTTTTTTGTACTTAGCTTTCACCTTTCCGTTTACAATGCTTTATGGAAAATATATTATAAAAAAATTAAAATAAGACTGTTGAGAGAGATATTAAATTTCATAAGAAAGGTATCTAATTAATTTATAAGTACCTTTCTTATGAAATTTTAACAGAAGTGTACATAAAATACTATAATTTTATGTTCATTTATTACATTTTGCTGTGTTATTTGTATCTCCATTCATTTTATTATTAATTTTGATATTTCATTTATGGAAAAATGTCATAACTGAGATTAATATAAAAATAAGATCATATAAATTTCCTAATACTTGTAGGTACACTTTTCCTAATACTTGTAGGTACACTTCGCAGTTGAAATTGAAAAATCAAATTAACATCTCCACACGTGTTTTGCAAAAATAAAGGCCTTAACAGTGGGGAACAATGCTTAACTCAAATAACACGACTTAATTGTATTCTTGCTGGTCTTCCATACTTTATAATTACAGCCATATTATGACAAAATTACATTTCTTAATTACTGCGGGTCTTCTGATTGGTTGAAGTGATATAATTTACAATGTGGTAAAAAAATGATCTATCTCATGAAACTGAATGTGGCTTTCAACTAATTTTATATTTTAACAACTTAAATGTAAAAATCTAAAATAATTAAAGAAATAACAAATAATTGTATTAAAAATTAGTTTTTATTGAAAAAATTTTTTGCTTTCAGAAAATATTGTGCATATTCATAAAAACACCTAAAAGTAAATAAAAGTATTTGAAATTAAATAATATCTTTGTTTTATTGAGTTTTGTATGTTATAATTCAGAGCTGATTTTCAGGTGGTTTCCAATTAAAAAAACAATGATTTGCTTTCCTTAAAGCCTTGTGCTTTTAACTATAATCACTGACTTGAATGCTATTGAATTTCTACAGTTTTCATAAAATTAGTTATGGTGGGGGGTGTAATAAATTAAAAAAAAAAAAAATTTGCCATGACTTTAAAAAAAGAAAACATATTTATAATAATTTCAATAATTTGTGAATAATTTTTGAAAGTTTCATCAACATGTGACAATTATTTTTATTTTTGCAATATTTTCCAAATTAATGCCTGTCATGCAAAAAAAAAAAAAAAAGAATGTGCTAAAAATTGTGTTACTGTTATTTTACTAGTTCCGGTGATGCAAAGAGAAACAAGGTTTTTTTTAATCAAAATTTAGAATGTTCTAAAAAAAAGGAAAAATTTTAAGAAATAATTAAAAAAAAAAATGTATTTTGGTCTTTCCTAGAGACGTTAAAATTTTGTTTTCGTCAAGTTTGTCATCTTTATCAACAAGCTATGCTCTTTTTTAGCGATCTCATGAAGGTACCTAGACTGAATCAACATTGTGTTGAATATTTAATTGTAATATTTATATTTTTACTTTTGTAAATAAATTATTTTTATTGTTATAAAACTCTGGCGTTTTTAATAGTATTTCTTTATTCTCCTTTTCTTTCTCCCTCTCCCTCTCTCTCTTTTCTTTTTGTTGCAACCGTGACAAAATGGGGACTCGTACTAACCTTTGATGTTCATTTCAAAACAAAAACAGAAATTCAGCTGTCTTAACTAAAACAAATAATTTTTTTTCTCATTCGATGTTCATTTCACAACAACAAAAAGAAAGTATTAGGTTGGTGCAAAAATAATGACGTTTTTTTGACGGTATTAATATTAGGTTGGTGCAAAAATAATGTCGTTTTCTCACATAGTAACATATGTGAGAAAACGACATAATTCATATTTTTCTTCAGATAGAATTTCTTTTGACAAAAAATCTGACTTTGTATTTTTGTGTTTGTTTAAAATTGTTTTCTGTTCAAAGAATTTCTTTCTTCATCCAAATTGGATGAAGAAATTCACTTATTTAAAATATCAGAGTTGCAACCAGCTACATATTTTGATGTAAACATTAATATAAATATGAATAAAGAAGTAACATTTAGTACTATTAATGACATGGTTATTGGATATACATTGTATATGAACCCAGGTATAAGATTATGTAGTGATTGAACTTGAGATTCAATCACAACATTGAACACTTGTACAGTAAAGCATGTAGATTATGAATTTATGATGCAGTACTAATGATCAGGTATTGATAATTTGTGAATATATGAATAGATATGCTTTCTAATTATGCAAGCTGAGAAAAGTGTTGAATATAGTCTTGTAGACCTATATATAGATGAGGCTAGATCAGTGCTGGATTCTCTATCAGCTGACAATGAACAGCAAGTG
Source organism: Acanthosepion lycidas (assembly GCA_963932145.1). NCBI lineage: Eukaryota > Metazoa > Mollusca > Cephalopoda > Sepiida > Sepiidae > Acanthosepion > Acanthosepion lycidas. The sequence goes on along the minus strand of OZ010571.1, from coordinate 57,508,031 downwards.
AATCCAAGATGAAAGGCAGAAGGATTTAGAAAAAAATAGAGAACTTGAAATCAATCTTTCTCACAATTCTTTGGAATGATATACTAGAAAAAATGCACGAAACAAGGAAAGTCCTGCAATCAAAAGATATGTACATCCTTGTTACCACAAATGTTCTTGAGTCTATGAAAAACTATCTTCAAGAAACTAGAAACAAATTTAGTGAATATGAATTCAAAGCCTGGATTATGTGTCCAGATACAGATTACAGTGAGGGGAAAAAAATGGGAACAAAAACAAAGTGTGTGTCTTAATAGATATGATGGATCAGCAGAAAAGATACTTCTCAGTAAAACCAGAAGGTTCAAGGTGGAAACTTTCCTTCCTATTCTGGACACTCTAATCTCTGAACTGACAAAATGTACAGAGGCTTATTCACAAATTGGAAATCTGTTTTCTTTCTTCAGTAAATTGAAAACCATTGCTTCTGATGCACTAAAGAAAAAGTGTGAACAACTGGCTAATATGTATCATAAAGACCTGAATTATGATGACCTTTTAAATGAATGTGAGCATCTCAAGCACTACATCATGGATCTTGATGAAAATTGTGAGATTCTTTCTGCACTGTACAGAAAAATAATTTCAGGCAATTTGAAGTCTGTATTTCTGAATGCTGAAATTGCACTCAGAATGTTCATATGCATGATGGTGACCTACTGTACAGGAGAATGTTTTTTTTTCAGGACTAAAATGTATAAAATAATCTGCTTTGTAGCACAATGGGACAGCATTGTTTCAACTGGTTTTCACTCATGTGCATGGAAAATGACATCATATTCCTGAAGACCATTGACTTCAAGCCAATAATAAAGTAATTCTCTGAAAAGAAATGCTGCAAATGCTTGTTATAATAGCTTCATAGTAATTTCATACTGTGACATCTAATCTGTGTGGCATACTGAGTATTATTGTTTTTCAAGCCTTGTGTATTGTTCAAATGTTTATCATGTTGATTAGTTGCTATTGTACAGCATGTTTTTAATGTTTTAACACCAGTTTACTTGAAGTGCTAATAAAATAAAATAAATATATGTTTATTATTATCGACCATTTACTTTTTATTCCTGTGAATGATTGTCGTAGGGGCCCCAGTGCACTCATTTGCCCAGGGGCCCATAATCCTGTTAAGACAGCTCCAGGATAAGGTGTATTGTTCAGCCAAGATAATAACCGCTTAAATACATATGACATAGTTTACATTACTTAAAATCAAAAAGGTCCTTCAACTGTGAGCAGTCTGACATTAAAACTGCTTTTATTTTAATACAGATAAACAGCAGACACAAAAGTGCCACCCCAATAAAAGTGTTGCCTGGGGCAATTTTTCCTCCATTTTCATGTAAGAAATTTGCTAATTTTTAGATGTCCACACTTTTGGTTTTAAGTAAAAAATTGCCTATTTCTTAGGTATTTCCATTTTCATTCATTTCTCTGCCCTAAAATTTGCATTGTTTCTTTTAGGTATTTTCATTTCTATACACTTCCCCCTCTTTTTTATATAAAAACCTTTGCTCATTCTTTTAGACAGATAATCCTTTTTTGTATAATTATATTTATCTGAAGACTACATTGTATTAGAGCATAAAATATAACTAAAATAATCATATTTGTCTTAGTATTTAATTTGTTAAATAAGAAGGATTGATAGTATAAATATGAAAGACTTAATGAGGTACTAATATTGCATCATGGTCACCAGATAATGGGTGAGCTATGTAAAAAAAAGTTATATTTCCATCTTGCATTTCCCACAATTGATAAAAATCACCTGAGGATACCGTAATGTTGAAGCCAAGGTAGCAAAATCTCCTAATTTTTAAAGTGTGTGTGTGTGTGTGTATATATATATAAACATTTATATATATATATATATATATATATATATATATACACACACTATTATATATATATATATATAATAGAAATTAATGTATTTTATTTTTATCCATAGTGCAACATTGTTTCTTATTACTATATATACAAATAATATTCAAATTATTAGCAAGGTGACATTTTTTCACTTTGTCCAAAAACTACCAGTTAGAATTTAACAAAATCTTCACAGTATAATGGGAATAGGTATATGCACAGGCTGTATAAAAATTGTATTGTTCTGCACAACAGGAAACAAGTGGTAGCCATTTCCAATATTAACATTAGCAGTGTTCCAGACTATAAATGAGTATCATTATAATCATGCAAATATGGGTCACAAATGTGACTTGACTCCTTCTGAGAAAGGTATTACAACATCCGAACTTTCCAACATTAGAAATATCCAAAATAATTGTAAGATATCACCACACTGTGAAAAGATTTGTGACAGCTCCTACGAAAGTATGCAAGAGGGCCAATGAGGGTCACTCAAGAGTTGTTTCTCAATGTTCTTTGTCCCAAATGAAAAAGGAAGCTGTAAATAACCCAAGCCAGTCCAGTGGAGCACTTTTCAGGAACATTGGAGAAGCAACAATGTCCAGAAGTACTCACTATCATCTTCAGAAAAAGGTTGGGACATCAGTGAGACCAGTGACAAAGCCACGATTGACAAAAGTACACATACAAATCCGTTTGAACATGAAGGTTGATTTCTCAAAAGTTCTGTTCACAGATGAAAGTCATGCAACACTTGATCGGCCTGATGGTTGGAGCAGAGTTTGGGTTGTAAATGGATGAGATTGTCATCAATGCTTGACACCCCAGCAAGGAGGAGGAGATATTATGATTTGGGCTGGTATTATTGGCGGCATCATGGTTGGTCTGTGGAGAGTGCCTGACAGTATGAAAATAACCGCAGATGCTTATGTAGCCTTCCTCAAAGAGCACCTGGAATCTTGGCTAAAAAAGTAAAGAATTATCTACAGGAGAACCATCGTATTGATGTAAGATAATGCTCCTTTGCATTCAGCATATAAAACTACAGAGTACCTGCAGAAATTAGGCTTCTGTGGACCTTAGAAAATGAACTGTTTAGTCAGTTCTCCAGACTTAAACCCAATTGAAAACTTGTGGAGCATACTGAAGTGATGAGTTTATGAGAATGGATAAGAAATAGTCAATGTATCATGTGAAATTATATCAGAGGAGATCCAGAAATTGACATGTTCAATGGATCAGCACCTTTTCCAAGTCATTTAAAAAAAAGGATCACATATCTCATATTAACCAAATCCACTATCTTTTTCGAGTGCTGTTTACTTCTTTTATTTCAACTTAATTTCAACTGAGTTACTGGTTGTATTTATAAAAATCTCTAACTGAAGCAATTAAAGTGTTATTTTCTTTTTTTTTAAGAGTATTTTTTTATTAAACCTTGCTAATAATTTGACACTAATAATTTAAGTAAATTAGGTAAATGAGTGTAAGTGCTGTTGCTTTTTCTAGAACCTTACAATTTTTACATAGTAGGTGTATATACATGTTGTCATCATTCTCTGATAATTTCATTAAATTCCATTCAGTAGTTTTTGGATAGGATAGTTAATAATTTGAAACACAGTGTATTGTATTTAGGGGATACATGCAATTGAGTAGATATCTCTTTTTTAAACATTATATATTTGTCTCCTGGCCTGGGTTTTATACATCCTTAAAAAAAGAAGATCCTGGTTAAGGGCATATTTTCTTTATTAAAAACTCTACCAGGTTGATACATATACAGTTTAAAAACAGAGTTGTTTACTCAAATATGTGTAGCCACTAAATATAATTTATGTAGTAATAATAATTATATATATATATATATATATCAGTTATGTGCCGTGCATGATACACATTTAGGCAATCATGTATCTTTTGATACATGACTGACAAGGCAGATTTTTTCCTGCAGTAAGTTGCCATTTCTTTCTGGCATCCAAGGCTATAGAACCCAGTCTATCCTGTTATTTACCCATATCTGGGAGGAGAAGAAGAGGATTCATATCTTTCCCAAGGGTATTAGCACGTAAGTGAATGTAATAGATTCGACTGGAATTAGAACTCGGCTCTCTGATTCCTCAATCCAAGCCCCTATATATTACTCCACTGTGTCTCCTATATATATATATATATATATATATATATATATATATATATATATATATATACACACACACACACACACACACAATGTAAATAGTGTAAAATATTTAATATGTTCAAAATGCTCTTCTTCCTGTTCAATTCAACGCTGAACCTTATCAGCAAAATATTTACAAACAATTTGACACATTTCGGCATTAATTTCAGAAAATTTATCAGAAAGTGTTTGTTTTAATTCAGGATTAGTTTTTGGTTTGAGCCTGTAAAAAATATCTTTCAGTACAAGAAAAAGTCTGGCAATGTTAGGTCTGGTGATCATGATGGCCACTCAATTGCTCCATGTCATCCTATCCACCACAGCTCAAAATTAATTTAAACTACCATAATTTTTGTTCAATAAAAGTTAAACAAAAAAGGATGTTACTTTTGCTGCATTATATATTATGCTATATATATATATATATATATGAATGCAAATGACATTATATGCATATATATTAACTATACATATTACCTACTTCAGTTATATGATGCAGAGTTTCATATCTTTACAATCATTAGATACTAATAGTTATTAGTCAATTATATACTTCATGGCTCTGTTACACTATATTCAGCAGTTTTGATTATCCAAAAAATTTAAAACTGAACTATCTAATGTGCTGATGAGTTGACATCTGTGAAACTTGAAGTCAGGAAGTTCTGAACTTTTTATTTCATATTACTACACTCACACACTTTCTATATGAGAGGATGCTGAAAAGTTCTTGTCCTGACTCATTTCTCAAAAATCCAGCCAAATGATTTGGGGTGTATCCTCTCTTGATCAGGCTAAGAACTTTACAATATCTCCCCTGCATAAAATGGATGAAAATTAGTTTGCTACAATGGGGCATCCACTGAAAATTAAACTCACAATAGATCTTAATATTTTGCTATGAAAGAATTGTTAACAAGCTAATCTTACAAATCATTAACTCTAATGGGGTGTTGAAAAGTTATGAACCCAACTCACTTTCCAAAATCTGACCAAACATCAGAATTTTTTTCAGTTCCTTCTTGATTGGGCTATAAAATTTTCAACACTCCACATATTGTAGCAAATTTGAGTCTTTCTGTGTGGCCATGAGTTATACTAAGCTAAGCTTACTAAATATCACTATTAATGGCTTTCAAGACTGCTAACAATTGCTTAACATTAGGCACCTAAATTTTTATAAGTTCTGTAAAATGTATGAAAATGTTGTCTAAATTTTGGGCACTAAAAAATTAGGTTTAAGGTCTCAAGTTCTCCATAGAGAATTGTTCTACAGAACAATAGTGTAATGGATTAAAATGTTGGTTTTGTGAATTTGGTGATTAGGAGTTCAATCCTTGCAAACTAAGCAGTACTACAAAAATAAGAGCTGAATGGGATATCCCTAGGTATGGGCAGTAGAAAAAGAACTCTACCCCCATAGATTAAATAAAGGGTTCTGGTCATAATTTCCTAATGGTTACCTGGATATTGGCTGAAGGGCACAATGGCCAAAAAGTTGTGCCTTTTTCTTTTATATACCATCACCCTTCAGTATGTGGACAATGACAACATCCTATCTCAGTAAGTTTTTCTTTTTCACTATCTCTCTCAATTCCTGATTTGCCATCTTTTCATGTAAGTTTGTTAGGTAGGTTATTAACTGCTTTCCTCTGTCCATATTTCATTCAATGTTCTGGGTTAAATTCTCCAAGCCTTATTTCCTCATTTGTCCCAGAAATGTCTTGTTCTGATTCTAAATATAAGCATCCTTTTTGTTTCCTTTTAAAATTTCTGTTACTCACATGTTTAGTCCAGAGTATTCTCAGTATCCTTCTGTAGAACATTTCTATTGCCTCAAGTCTCTTCTTCATGTGATATTGTCCAGCATCCACTAACATATAAGAAGACTGATATTGCATATTTCAGCAATCTTTTTTCATTTAAAAAAAAAAAAAATTCCTTTTTCTTAACACTTCCTAGGAACAGCTAACCTTGCTACTCATAATGCACCATTGACCAGCATATATGGTTGAACTACCACCCAACAGATGACCTGAAGATTGCATTCAAGCATAAAACACTGTTGATCTCAGTGTACACACTTCATCCCTGATATTGAGCACCTTTACCAATAAATATAGCATACCTTAAATCTATGTCTTATCATAAAATATATATGAAAAAATATAGTTTTAAAGTGTGCTATATTTATGGGATAAAGTGCTCAATATCAGGCATAGAGTGTATGTAAATATGAAAGTGAATATTGAAGCCAACACTCAGAGGTGACAAACTGTTGACTTCAATGTTCACTTTTATATATATATTATATATTTATTGATTGATTATGTATTATGGTGTATCAACCTTTTGCAGGTTATTTAAAGATAGAAAATTTTTTTTCAGATTATAAGAATTTTTGAGAAACAATTTACGATTTTATTAACAATAAAACTAATTAAATTAACTAATTAAAACATAGCTAGGGCAAGGAGGTGGACTCATACTTTTCCCAAGGGTATTTGCATGTAAATATAATTATTAATTTTATGAAATTCTTCCAAACAATATATTTATTTACTTTCATCTACCAGCCTGAATGTTTGAGAAAAATATGTGCTCTATGTGTTTAAAGGTACTATTCAGCTTTGCTTGACCATCAAGGCACTCTGTAGCTGAGAGATCAAAGCATGTCAGATCTAATGACAGTTTCCCCTATGGTAATGTAGGTTTGAACCTGGCTGGAAAGTGTTTATTTTTCTCTAATAAGATTTCTTGAATATTGAGGCTGATAGATATAAATAGATATACTGTTTAATAGTGTCTACTCAAACACAAGTATCCACTAAAAAAAAATCATCTTAGTGTTTTAATATCAGTAAAATAATCCATGTTAAAATGAATACTTTTGATAATCTTTTAAATTTTTCACTGAGAAATTATAATGGCATCACAAGAAGATATATTTTAATAAGTTATTGCACTAGGACTGTGAGAAGAGAAGTTGAAGCAAGGAACAAAGGAAGGTACTGGTTAGGTCTAGAACTGCATCTTTCTCTGCTTTCACTGATGTAAATTTGTGAAAGACAACCATTCAGCATCAAGTCAACAAAAGTTGCTATTGGCAACACTTGACACCAAGTCTGTCAGTGTTGAATGTTGCAAGAGGATTTACTGCTTTATGCCTAATTAATACACTGCAAATTATTTGTTCTGAGTTCAGTAGTGCCCATGGCATGTGCCCTAATCTAGATTACACTACTGGTTAGATTTTTTTTTTTTTTTTTTTTTTTACAGTTAAATTCCAGGAACAATTGAAGAGTACCTTGTACATAGCAGAAAAAAAAATTTTTTTTGCTATGTTATTTTATTCTATTTTTTTGCTGTTTATTCTGCTGTAATTAGCAAACCTGAAAAAATGTTGCCAGATTGTTATGAAATTTGTGACAAACCTTTAAAATTACAAGAACACCCCACCCCACAAAAAAACAAACAAATAAAATACCTTACACTTTTGTCTCTATCATTAATGATCATTGTGACATCATTTTCAAAACAAAATTAACAAAGCCTAAGGAAAGAGAGATTTTTCAATAAGGGTTCAGAGATAGAAGTTCAGTTGAAATAATGAAGCCAAGCATAAAAGACCAGAGAGGGAAAGGAATGTACATAAAAAAGCAGAGTAAAATATTTATCAAAAGATGAAAAGTTAATGATTTGTAGAGATTTTAAGAATGTTTTTAGACATTACAATACAGAATGATGTTCTTGTAAAAAAATTTTTAAAAAAATGTCACCTTCTCAATTCTTTCTAGTTTGACAGTATTACTCATTTCCCTTTAATTATTTTCAGTTATTACTGTGTTTAGTCATTTCAGTGATTGTCAACAGCTCTTTAAATTGAAACCAACTTGAGAAATATGATGCAACTTTCTATTTATTAATTTCAACTCGTTCATACTCACTACAAACAATACAAACCTCCAATAATGAAAAGCCCCAAAAACCAATGAAAGATTTTTGTTCTTTATAACAAATACGAACCCGCTGTGATAGTTGTAACTTTCTCAGTTAAAAATGTTGATTTCAAATGCTGATATTCAGAAGATTGGCCGAGTACAATCTTTCAATCTCATCATTTGTTTTTGTGTCAGATTAAGTTAAACTAAGTAAATATCTGTAATGATGAAAATGTTTTAATTAAAATTTTGAAAAACTCATTTTTAGTTTCCATAAAAAGGGTTTTTTTTCATATTTTTTCACTGACTTTATTTTGCCAATTTATTACATAGTTTTATACATTCCTTCAACATGTTTAAGTTTTTCTCATTTATATTTAGAAATAGAAAAAAAGAATTTAAACATTGATTTGACATTATTGCCTTTATATCTATTTAAAAAAAAAAAAGAAAATATTTAAAATAGTCTTTAAAATTATAGTTTTTTTTTTTTTTTTTTTACAAGACATAATAATAGAAACAGAATGCTGCTTTACTGTTGAATAAATTTTATCAAAGCACAATTCAGAGGAACAGCACCACAAAGGAAAACATCTGATGTTAAAACATTGTGTCTGATACTATGTTAAATTTTTAAAGAGCCCTGATTCTATATTTATCTGATCCTCTCATAAAATGAATATTTTTTAGATCTATTATCCTACTGTAAGCATTTCATTTTGTGTTTTAAATAAATTTTTTGCTGTTAATTTTTAACTTTTTCCTGGGATGAAACCCATAGACTTTTTCTGTATATAAGACTTGTATAGATGTTTATAATTTAATATTGCAAAAAAAAATTTTTTTTGGTGATATTTGAAAATTAATAGCAGTAATGATGTTAGACAAATGATACAGTTCAGCTCAACAGCATTGTTATAGAATGTGTCCAAGAAAATGAAGTTAGTCTTGTTTAGTTTTCAGTTCCAGCAAAAAGTGAAGTGAAAGTCCCCTCTCCACACTGCCCATTTAGTACTGTAAATAATCCACATATAAAAAGTTGTTTGTTTTTATATATATATATATATATATATATACATACACACACACACACATTTTTTCCCTTACTGGTAGCATGACTTGGAGTTCATGCACAATGCACTATTCATGTGTTGAATTGACAATTAATATATAATTTATAGTTCTAGTTATATTGCATTGAGCACCATTTTATTAATACCAGCACTCAGAGTTATATATATATATATATATATATATATATATATATATATATATATAATTTGCTTAGTTTCCCAAATATGGTAAATGCTATTTAGTGGGATTTTAAAACCATACTAAATAAATAAAAAGTAGAATGGCTTGTTTTAATCTTTTTTAAAATAATTTTCTTGAACATTATCAGCAATGTTTAACCTTCACAAAAAAAGTGTGTCAAAAGGATGGTTATAACCCTCGACACTGCTATTACTGTATACACTTTTGACTCCCTCAGAAATGTTTTACAAGATTATAATAATATGTGAACCATGTACAATGTGATATTTTTTATTTAGCTTTTACAAAGATTTATTATTTACCATTTTATAAAGAAATAAATTTGAAAAGAAATCTTTTTATTCAAAAATTTAAAAAAAAAAAAAAATTACAAAATTATGAAAATATGTAAGAGGAAGAGGAGCTGTCAACCTATTTTAGTGAATTTATATGTGAGAGCACAAATGAAAGAAATGCCTGGAAAATGCATTTCTTCAAAATTTATAATTATTTAAATTTTCTTGTTCAGACATTTTTATAAATTTATGAATAAAAAGTTTTTCATATTTATTTCTTTATAAAATGGTAAATAATAAATATTTCACTATAGTCAATTCACATATTTTTATAATCTTATAAATATAAAGTTATTTTTATATTTTTGTGAGCACAAAGGTTAAATACTGCCCATTATCTATAGAAAATGAATAACAGAAATGACTAAATAATTGTTTATGTTTTAAAAATGTTTCAAGTTTTGAAGTGCATTCACAAATGTTTAAAAAGTATTCACTTAACTGACCAATAGATGAGAATCCAATGGAAAAGTAAATATACAAAATTTGGAAAAGTTCTATTCTGACATGTTTTACTGATTGTGATGGCAGTTCATTGGCAAAAGATATCAGTAAAATAAAATAGAAATTTTCTAAATTGTCTTATATATACTTATATTGTCCAGCTACTATTTAGATATTTATAACTTGTGCCAATATATCTTAAGGAACATCATCTTAGTAAAGTTGGTTCACTGGGTTGTATAAGACAATTTTTCTCTCCAGAATCTATCATACACATCTATAAGTCTACCATTTGCCCAGGCTTAGAATATTGCTGCCAAATATGATCTAGTGCCTCTGCTATTTACCATGTACTCCTTGATAATATTCAAAGAATCAGCAATATTATCGTTCCTGATCTGGTGACTTGACTTCAGCCACTTTCCCACTGCCATATGGTTGCCTCCCTGTACCTTTCCTATAAATACTTTCATGGTAATTGTTCAGATGATATTGTACTTTTTTTTTTAATTTAAGCACAGTACAAGACTGGAGTTGAGATCTAAATTTACAGCTAGAGTTGGCTAGTATAACTGTAAATTCTATGCTAACAGTTTCTTGTCTCCCACTTCTGGCTTCATGGTGTCCAATGTAAATCTGTAAAAATTTAAGTGCAATGTCAATTGCTATCTACTGTACTTCTGATTACTCTTGTTTTCGTGCTCATTAATAATGTTTCTGTTCCTAATTCTTTCACACCTAGTAACCCCTTGTGCCTTAGTTGGCTTCACTGCCTTGCTTAGGTTGAAATTGATAAAAGAAAAATTAAATTAAAAAAAAAAAAATAAATAAATAAAAGTAATACAATTAGTCACTTATTTGAAATTCTGAAAAGAAGAGAAAGAAAGAAAATGAACATAATTTTCCATAGAGAAAAACAAATGTTCAATTTCTTTTTTTTAAACTAATAAAAAGAACGCAATTAATCTTACTTAGTTTGCCTTTATCCTACTTTACTGACTATTGGACAAATAACCTGTAGTATTATTTATAGTTTTAATTCACTCTACTCACTGAACAGATATTGTCATTCTATACTAAGTTTATGCTATCTGGTATGACCATTCTGAAATATGAAAAATTCAGAGTTTCAAATAAGAGATGGTATCCCCATAAATTTCTTCAAATCAAAGCATAAACACAAACTTTTGATTTCACTTTTACAGAAATAAATAAATATTAAAATCAGGCTGTCAAGTAAGGACACAAATATTTTCTTGACATTATTAACCTATAGAACTCAATTATAAAGATTTGTTTCATTCTCACAATCAGATGTATCATCAAATCAAAGCCGCACTTTTCAAGTTTTGTTTTCAATGAGGTGAAAAATAAAATAAAAACAAAGCATTAAGAAAGAAATGTTTAATGAAACAAAATAACAGAACAATATCATTTTTAAGCACCGAATACAGAAAAATGATAATATATAAATGTAGGATTTGTGTAGATTTTCAAGACAAGCATACAGAAGAAATGATTTTGTTTTTAAAATTATTTTAGTGCTACGAGAAGGAATATTTTTTATTATTTCTTGGTCAGATTATGACTTTTTTGGGGCTCCTAGGCTAATAAAATTAGGGGTACTCCCTTAGACAGAGCTGCTCTCTAACTCACACACAACAAACTTAATTTTTTCTTTTTCTTTTTTTTTTGTGATATATTTTAGTGACATTTACATAGCTTGGAGTAAAATTATAAATTTTTTAAATAAACTAGATTAGTTATCTTTTGTTTGTCAATAAAGATATTCTTTAAGAAATAGAAATACCAATATTTTACTATTTATTGCCAAATTTATAAACCAAATTACCATATATTTCAAAAACTATAAGCAAAAAAAATATTTTTCTATAACTAGCATTATAGCAATCAAAATAAATATGTGTTTGTCATATTGATATCATTTCAGTTCATGAAACAATTTAGAATTTATAACATCTAGAAAATTAAAATCACCCCTTTAAAAAAATTTCTAAGTGTTAAACATTCTAAACTAAAACTGAATGTTATCTACTTGAAATACAATAATACAAACTAAAACATTGCTGGAAGCAAAGCAAGGAAAACAAAGTCAGATAAATATGATTTTGTTATATTGATATCATTTCAATTTATGAAACTATTTAGATGTTAACAAAAATTAAGAAATAACTGAAATCTAGATAATTAAAATCATTGCTTTATAAAACTTGAGCGGCACTATACTAAATGATAATCTGGCTCTGATTATTCCTAAAATTTTATCCACGTAATTATCAAATTATTCAAGATGTTTTGGAAAAGCAGTTAAAAATAGTGGATGCTTATTATATTTTAAATCTTAAACAAAACAGACACAAATGTGCAAAACATATTTCTATAAACAAGTTTATTACAAACGAAACAGTTTTATCTTATTAAAATATTAAATGAAGCTTTGATAACAAAAAATATGTAGAAGAGAAAGTACTAAAAAAAAAAAAAAAAAAAAAAAAAAAATTATGTTACCAGTACAATTTGTTACAGAAAAATTTAGCAAAGAAATAATATTTATATTTTTGAATTTTTTTTTTTTCACAACTCAGACCACTGATGAAATAAGTCTTTATTTTTAATCTGTGCTGCTAAATGATAGTCAGAAATATGATAAAAAGCAACTGAAATTAGGATGAAAAAAAATACTTGTTAGAAATAATGTTAAATGCTTTTATGAACATTTGATGTTTGCTAGGGTAAAAAAAAAAAATTAATAGTTTGAGGATTAAAAAAAAGATACATAAAATAGAAAAGAAGCAAATTAAAATTATCTTTTAACAATTTATTTCCATACACAAACAAATATATCTTCTAAATGTTGTTATATTATGAAATCAGTTTTTACTGTATGTTTAATTCAATGATTGGAAAAATCCAATTCAAAACAGGAAGAGATTAAACAAGTTCTCAAAGTCTCAAATGATTTCTTTAAGATTAGGTGAAAGTTCAAACATTTTCCAGACAGAATTATAAAGAGAGCATCTTTTAATTATAAGCAAAATAGCTGACAAAAAAAAAAAAAAAAAAAAAAAATTAAAATTATTGTGATAATTTAAATATTTCCTAAAAATAATTATAAACCATCATTACTGAGAAGAATAAATGTTGTGTAAATAGTCACCTTCAGGAGAAGAATGTGCAAGAAGCTATTCACAAAGAATAATTTATTTTATTCAGGATAATCTTAGCTGATCAACTGGGAATATTGTACATTTTTATTCTATTTTTTTCACAGGCTTTGCCTGAATTTCAAGTTCTGTAACCATTTTATCCCAGAGAACAAACTGTTTGGACAGCAAAGTCACCTGAACAAAAAGAATTAAGGAAAAAAAAAGATCAACAATAACATATAATAGAGCAGTCAAGTTCATGATGAGTATATCCTTCAATAACATTTGCTTTAATCAACAATCCTGTTATTACTCAAATTTATTTCTCAACAATTCATGGTGCAGCACAATAAGCTCAAACTTTTCATGGAAACTGTTCTGATGAGCTTCCCCCCACCCCTGATTACATGATTTTAAGCATGCTACTATGCTGGTAACTAGGTCTCACCATTTTACTGTTGAACTAGCTAAATGTAACTGCCACTTCTACTCTAACAGTTTCTTTTCTCCCACCTTACACCTGGTGAACTTGCCTTCTGATTTTTTGCTTCCCTGATAACTACAATCCTCAAACATTTAAGAGCAACATCAATTGCCATCTTCCATTTTCTTGAATCCTGTTCCTTTTGGTCCTTTCCTCAATCTTCCCATTCTCTTTTACTCCCTGTAACCCCTGCATTCTACTGGCATTATCGCCTTGCTTGGGGTGAAATGATTAAAGAATTTTTTTTAAAAAAAGACAGAATAGTAAGAAGTTGAGATTTTGAAATAAAGAAGTAGTGTGAGGCACCATGAGTTAACCAAAATGATTCAGGATTACAAGTATTGAGGGTCCCTTTCTTAAAATCCTGTCAAGTTGCCTCTAAACTAAAACACAGAAGGCCAACTGTGTAACTGAGAAATTTGATTTTATGGAATAATTCTTAGATTGGAAAAGGCCTAAATTCTGGTCTGTTGCATTCACTTTTGTACCAATTCTCTTGTGAAAGGTATGAATCCATCTCTTCTACTCACCAGCTATGGATTAAATAGTATTGTAGACTCGATTCTCTTGCCTTGAGTAGCAACCAGCCTAAAACAAGGAAAACTGTATCCAAAACTGTGGAGAAGACAACTATCTTTCCTAATAAGTCTAAGCAATTGACTAAAGTCAATAAAGAAAATGAATTTGTGGTGAACTATCATTGCCTCCATTCTGAAGAGATATGGCAATTAAAAAAGAGAAAAATAATTTCCTCTCAAATGATCATCTTAAAGTTCAAGACTCAGATGAACCGTTCAGATTTAGTTCAAACATTTCTCAGATGGAATTATAGAAAAATGATACCAAAGTCGGAAATATCATACCATTATTTATTCCTACAATAATTTTACCATCCAAAGCTGATTAAAGGCTCTACATGGGATGTGGCTGAAATTAATAACTGAAAAGAACTTATCTATTTGCTATCTGATTCTAGAATTCTCAAATTGAGGAAAATTCCAGACGCTTTAAAGCATGGGCAAATGACTACCACAATTCTTAATAAATTTGTGGCAAGAGGGCTATTTCCTCTAAATTTGACCACTGATATTTTTGTGTTCAGTTAGAATCCTAATATTCAGATCAGGTGCACGTCCAATCTCCATCAATAAACTTTTCAATGTAAAAAGAACATCCTTTGTATTAGGTTGGTGCAAAAATAATGACGTAATAATGTCGTTTTTTGACGTATTTTTAACGTCAAAAAACGACATTATTACATCATTATTTTTGCACCAACCTAATATATTAGTATACTTCATACACTCATCATAGAAACAAAAGTACATCTCATTAGATGAAATGCCCACCTGTCGCATGTATTCTCTGCCAAAAGTAATATCTAAGCCCTATTTCAAGCTAATTAATAAAGAAATTGGCAGAGTAAGTTTGTTATCTGACCAAAAGTGGGTGTCTTAGGTGCCTGTATTAATCACTAGGTTGGTTGATTGATTGATTTTATTTAGTGGTATATAAACCTCTATGGGTTATTTAATGCTGAAATTTAAATATTTTTAATGTAATTTTATGCCTTCATCTACAGATATTTTGTACATAATTTTATACTTTCAGGGTAAATGTATATTTTTTTAGATATATAGTCTGTAGATAATGTATTGCTAGTATTTTTACTATAAAAAATGTTTTGATTTGGGGGGGGGGGGTTACTATTTGCCCATAGCTGGAACCCTAACAGGTGCTACCACCTCAGGTCAGGATGGACTGGGGAGCAACAACATTTAAGGTAATTCTACGATCATCAAAATCTCCAATCTCGTGATCAGAGGTCTTGCATAAATCACTAGTTAAAGTATCTGGGCAAAAAGTTCTGAATGCTCATGCATGTTGCTGACCATTGTTGCACTGTTGACATTTAGCTTTGACCTTTGGTGACCTTGCACAAATCCATCCAGTTACACTCATTTCACAAGATGTAAAATAATTGTTATGTAGAATATAATTTAATGACAATTTCAATCATTTAGTGAAAATATTCTGCTGCAAGAATAAAAGCACTTCCTTCTTCACAACAAATGTCTAGCCTTTAAATGCTTATCTCTTTTATGCTAATAAAAACAGGTTAACTTCTAAAAGCTACAGCACATTTTAAATAAATGGCTTCTAAAACCCATTGCTTTAGAATTACTGGTTAATAAAATAAAATACCTGATTTGGCATCAGCAAATAGTGGTTTATAAAATGCTCAAGGACACAAGGAATAATAGCGCGCACACACACACACACACACTCACGGCAGAGGTCTAACCACTTCTGACAGTAATTGTCACCAGTGACACAAATGTCAACAAAGTAAAAATGAAGAAAGGGTACCAGTTTATAATATATTCTCATATCATGATGTTATATTTGCATGCTTCATTATAACACAGGGAGGTTTTTCTTTTTTTTTTAAGCCAGTTTTACATAATTAAAAGTACATAAACTCAACAAAAATTTTACTTGTTAAATACATTTAATTTACAAATAGACTTGCTGTGACAATTATTCTATTTGAGAAAAATCCACCTGCAGCATCCTTATTCTAACCACTTAGTCTATTAAATATTCAAGAAATTTCTTCTCACCCCTTAATTTGGGCTGTGGTCATTCCAGAACAAAGAAAAAAAAAACTGGTAAAAATATATGTAAGCTCTTTACAATGATCATGCATTGTATGTAAAATGGGATGTGCAGAGATATTCACTGCTCTCTTTCAACCTGTCATGGTTGAAAGCTGCCACCTCTTCATATAAATAGTTAAAATGATTAAATTACACCTGTAATTTTATATCCAATTGTTATGTCATTTAGGAAATGTCTACACAAAAAGTAACTAGATCTTTGTTTTTTTTTTTCTGATCATTTTTACCTATTTACAGAGCAAACCTTTTGTACCTAATACATAATACCTATTGTGAGTCGCATATTGTTCTCAAATTTTCTGTATTGTTTTGCACTACTGTCCATACTACTATTTCATTCTATTTGCTTTATCAAATTTTCATTGATAACTACTGAAATTTCATTCTTCTGTGAATTTATTCATTTCCAATCATAATTTATGTCATGAAATGTTTTTGATACTATTTTTTTTTTTTATCTATAACAGAGTGTCCATCTTGTCTATTTTACACATTCTGAAATTGGGGGTTAAAATAAAATCAGCACTGTCAAATACATTTCATTACACTTGCAATACACTTACCATAAACGTACTGCCAGCAACAACATATGTTTATCTATACATTTATTTTTAAACATAATCTCTTTTCTTGTCAGTGCACTTAATTCAATAGCGAATATTAATCATTTAGACCAAGCATTATACAGTGTAATGTTCAGATCAAAATTCAGCTAATAAATTCATATCAGGTTACAGATTTATTATTCCACAAGAGGGTACTGAGAAGTTATTAACACTTCCAAAATCATTTTGGGAAGTGGATTGGGCTGAAAACTTTTAAGCACTCTCTCATAGATCTTCACTTTGTATTACATTATCTGAGACATTGTGTCAGACATAGCAGAATAAAAATACATTAATAGTAGGTCACCTGCATGATTTTTCTCTTTATGCATTTGAAAGATTCTCAATGCTAACTGAAATACCTAATATTTATAAAGGATTGTTTTCAATTGTCATATAATTTCAAAACTATGAAAATTTTTATTACAAGTCAACTCTGAGTATATTTACATTATTTCTTTCATTAAAGGATACAATAATATTATAACTGGTCAAAAGTCCTCTCACATTTTCTGTCAATCTGGCAGCTTCATCCTAAAAAGAAAGCAAAGAGAATTCAAAACAAAAATTTACAAGTTATTCTGTGTCTAAATCACACAATTATCTCTCGGCATGCCACACACATTATATATGCATGCACACACACAAGGGGGTGCTGAAAGTCTTTTAGCTTAACCCACTCCTTAAAATATGCCCCCACCAAAACATCAAGTTTTTTTTGTTTTTTTTTTAAAAAGAACTTCTCAGTCAAACCAATAATCTTTTAGCACTCCCTTATATATATATATATATATATATATATATATATATATATATAGATATATATGTTAGTGAATATACATAATATCCCACATCGATAGCATGACTTGGAGTTTCATGCAAACATGCAATCTTCAGGTGTAAAATACTTACTGCACCACCTGAAGATTACATTTTTGCATGAAATTGAGTTGTGTTATTGATGTAGGATATTATGTATCTTCACTAATATATACTTAATAGCTCTGTTATATAACATTGAGCCCTGTTTTTATAACACCAGAGGAAAAAAAAATATATGTATGTGCATATATGTTGTTTTTTTTTTTACCATATATATATATCTCCATTAATTTACAAAAAACCCCCCAAAAAAACAGTACAGCATAGCATGATGAAAAATTAAAAAAAAAAAGAAGTTTTATTGTTAAAATGCTTATGTTATTAAGAGGAAAAACCAAAGTAATTTTTTGATTAATTTATCCAATTTTTTTATCCTTTCTAGTACGTTCAAAAGTTTGGTTAAAATTTTTTTTCCACCCCATCAGTAGCCTACATAATATTTACCATTATTTTTTTAGCATCTTTTTTTAAAGTGAAAAATATATTGATCTGGAAATTTTTGTAAAAATCAAATAATCGTCGGATTTTAATGAAATTTTCAGAACTTATTTACAAATGAACGAGATTATTTAAGATGTGTTTTTTTTTTTTTTTTTTTTTACATCTGTTACCCACACCCATTACTTAATTTTATGAAGAATTAAGAAATTGAATGGCATGCCTTTTAGTGATTATATTAGTTAAAAGCAAAAGACTGAAGAATATAAATCATTGATTTTTTTTTTTTTTTGTAAAATCAAAATACACAGCTACCCAAAATTCAGCTCTGAATTGTAAAATGTAAAACCCAATAAAACTTAGACATTATTTAATTAGAATAGACTTTAATGGCTTTTATGAATAATATATGTGAACGGTCAATATAGTCTGAAGCCAAAATATTTTTCTGATGAAAAAATGAATTTTTACAAGAATTGTTTTCATTTATAAATACAAATTGTGATAAATGTGTTAAATATTTTAACATTAATTTTCAATCCATGCCTGTTATTAAGTAGATCTTTCTGTACAGATCATAAATTTGAAAGCTTATTACAATGTACGATACACAAGTATTTTTAAAATATTTTTTGAGCATGCAAAAAAAGTTTTAAAAACATTTTTTCCCCCCACAAATATATGAATGGATATTCGAGACATAAATATCACATGTTTTAAGAGTTGTTTCTCCTGACAGCAAGAATTTGTCCTTTGAAAATTTTGTTTTGCTTCTGGTGAGCATGCGTTAAACTCTCCGACTGACTGACCATCATAGTCGCATTTTCAAAATTTTCTTTCTTACATCCTATGTCACTTAATATTTTAATTCAATTTTTTAAATATAATTAATTTACTGTTTTTCAGGGAGAGACATACTGCAATTTCTAATTATTTTCTTTTTTAGTTTCAATTTTAGTGACAGAAACAATACAAGCTTTGGACATATCTTTGTTAAAAAAAAAGTACCTAAAAAAAGAAAAAATATCAGTAAAAGACTTTGGAAAGTATTTTAATTTTTAAAATTACTGTATAGTTAAATAAGCTGGTTCACTTAAAATTTGAAAATATGACTTCTATCTTCCCATCCAATAACTTTTCCTCACGTAACCTGTTCATACATTAAGTTACCATGATTAGACATGCTTCACTTATTTTCAAATCAATTTTTCTAGTAAAAAAATTAAGTAATGTTTGTTTCAAATTACATTAAGAAAACTTTAAATTTTCTAATTTTTCTCAAATAACTTTTGAAAAAGGGATAATTGATTTTTACAAGATTTTTAAACAGAAAATTGTTTACAAATTTCTCAAAAATGGTGGACATCAATTTTTGGTAATTTTGCTAACAAAGAAAAAGAACAAAAAACAAGTTTTTTAACTAAAATTTCAGACATGCTAGAAAGGATTAAAAAAATGTAAAAAATATCAAAAAATACTTTTGTCTTTCCTGTTAATGATAAACATTTAGATGATAAAAAATGTTTTAATCAAGTTTGGGGTCTTCTTTCATCAGGGTATGCTCTTTGCTAGTGAATTAAAGGAGATTCATATACACACACACACACTATATATATATATATATATATATATATATATATATATTAGTGCACTAGTTCTTCGTGTCCAGATTTTTCAAAGAGTGTGATTGGTTTTGAACAAGCCTTCCCCACTATAATCAAATCATGTGTGTGAGTAGTCTGATTATTTGGTTCTGGGAATTGAATTGCTGTATGAAAATGATGAGATATATGTCAGTGAAGGATGTTTGGGCAATAATTCTTTTTTAATGGGGGATGGAACTTCATACTCTACAGCAAAATAGACTTGAGAATAATAGTATTTAAAAGTTAAGTAATCCTTACGACCAAGTTAAACTAATGACAAAAACCATACAGAACATTTCTGGTCCATTTTGAATTGTGAAATAAGAAATTATACAAAATGAAAACACGTCTTAAATATCTAAATTCAGATTATAGTTCATGTTTTGCAAGATAATTTTATATACTATTTTCTTCAAACAAACATGCTAATAATTTTGTAAGAACAAGGAATGACTTATATAAGTTTGTCACTGAAGAAACAATATAGACATTAATTAGAAATAAAAGCAGCAAAAATGAAACCACTTTAGATTATGAATAGCAAAATAATTAATGCCTTATCTTAAGTGATAAAAGAGGCTAGTGAGATCAAATCTAATTTTGATTATCATTTTTAGATTAGATTTATAGAATATTTCTATTGCCATATCTATGGTAAACAAATTTTTCAGAAATAATGTCAGTAATTTACACAAAAATTCACAAGTTTGATAGTAGTCTCCCAAAATTCTTTCCATGAGATTTCATTAACAATTATCTTTCAAATAAAGAACTTCCTATATTCAACTCATTCTGTAGCTTACTCCCAGAAAAATCTACAATTCAAGAATAGTTAGACAAGATATAATTTTTCCTCCATTTAACACTCAATCAAAATAACGGACACAGGAAATAATGCAGTTACCAAAAGAATGTTTGTGTCATTTATTTTCTTCTGATATCATCTACATAGCATAATTAATGAGACAAAAGTTTCCCAACCTGGGTAATGTCACCCAGCAGTGGGTGATTTCAATTGTTGGGTGGGCAATGAGCAACCGAGCAGAAAATGGCGGGTAATATAGGATTTTGAGTATTAAAAAGGTATTTCAACATATGCTACCCCAGTAAAAAAAAAAAAAAAAAAAAAAAATTCAAAGGAGATATTATAAATAAAACAAACAAAAAATAAACAGGAGGCTAAATGGGAATGACTGGGTCATGTTCCTGGATAAGATATAAACATCCCTGCAAACAACAAATATTTTGGTATTTTCTATAGTTTTCAGAATGGTCATTAACATTCAAACAGTTCTTTGAATGAAACAAAAAAATTTTCAGCTATAAGTCAGATAGGGGAGGATTGGGAACAACAAAAAAAATATATGCTGAATTTTTATTAATTGCTAGCATTTTATATTCTTTTTAATTTTATACTTATGAATAAAAATTATTTAGTTTTTTTTGTCAACACTTCCAATGTTAACCCTAATCATAAAACTAAATTATACATGTAGTTTTCAATGGTCAGGTTTGCTTTTGTTTGTTAATATGGCAGTCAGCATTATCTGTTACCTCCCTTTGGTATTTTTTTTACTACATTGTAAAGCCAGTTTATAAACCAGTAACTAACTTTTACCAAACAATTTTGGTATGCTTTTGAATATTTACTATACATGTGGGCAGTGGAAAAAAAAAATGGTTGGGAACCCCTGCTTTAGGCTGATAAACTGTAAAAGGATAAAATGATTGATAACTAAACTGACCTGTTGTTTCAGGTGAATCTGGCTCAGGGCTTGCATCTTTTCATGGCTTGAAGCAGCAGCTGTAATCATGTAGAAAAACATCATTTATTTCTCATCATGGAAATATTTAGTTTTCAATATCATACACCAATTATACAAATATCTAATAGAATAGGTGCAACTAAAAAGTAAAAAGGTAAAAATATTTTAATTTTATAGTTCAAATATTGGTTGTAATCAGGGTTGGTAGATTGAGCTACTTTTGAAAACCTGGTGCTATTAAATTCTAGAATACATTACTTGTAACTTTTTAGGTTACTTTTAAAATAAGCCTGGCTAACATTTAGATACTAATTTGAAGAAAGTCAATTCAAAATTAATAAATCACAAATGTCACCCAATTCATTACTTGTAGCTCAATCTGTCAATCCTGGTAGTAATGATAATTCTAGTCATCATTAATTTAAATGCACAAATTTTAAAGCACATATACAAATGGTTCTAGAGTTATATATATTTTTGCCGAGTTTGTAATTTTCTAAGCTCAATTTATTTTGCTGATATATAATTCAAACTCTAGCAACTGAATACAAGAAAATATAACCTTGATATCTTAGCCAAATTTATGATGAAACTTTTTCAAATGATGACTAAAAATTAATTAAAATGGAAAATTAGAATTCTTATATTTGAACATGAATATAATCAACAAAATGAAAATTTCACTATAATTTATACAATTAAAAAAAGTTGATTAATTCTTTGTTAATTATTCCAAGTTTTGTATTTGATTCATAACAATAAAACAAACTAAAATGATAAGTTTCAAATTTACAATTGCTTTTTTTTTTGCAAAAACAATAGTTAATGACTTTTATAAACAAACATTTTTGTAGAGATAACTTTAAATAAAAATATATAGTTGTGTTAATATTTACAAATATTAAGCAATTAACATTGTATCTTTAAATAAACTATATTTTATATATTTTTGTTTTGTGAGAAATTTTGAAATATTTGAATTAAGTAGTGAATTAGAAGCAATTAAAAAGCTTTTTTATACAAGGAAGATAAAAATATTTTAAATCATTTCTATTTTCACCTTTAAAAATTTATCTTAAAGAAAAAAATTCATTTTAAACTTAAGTTTCTGTAGACATGTATGAACAAAAGCAAGATTGTCATTGGTAAATAGTTACATGGGAAATGTTCTCACCTCTGGGGTGTCAGACTACAAGGAAAATACTCAATGGTTCACAGAGAAAAAAAACTAAAACATTTCATGATATATAAATATACTTTTACTTATAGGCTAGACCATAGTGTATAATTAATAATGAACAAAGCAAACATTTTAGCATTGCTTTCAGCAATTAAATTATTAAAATATACAAAGTTGTGTATATCAGCTAGAATTTTTTTTTTTTTTTTTTTTTACAGGTATAATACCAATAACAATTTGCTGCAAAACTAATACTTTGTCAAGATAAATTTGCTTCAAAACCAGGAGATAGATTGACAGAGGAAAAGGCAATCAGATGAAAAGGAAGAGGATAAAAATGATAAAAATTTGAAAATGTAGATTAATAGACATACAACTAAGCAATGTAATATTGTTTGCAATTATGAAAATTAAAAATAAAATTAGTCATTCTAAATAATTAATTGATTGAAAATGAGAAGATAATGCATTTAGAATAATAAAAATAGTCAACAAATTAATCATAGTCAAAAAGAGTCTTGAAACATAAGGTTATATATATTATATACCATAACCCATAACTAAATATACATTTTGAACTTTTTTAAAGAAATTATTTAAAAGAATATTTTTGGCTACTTTTTGTAGTTCCTATTGTCCTTACTATTGATACTTTAAAGTTTGTTTTTTTTAAATATAAAATATCTTCCACATTAAAATGTAAAAGGAAATAAAGCTCTATGCTTATTTTGCTTGTAAAATATCAGATTTCTAACATTTTATAATCAGTAGAAAAATTAGAAATATGTTTATGTAGCCAATTATTTATAAACAATTATGCCTAACCCACTACAAAAAAAAACAAAAAACAAAAAAAAAACTAAATATCTATATATTATTTTTAATAATTAAAATATCTTTAAAAAAAGAAAAAGAAAAAAGTTCTCTGTAAACAGTTTTACACCTTTTACTAAAATTATGAAAAACTTGATTGACATCATATCTAAAGCATCCTAAATAAAATTAAATATATGCTTTAAATACGTACATATAATCACACAGCATGGGTGTGTATTTATATATATATATATATATATATATATATATATATATATATATAAAATATATAAATAATCACACAGTGTGTGTGTGTGTATATATATATATGTATGTATATATATATATATATATATATATATATATATATATATATGTGTGTGTGTGTGTGTGTGTGTGTGTGTGTGTGTATGTATGTATGTATAAAATTCAGACATAACTAAAAAATATATCTGTAAAAGATAATGTGAAAAACAAAAAGAAGAATTATCTTAGCCAAAACGTTTTGATCTCTGAGACATTATCAAGGCAAATGTAAGGATTTTATTTTGCAACAATATTTATAAACAAAAGTAAAAATGTTATAAGTTTTTGCAATTTTTAAAATTTAAGAATATTATTCATAAATATACATTGAAGGTCAAGGTAAACTATGGATGATGCTAAGTGCAAATCTTATGAAACTATAAATCTATGCCACAGATTTTTCAGATATGTGCTTTCCTCAAATACTATTTTCCCAAGTGAACATACATGAATAAAAAAACAAAACAAAAATAAGGTTAGATTTAAAACATTCTATTATTTAAAATATATAACACATAAATTAATCTGAAACAAAAATATAATTACATTATTAAAAAAAAATTCAATAACAACATTTACTCTCTTTTATTAGACAATAAATTAAATCACTTAGCATCCTTCATAATTTACCTCGATTTTCAGTTAGTCTAATATATATTTATGAGTGCCCTTAAATTTAAAAATTCAAAAAAACTAAGAAAATTTTTACTGGTTTATAAATACTTGTTGCAAAATAAAAATCCTTATAGTTGCCTTGATAAAGTTCATCAGAGGAAGAAAAGTGTCAGCTAAGATAAGTTTTCCTTTTGTCTTTATTCATATAAAGATGATTATATGAATATGAATACACACACACACACACATATATATATATATATATATAAAATGATGACTATTTTGCTAAAAATGCAGAAAGACAATACATGCAAGGCAAGCAATCCTTGCAAGTACAGAGCTCAATAACAAGAGATACAGAAAAATAGTTCACTTATAAATCTCCAAGTTTCATGGATTTTTTTTCTAATCAATTCTCAGTATCTTTTTTGGTGAACTTATTGTATTTACAAATGATATTTTCATTTCTCTATGAAAGGAAAATGACATTTTTTTTATGATATAAATTTCTTTAATATTTCTGTTAATAATGTAAAGTTGAAGAGGTTAGATAAAATTTTGAATTTGTTCAGTCTCAATTAAATCAGGTATTACATGGAAATTATCATGTTAATGGAACAGTGACTTTTGACATTTGATTTATAATATCCAATGCAATTGTTTA
>OZ010571.1:57367687-57477687 GCA_963932145.1 Acanthosepion lycidas | reverse complement strand
TACTACTTTGTACTAATGGTCAACTAGACTAGCTCACTTACCTATGCAGAGATAAT
This sequence comes from Acanthosepion lycidas, assembly GCA_963932145.1. Lineage (NCBI taxonomy): Eukaryota > Metazoa > Mollusca > Cephalopoda > Sepiida > Sepiidae > Acanthosepion > Acanthosepion lycidas. Next base: position 57,477,631 of record OZ010571.1, on the reverse strand, counting down.
GAAAGTACTAATTACTAGATTTACCAAATAAAAATACAAGACAATTAGAAATCATTTGAAATTTAAATTCAAATAATTTACATAGGTAAATTAAGATAACACTTTTTGAGACTAACTTATATACTAAAAAATATTAAAAATAATTTGAATTTAAATTTGAACAGAGTATCCTGTAGTTTTATTTGTGAAATCTAGCAACCCTCCTACTAAATTATAAGTAAGACATACATACTAATATAGTTTGTTTTTCATTATACTTTAGAAAAATATTAAGAATAATCTATATAAACACAAGTGTTTTAAGTACTTTTTTTAAATGGAAATTTTCAGTCGCATTTATTTATAAGCAAAAGTTAAAACCATTACTGATAATATGAGATAATATTTGTTATTAAAACTAAAGGAGAACAGAGAATAAGAAAGGTCAATAAGGGAAGAATAAATTCACTCGATAAGTTTTCAGCCCAATTGTCTTAGAGCCACAAAATGTATATATTGTAGATGTTCTCTATGCATTTCAACATAACTGGTTCATTATTTTGAAAGTTTCTTTGTCCCTCCCATCCACAATTTTGATGTTTGGTTATTGAAATACTGCTTTGCTACTCCTATCTAATATGAATCATTCAAAAAGTTTATCTCTTCCGAACTCTTTTTAAAGTTTGAAATAAAGCAAGATTTAGGCAGTAGGGTGGATGGTTTATGCACTCAAAATCCATACTGTTTAAAACATCCACCATCTTGCTATACTTGTCAGCTGGTACACCGTCCTTGAAGAGAAGAGAGAAAAACAGAAAAAAAAAAAAAAAAAGAGAAGTAGAGAGAAAAGAAAAGGGAAAAGAAAAGAGAAAAGAAAAGAGAAAAGAGAAAAGAGAAAAGAGAAAAGAAAAAAGAGAAAAGAAAAAAGAGAAAAGAAAAGAGAAGAGAAAAGAGAAAAGAAAAGAGAAAAGAAAAGAGAAAAGAGAAAAGAGAAAAGAAAAGAGAAAAGAAAAGAGAAAAGAGAAAAGAAAAGAGAAAAGAAAAGAGAAAAGAAAAGAGAAAAGAAAAAGAGAAAAGAAAAAGAGAAAAGAAAAAGAGAAAAGAAAAAGAGAAAAGAAAAAGAGAAAAGAAAAAGAGAAAAGAAAAAGAGAGGGTAGGAGAAAGAGAAGAGAGGGTAGGAGAAAGAGAAGAGAGGAAAAAAAAAAAAAAACAAAAAAAAACAAACAAACATTTTCTTCAGCTTCCTTTGTTTGCCCACATTCATTCAATACTTTAATTCATATTCTCTTAGCTTTGTTTAAACTGATACTATCCCCCCATATATATTTAAACTATAACAATAAACTTTAATTTTGGAAAGTGAAAATTTCACTAGAATATGTTTGAAATTTTCCAAGTTTTTATCTGAACTCAAGACAATATAAACTTAATGAAAATGATCATAATATATGGAAAAGTCTTCAGTTTAAACCCATGCCAAATGGATATGTGTTAATCAGTTCAAGTTAGAACAGTATCCTGCATTAACTGTTTGGCTCTTCTAAAAACATGGTCATCAAAATATTTTCATTACCAAAAGACAAGTAGCCATGATTGTTTGTGCTGACTTTTGGGTTTTTAAGTTTTTGTTACTACTGCATAGATTGTTTGTGCTGTGTATCATAATAGTATAACCATGGTTCATCATCAGTTATAAATCTTTCCAAAACATCTCTAGATTGCTGAAAATGCTACAAATTCAACTTGTAGATGTCCAGTCAATATAATTCCTAGTCAGCATTCAAACATTTTTCAACAATTCAAATAATCGACACTGCAGAATGCCTCTCAAACCACACTGTATCTTGTATCTCAAAATCTTCACGCTGCAAGTTGGTATACCCTCTTCACACAGTTGAGTATAATCAGCACTTATTATTTAATCTTTGATTCATACATTCATAGATTTCTCCTTATTGGAAGAACAGAAATTCCATGATCAAAATTTGAAAAGTTCACTTTTTGTTGACATGGGTCAGTCAATTGTTTGAAACAAATTTAAAAATAAACGCAGAGATATTATAATTTGGTATTTTACAATATAAAATAACACAATAATGCTCAAATTTTTAGAAGTGGGTTGGGTTGAATATTTTTCTGCACACCTTCATATATTTCTTCTATTTTGAAGTTAAATAACATTTTTCTAACCCTTAAAAACTTCGTGTCACTTTACAATAATGAGACTATAAGTTAAATTACAAGTAAGAAGGCAATCTAAAGACTAAGAAAGAAATCCTTTGAAAATTGCCATTACTAATCAGTTTTGTGTTGTTTCTCAAAAGATATCAGTTGCCAAATATAGAAATATTTTTGAAGCTGATAAACTATTCTTAAAAAAAAAATTATTAATAAAAATGTAAATATATTCATGCAAAATTTTGTTACTAAGTGACTTCTTGAAAAACATACCAAAATTTATAAATCTGTATTGCAAAGTTGAAGACTGTTAGGCACAGAAATAACATAAAATATCAGTTACATAATCTTGGGTGCCTAACAGGGGGGGGGGGGTAATGATTTCTTTCAGCAAAGTGCAAAATGAATAAATCGGGTGCTCTTAATAAGCTTGAGGTAGAGGGTTTAGAACCCCCCCCCCCAAAAAAAATACTTGTTGCAGGGTGAAAGTAAAAAAGCTGTATGATTCTTAAATTACAAAAATAAAGAATTTTTGAGGAGAATGAAATATACAATTCAATAATAGATAAATTTACAAATAAATGACACAGATACTAAAATTTACATATCATACACACAATGACACATGGACAGTAACACATGTATACACAGATCTATAATTCTAAACAAAAAAAAAAAAAAGAAATCACTTAGTTCTATAATAACAAAAATTACTCTCTTTCTCCTCCTACATACACTGAGAAACTATCTGTAAATATACATACACCCATATAATGTTGATATGTACACAATGTTTCTATTATAGTTTTTACAAGGTATAAAATTGTCCAATAGGATTGAAGCAGTATAAAGAATCAAAATGTGGTTATAAAACAAGGGAGACAACAGTGTTGTCCACGGAGTTACATTGAAATAGGTTAAATTATGATAAATTTAAAAAAAAAAAAAAAAAAAAAAAAAAAAAGAAGAGTAAAAAATGATGGTAACTAATTACCCTGAGAATACACAAGTTGTGGGTATATTTGAAATGTAGAAAAAAAGAGAAGTACATAAAATAAGCCTCATTTGTTTTGGTTTTTGGTTGACTCACCTTTATTATTTTAAAAGATCAACACCTTTTTCATTCATTTTGTGAAATTGGGAAAAAACCAGTTTCTTGAAATTTTAACTTGGTATGTTTGTTTTTTTATAATGACATTTAGATTAGATTAAATGATTCCGTGGAGATTAACTTCTTTATATCTTTTTCTAATAACTAAGAGGACATGATGAATGATGATAACAACAGATGAATTAACAAAATAAGAGAAATAAATCCTTAAAAAAAAAAAAAAAAAAAAAAAAATCAAAGATTTTTATGACACATGCATATGTTTTGTGTTTTTAGCAATTAGTTTTCATTATTATTTTCATTTAGTTTTTGAATGGCAACTATTGTGTGGCAGGCCAGTAAAAAAGTACCAAATTCAAATATTTTCTTGCTAAATGTGAAACTGAATTATTGCCAAATGCTTTCTAAATGTGAAACCAGATATGAATGCCATAAACAAGCAGATCACAAATTACTTCACACTTTATAATCAATGAAGAAGAGTTTTAGCAGAAGAGACCTTTTTTTAAAAGTAAAAGATTTTATTATATTAGAAAGAAAATAAAAGTAAATGTTTAAATATTTGTTCATTTGGTCTATTCAATCTTTTCTCAGTGTTCTTGATATTGATTCTTATAATCACAGGGGAATTATTTTTATATATATATATATATATATATATATTTTATTCATTCAGTAAAGTGCAATAAAAGAATCCATTTTAGGTAGTAGGGAAACATGGCTCCATTTTTCTGTAGTGAAAATTTTTTTGTGATTCTGAAAACAACAAAAATTGATACATTATATTTTTCAAGTTTTTTCAAAATGTTGATGTTTTTTGAAGTTTTTCAGTTGCTGGAAGATGATCACAAAACAATATATATATATATATATATATATATATATAAATTTAATTAAATAAGTAAAATTAGGTGGGGAAAATTTTAAATATTTTAACAAATATGATAATAAAATTATTTTTCTCCTTATTTATTTAATATTTTTTAGAAATAAAATCTGAAACTGAAATAACAGATATAAAAGAAGTAAGGCAAATGTATTTCCATAATAATTAAAACAAATTTAGAAAAATAAAATAAAATTTTCTATTCACAGTATTTAGAAAATGAATTTAAAAAATTTTTCTCAAATATATTTAAAAAACAAAATTATTTGATTAAAATTAAAAATAATATTTAATGAAATGTATCTAATTATTAATTGCTGAATTAACAAAAAAATAATGAAATTAATTGCTGAATTAGCAAAAGCTAAAAACTTTTAATAAATATATTTAGCACTTTAGCCAAGCAGTGAGTATTTTTTATATTAAGCTAAATTTTAAAATAAAACAGCAGTTATAACTTTCTATATTTATTAAATCAAATAATATATTTTTATATATATAATGCAATAAATATAAATATTTATATTTTTGTTGCATTAAGAAATAATTTCATGGCAATTAACTAAATAAGACTGATGATGGAACAGAAAGTATTACAATATCATTGATTTTTTTTTTTAAAAGCAAAATTTGGTTTTTGTCATTTGTTTTTTATTAAGCTGTAATTCATTAAATGATAAAAGGAAGGATTCAGATACACCAAAAATCGTGTGAGTGGATATAACCAACAAAATGGAAGTAGACAGCAAAAGGAAATCAGTAGAATACAAACTGAATGATTTGTGCACATTTCAGATGAGAGTAACAGTAGAAACAAAAGAGAAAAATTTCATGGCAAACAGAGGCACGGAACATTGAATTAAAAGCAAAAAGCAATACATGATTTGTAGATATTTCAGAAGAATTTACTGCAATTTACTATCAAAGCCTTTCACAAATTCGCTGTTATGCTTAGTGTATACATATAAATGGTGAATTAACAGAGATATGTAGACACCACATATAACAGATACTGCAAAATGAAGGAGTCTATAGGTTAAGTACATGCAATAAGTTTTTTTTCATGCTGATAGAGTAAGTATAACAAACACAAATGGATAGCAGAGATGGAGGGGGTGTTTTTGAACTTACATGAAAAAAACGGTGTCCCTAGACATGCAAAGGAGAAAGATTAATGAAATAAACATGGAAAAACTAAAAAAAATTTCCTCAAAATTAAAACAAAATTATATTTAAAAAAAAAAATAAATATAAGTGTGAAGTTCATTTGTTGTCTAGGACAACAGATCACATCACAGGGCAAGCTATTAGGTTGGTGCAAAAATAATGACGTAATGATGTCGTTTTTTGACGTATTTTTTAACGTCAAAAAACGACATTATTACGTCATTATTTTTGCACCAACCTAATACATATTTTAGCAAACAGCAAGAAAAAAAGAAAAGAAATTAATTTAAGTTTACAGTCTATAAGATAAAAAGATGTAATGGGAAATATGATAGACAATATTAAATGATAGATAATTTATCAATGTCATTAAAATAATACTATTATTAGCTTTAATAAGTGTTTTGCACTCCCAAATCCATTGTTTTGTAACATTTGGGGAGGGGCCAATCCAACATGGACAGAAGATGTATTTCACTAATAATTAGTACCTGGAATACAAACATAGCATCAGTGTCTCTGCTGCAATCACCAGCACTGGCAATGTGTATTAAAAGTGCTTTTTTGAAGAATGTACAATATAAATAGGGCTAACATCATACTGAAAAATCAATCAATGATGTTTTACTGGATACATGAACTACAAGGACAAATAGCAAAATTTGATGAAGTTATATTTAATGTTGTAAGTAAATTGGTTGCATATATCATAACTACTCATGAAACTATTAAAAATGAAATGTGAATATAAATTTCATGTAAATTATCATTTTCAATATATATATATATATATATATATATATATACACATACACATATATATAATGAAATGGACAAAGTCCGACAATTATTTTTAAGACATTTTTATGTTTATACATTCTTTTTTATAGATACAAATATTTAAGTAAATGCTCTGTTTATAATAAATAGTATTAAACAACATTTACTGGCCTGAATGTCTGAGAAATTTTCATAGAAAATATTCATCTTCCGACAGGAATCAAACCTGTATCCTATATGGAACCAACACGTGTCTTTAACCGATTGGGCTACAGAGGAGTGTTCAGTTAGCAAGGTCGATTTTATTGTCTTTAAACGACAATCTTCCATGATTCTCTCACGTACATTCATATATGCTCATGGTGTATCCAAATGTACACAAATGACGTCAGACATGAAAATTTCTTGGACATTCAAGCCAGTAAATGTTGTTTAATACTGTTTATTATAGAGCATTTACTTAAATATTTGTATCTATAAAAAGAATGCATAAACACAAAAATGTCTTAAATATAGTTGTCAGACTTTGTCCATTTCATGTGTGACGTCATTTGTTTACATTTGGATATGCCATGAGCAGATATGAATGTACGTGAGAGAATCATGGAAGATCGACCTTGCTAACTGAATGCTCCTCTGTGGCCCAATTGGTTAAAGGCACATCAGGCTATATGACGGTTCCATATAGGATACAGGTTCGATACCTGTCAGAGGATGAATATTTTCTATGAAAATTCCTCGGACATTCAGGTCGGTAAATGTTGTTCAATACTGTTTATTATAAACAGAGCATTTACTTAAATATTTGTATCTATAAAAAGAATGTATAAACATAAAAATGTCTTAATATATATATATATATATATATATATATATATATATATATATATATATATATATTGTATATCATAGAGTAATAGATAGTGGCTCAGACTGAGGAATTGGAGAGCAAAATTCGAATTTCAATTGAGTTCATTACCTGCAATTAAATGTTAATACTCTTGGGGAAGGTATGAATCCAACTCTTCTCTCTGCAGCAAATGCGTAAATAGCAAGACAGATTGAGTCTTTTATAAGCCTTGGGCGGTAACCAATCTTGGAGGACGACAACTCTGAATTCAAAACCTGATGAGGGTTGTTTGGGAACCTTGTCATACACTGTACACTAGTTCTCTGTATTCAGTTCTTCCAAAAAGTGTTGTCAGTTTTGCACAAGCCTTCACCACTATAATCAAATCATATGTGCAGGTAGCCTGGTTCTAAGAATTGAGTTGCTTACCCTCATACATTGAAATCGACGAGAGTGTCCTATAGATAACACATACATACATACATAAAGCGTGCGATGGATAAATTGTCGTCTAAATTAAGCAAAAAGGAAAATAACACTGACATCTCACTGTAACAGATATATTTACCAAACTTACACAAAAATATCTTGAAATGCCAAAGAGTAAATTCATTCAATAAAATCGCCATTGGCTTCCTCCATGGCCTCCAAGTGACTTTGGAATCTCTTGCAACACTTCTAGATGGTCTCCTTGTTTAAACTGGTGAATGCTGTTATCATCTTTGCCTTCAGTTCGTCTTTGGTGTTACAAAGAGTTTTGTTGGTCTCTTGTACAATTGTGCTCCACAGATAATAATTAAGAGGGTTGCAGTCTGGGGAGTTAATTGGCCAGATGTAAGGTAGATATAGTCGCAGAAATTGTCTGACAGCCAAAACTGGGTTCTCCTGCTTGTGTGGTATGGTGCAGTCCTGTTGCCAAACACAGGAACTTCTAGTAGCCACCCTCTTGACCCAGGGCAGCACTACCTCCCTGGCTATGGACCCGATTGACTTGGAGGGATCATTTTCAATCATGGACTGGATGTCACTAACAAATTTGAGAGTTCTTTTCTTATCAGAATGATCAGAGTGAGTTTTCTGAGCTGCTGTACCTTTGTAATCACAATGAGACTCATCCAACTCTTTCTGAATCCTCTGCAGTCCTCAGATTGACACTGAAACCCTTTGAAATTGGAACTTCTGACATGAATGCCAAGCAGTACAGTATAACATTTCCAAATTTCTTGTGGAATAAATTGCATCATGGTGCTCTTTTTTTCATAGATGGTTCCAAACTGACCCTACTATACTGTCCAGTTGACAAAATCAAAAACAAACAACATGCATGTGTGAAATTGAAAATATAAAATGGTGACAATTTACCCAACGTATCCTGTATATATACATGTGCATACACACAATCTTTTGTGTTATATATATATGAGGAAGCTTAGTGTGGATTGGATACCACATCTTTTTTCCTATAAATTTATTTGTATCTGATTTATATAAAATATTCTGGTTACTTGAATGATAACACCTGCTTTTCACTTACAATAGCAGATGTCACCCTTAAATTGATATCACTCCACTGCCAACCATACACCATAGCTCTCAGCTAAACAGAAGTGGCAGAAAGTGATATTATTATAGCGGTGACAGCAGTTTTCACTCAACTATCAATAATGTATCAGCATAAAAAAAAAAAAACAAAAACAATTTGTCTAAAGACAAAAAAAAACAATTTGTCTAAAGACAAAAAAACAAAATAAAATAATATTGTTCATGTTAGCTACAATTAAATCAGATGAATAAAGTACATGAATAACTGATGCAATTAAAACATTTATTTCAGTATTTCTCGTATTATAAGTCAGTTTTTTTCTCTGGGCTGCATTTTTGAAATGAAAACTTGCATGTGCCTCACCAAATTTTATGTGATAAAAAGTACATTTAAAAATAAAAACAGAGAGAGAGGCTTAATGGGAGATAACTGAAGATTCAAGGTCAGAACATTATCATTGATAAATCTCTCCTCCAATTTGCGGACCCTAGTTATTTTGTTCTTAATACTTATAAAAATATCACAATGATAAAATTGGTCAATAAGTATTTGTAACTATTTATACTGGAACTCGTGCATGCAATTACAAGTAATCTATAATAATATTTTAAATTTTGAAATCATATTTATTTTTGGCATATAAATATTTTGAAACAATTTCTAAATCTTTGTATTTCAATCATTCCACCTCAGCTGCTATCCTCTTATAACCACTTTATTTGTTATAAGTCATCATTAAAAAAAAATAAACATGATTTAGTGTTGTTTTAAAAGTAGAAAAACTGTATAAATGCATTGCTTCATAGGACAGGAAAGAAACATATGAACAAAATAATATAAGCTCTATTAGGATTCCAGGGATGGCAGCAAACATTAAATAAAATGTTAAAATTCATTTAAATATAGATGTATGATTTTAATACAAATACATGAATCAAAGCAACATGTATAAATCATTTAAACTTATCTTTGTCTATGATCTTAATACCTAATTCTTAAATCCACATATTATAAATACTGTTTCAGTTTTGATAGAAAATTATTTCTTCAAAATGGTAATTCATCAAACTAATGCTTTAGCAAAGACTATTGGATAATCTTAACTGACAAATCTAACTTTCAGATATCAATTGATAATTAGCAGGTTTACAATATTCAATATTCCAAGTGGTATATATATATATATATTCACTGATGGGGGTACAGAAATGCCATAAAATTAGTTATAAACTGCATATAAAAATATAATGCATATTTATGAAAACAAATATCATGATATAATTAAATTAATAATAACACAAACATATAATTATAAATGAATACGGCCATATAAATATTTATTGTCATAAATTATATATCTTTTTCAAATTTCCAGATACTTTACATATTTACTGATAAGAATGCTGAAATTTTATACAAGTTATCCATAAACTATTTTAATAGGTGAATGAAAAAAGCTAGAATCTAAAACATGAAATTAAAAAAGATTTTAACAGTATTTTCAGTATATCTCTAGTTTATCTAGGAAGATATATGAATGCAAAGATCCTAGAAATATTAAAAATGAAATTTGATCCAATATTGATCTAAAATAAACTTTAATTGAAATAATATCATAATTCATTTATACCAAATGTCACCTTTGCTAAGGATAGTAAACATGCAAAAAATATAAAATATTCAGAATCTTTATGAATTTCATTAAAATCTGAATACTGTTTATTAATTTGTAATTTCTGTAGAATATTTTAAAAATCTGCTTAATAGTTTCCTGAGAATATAATAGACAGAAAATATTTGATCAATCATATTATTTTATATGTTGATAAGGATTTTTAGTATGTTAAAAGAGTAGGTGACTATAAGATTCATAAAGAAAAGAATGGTATAGAGCAATAATTTTTTTATGCAAATAGTAAAAGAAATTATGTAAGTAGGATTTGGTTAAATTTATAATTATTTTAAGCAAACCTTTTATATGTTCACTACTGATGACTTCTTCTAAGCATTTAAGCTCCTCCATGGAAGATGCAGTTTGTTTGATTAGGTTTTCCTCTGGAAAAAAAAAAAAAAAAAAAAAAAATTCATTGAATTAGAGTAAACATTTGATTATATAACACACACACACACAAAGAGATTGCTGAAAAGTTCTAGGCCTGGCCATTTCCCAAAACCTAGTCAAATGATGAAACAAGGAGTTATTTAGGGGATTTCCTTCTTGGTTGAATTGAGAAATTTTCAGCTCCCCATCACATACATGTGTGTGTGTGTGTGTGTGTGTGTGAGAGTGAGTGAGTGAGAGTAAAGTTTGGATGAGAATCTGATGGAATGGTAAATCTATAAGACAATTGGGAAAACTTCTTTTTTGACATGTACTGGTGGATTAGCTTCATCAGAAAAAAAGAATTTTATTTCAACAATAAACGTGACATAACATTATCCTTGTGATTCATAAGAAAACATTTACTTATATTGTCTTACAAACTAATTTCAAATTTTTTATTTCTCTTTATATATTCATTTATTTTAAAGTTTTTCACACTAAATTAGTACTGAAATAATGGTAATAGTAACATTAGCTGTTTCCCTACAAGGAAACATTTGACATTCATTGACTAGGTAGCTAGTACTGTTTTCAGTTGAAATTTATAAAATCTTTCTCTTAAAACAATTTTTCAAGAAAAATCCAGTAGTTGTTATTGCTCTTTCCATTATTGATGTCCTTCCTGCCATTTTATTTGAAGTAGTATGGAAAGTCAAGGCTGTATGGAAGTGATGCATAATATTAATTATCTATAGTAAAGATTTAAACTGAATATTGACAAGAGTGCAACAACATGGCCAATTTTACTAAATTCTTTCTATTCTTGGTATCAACATTCCCATTAACAATTTGCTTAACCCAATTTATGTGCATAATTCCTCAAAGAAAACCTTAAATAGCTATTCAATGTCAAATATGCCCTGACATGCATAAACAATTTATCAAAAGCTCTCTTTAGCTGCTGGAAAAAAAAAGAATTTAAAAATAGAGAAAAATAAAACTGAAGCTTAAATGAATAAGAAAATAATCATTTAAATTTATTTGAGCAATTTTTCTTAAGAGCAAATGTCTGCTTATTTCTAATAACGGAATTACCCTGCTTCTTTGGAAAAAAAATGTATTATAGAATCAAATATAGATTAAAAAAATATATTTCATGTAGCTGACATTGTTTTTATAAATGGAAATACTTGGAATATATAAATCACATCCAACTGAAATGCTATATATATTTTGTTAGTAGCATAAAATAATTAAAGTAATAATTAATTCAAAAGTGTGAGTAAATAAATGTTAACAGCTTGAGTGTCTTATACACTTGCTTTTGGGATAATTGTATTAAAAGAAAGCCAAATGGTTTATTATAAACTTTCATTTTGTGTGCAAAGTTTTATTTTATTTAGAATTGACTTTTAAAAATAACTGCCATGGTGGACTGTTGGTGATTTATTTTTTCAAATTCAGAAAAAATTCAAAGATATTTAAGATAGCTTAGCAGATGAATAGCAGAAGATAGATATCCAAAAGGAAGAAGCCTATTGGCTGTGGCATAAGGAAGTGCACACAGAAGGGATTAGATTTCTCAAGTGACCAAGGTTAGCTGATAGTCTGACACCTTGAGGGTTGAATGGATATCTCAATAGCTATACCAAGAGACAAGGTATGATTTATTAAATTCAGAGGGTTTGATTTTTTGTTTTTTTCTTTCTTGGATAAAGGCAAAGGGGAAGGACAGAAACATCTGATTTTTCCTACAAAAAAAAAAAAACAAAAAAAAAAACACCATATGACTGAAGTTGACAACTGACTATGAAATGGAGACAATAATGTTTTTAAAATCCTGGTTAAAGAATACAGGCCATAACATGGTGGGGGCGAGGAATAAATTGGTCTTGAGATAATATTTAGAGTGTTCTGGAAACAAAGGCAGAGTTAGAGAATTATTGTTTTTTTTATCACTTGTCAAAAGAAGAGGGGAAGGTGTGGATTGATGGAGCAGTGAAATTTTTTAGATAAGAATTGAAATGGCGACATTGTTGATAATTACTATTTAAAATCCAGTTTACAGAACTGTCCACAGGCCATAAGCCAATAAAGAATAAATCAGTCAAGTGATAATAATTTTTCTGGAAACAAAGGCAAAGTTGGAGAACCATTTTTTTTTTATCATTGTCAAAAAGAGAGGGGAAGGTGTGAATCATGGAAGAGATGAGATTTCTTTGGATAAGGGCCAAAGTGCCACAAGAGGCTGTCAAGGGAACAGCTGATGAATGCCTGATTGAGAAAGTAGAAGGGATCAGGAATTCTGTTGATGAAAATTTTGGATGTTAATTAAAATTAATAATTGAAGCTAAACCATGCTTGCTTGCTCATGCAGTATAGAGATCAGATTGATCAGGTAACCATAGAAGTGAAGGGCCTAAGTGGAATCTCAAGGGAGGCAGAGGATTTGCTTATACTCCTTGTGCAGTATTGGTATGAGGCATCAATACAAGAAAGAAGGGGTTGGGGTGGATAGATACCTTGTGTAGACTTAGTTGCGACAAAGTGTCACAAAATATTCAAAGAGGGAAGGGTTGATTAACTTTGCATAACAAATACATTCGTGCATGAAGAATATATATTCCTACCTGAAGAGCTGATATTGTACTACCAGCTTTGTACAAAAAACATAAAACATTTTCTTTATTACAATTTATCCTATGACTTGTGGCTTCACTTTCTGGACCAGAGCAATTCAATGATTCCTGTCAACAATTGATCCTCATCAGCCTTGTGATCTAAATCAAACACAAGGTAAGGCTTGGATCAAAGGGATCCATTCAATGGTCAGTTGTGGTGATCGAACAGACCAGTTGGCTGAAGTCACAACATCATAGTAGAAGGGAGGTAGGAAAGTGACTTGAATGTCAGATCTAACTGTGGCTTTCTAGTGAGAATGTTGCTAGTAGAGCAGAGAGCAGAAAGATCTCAGCATTCTTAAAAACTACACTGATAATAAAGAAGAACAAAGAGCACCCTTAGGCTGACCACAAAAAAAAAAAAAAAAAAAAAAAAAAAAAAACTTCCTGGGGTTCTTGTCAAAAAAGTATGTATGTTTTTTTTTTTCATTTATTAAGTGCACCAGCCTTTTTTTCTATGAGTAATTTGTTTGTTTTTTTTTCTAACAGTTTTCATATCTCCTCAAAGTTTTTTTTTCATGATTTGAAAAAAATTTGTATTGTGAATCTTTATTTTAGAGCCAGTTGTTTCCATAATTTTGTAATGTTCTCTTGCTTTGTCCTTAAATAACGCACATGAAAATAAATTTTTGTGCAAGCCTTTTTTTGTAAAATTTGTACTTTGTTATATTATTTTATGTCTAGTTAATAAATATTTGTAGCTTTCAAGTTTCATGAGGTAGCTTTGAGTCTTGTTTGTTACTCTATGCACCTTTTATAACATTTGGGATAAGAGAGGTGATGTTCTCTCTTTCCCCATAAATAGTGGGTCAGTGAATAATTAAAAAAAAACATTGATTTCCAAGTAGAATTACTCATTTTCTTCAGTGCAAAATTAGATCCAGTTTCAAAGAAATTAAAGTTTTTATCCACAAAAACTAAACTCATGTGTTGTTACAGTCTAGAGAAAACAATAAAAACAAAAAACAACGCAAAAAAGCTGAGAAACATTAAATATAACAGCAATTAGTTTTTCCTTTAACATAAGCTGAACAATTAAGATAAAAAACAGGATAAAAAGAATAATATACTAATGAGAATAGTATATACTGCAAAAATGCATATGAAACAAGTTTTTGTAGAAGATTAAACCTATATAAATTATCTTTGATGTTATCTATTGAATATATAGGGACTTGTGATATACCATATGGAACTTAGTTATAATTAGTCATTTTTTTTTTCTGGCAGATCGGAGATAGTGAATAAGAGTAGTTTTAGGAAATAAGAGACTAGCTGGCTACCATTTTCTCTGATCCTTTCATGTTAATTAGCACCTGACATCAACCTTCCCAAATATTTAGACAAAAGAGAAATACAAATTGACAACTAATAAGTCATCAGATTTTACATCATGTGGTAAATAAAAGCTAGATAGAAATTTAGGAGGATTTGTTTAATTAGTCTTATCATCCATTTTGATTTGAGAGTTCTGTCTTAGTGATATAAACTATCAGTATTTGTTGTTTTTTTGTGTGTGTATATTAATACTGAAGTTTAACAATGTTGAGTCAGAAAAATACTTTATTATGCAAGAAAACTAAACGTATAGCAAAAGAAATGTAAATTATCCTGAGTTGCCTCTTGAAATTATGGCAAGCCAACATTTAGTGTACATTTGAACTGTATTAAATTTATAAGATTAATGACATTATGCTGTCTAAAATTTTTTATCTCTGTAAAAATAGCAATGTGGAAATTCTGATCTAAAAATAAAAAATCCAGGTTCATAATTCCAAAGAGTATAAATCAGTCTTACAAGTCCATCGGCATAAATCAAAAAGGGGAAAAAAAATTGTATCCAAAAGTTGCAATGTACAACTACCATCTTCACCCACAAAGATCCAAGAAATCTGCCTGTCATCCAAAGTAGCATTCTTTTATTGGGGTAAGAAAGGTTGTGATTGGTAGGAAACAATTATCTTATTTTGAAACCTACTAACGTCAACCCTCTCTTGATTCTGATTTTTGACAGAGAGAACACAAATTCTTTTTCAAGGTAAGATTTGGTTTTCTCCTTCATCGCCACATAATCTAAGTGCTGTTTAACAGATCAAGAGATCAACTCTTAACCGATTAATCCATACTGTTACCTCTTATAACATGAAAAACAGAATTAAATGACATTACCAAACAATAAACATTTTCAAAACAAAAGAAAAAATATCTGCATGCCAGTTTACCAATAAAGATAACATTGATCAACTCATATACAAAAGGTGTTGCTTTAGATAAAGTAATTGCTATTAATGATGACAAATATGTGAAAATATATGCAGTTCTGAAAAATGGTGGGTAAAAATGTATGGTTTTTCCCTCGACACTGCTATCATTTTAACTACCTTCACTCCTGTGAAATGTTTATTTTAAAAAATAATGATTAGAATTTTAATAAAGCCTAAACATATAAAAGTGAACTTATACATTTTCTTTGTTCTTGAAAATTTACAACAAAAATATTGGTTGGAAAAATATTGGCTAATTGCCAATTAGGCAATATTTTGCCAACCAATATTTTTGATTCAAA
This sequence comes from Acanthosepion lycidas, assembly GCA_963932145.1. Lineage (NCBI taxonomy): Eukaryota > Metazoa > Mollusca > Cephalopoda > Sepiida > Sepiidae > Acanthosepion > Acanthosepion lycidas. Next base: position 57,461,846 of record OZ010571.1, on the reverse strand, counting down.
CTTTATAAAATGGTAAATAATAAGGATTTCATGATATATAATTCATTCACATATTGATAATTTAGTAAATGTTTATAAATTTGTGAATAAAAAGAAATTTTCATATTTATTTCTTTACAAATTGGTAAATGATAAATATTGCATTGTATTAATTTTTAGAATATTGTAAATATAAAATTATTCTTATAAGTTAATAGTGTTTAATATTTTTGTTGTAAATTCTCAAGAACAAAGAAAATGTACAAGTTCATTTTCATATATTTACATTTTATTAAAATTCTAATCATTGTTTTTTAAAACATTGATGAGGAGTGGAAGTAGTTTAAATAATAGTAGTGCCAAGTGAAAAACAGTCTTTTTGACACACCATTTTTTTAGTCATAAAGGTTAAACATTGCTGAAAAATGTATTTGTATTATTAATAACTGTTATATTTAATTTAATAATTTTATAAGAGCAACTGTTGTGTAATCTATGGCTGGAATAATATTTCTATTAAAAGTTTGACATAAAGAACACACAGAAAGATTTTTATGTACACAGGAATCTTCCTGTGTACATAAAAATCTTTAAGTATTATTTACTCACTCATTTAATCTTTAAGTATTATTTACTCACCAGCAAGGATCATTTCCAATTTTGCAGGCTGTGTTATTGTTAATTCATCTGTATATTCAGGGTCCAGATATTTTTCAATTTGTTCCACTGCAAGACAAAAAAGTCTCTCAAAATAGTTTTTATAAACATATTTCTACTTTTGTTGGTTACCTATAAAACATAGAAGTATTCATTTTAATTGAACAACCTTAAGTAATTTATTTCTGTTGTGAAAAGTTTGAAAATTATTTAAAAACTATACAAAATTATTTACAGCAGGATATATAAATAATCTTTTAAGATGAAAGTCATTATTAAAAAATAAGGCAAGGATATTAATCTGGACACTTTTACATTTTTCCATCATTTTATTCCTTTGATAGTGAGACTAAGCATCTTTAAAGTCACTTAAACTCAAACTTTAAAACAAAAAACAGAGTTGATGGCAATTTTACTTCTTCAAGCCATCCATTCAAGCAACAAAGATTAAAATATTTTGTTTTTTTATCTCTGTATCAGCCACTAGAATGCAAGGGGTTACAGGGTGTGGAGGAATTGCATTTAAATTTTTTTAAAGTTGGCTGGGAGTTCCACAAGCTAGAAGTGCGAGATAAGAAACTGTTAGCATAGAAGTTACTGATACATCTAGCTAGCTCAACTGTAAATTGATGAGATTTATCCACCAGTCTAGTAATGTGCTTAAATTCATACAGTTTAGGTACCATAGCAAAGAGCTCATCAGAACAATTACCATGAAAGTATTTATAAAAAACAAACAAACAGAGAGGCAACCTTATGGTGGTGGGCAAGTGACTGAAGCTAAAATGCCAGATCAAGATCAATTGTTTTGCACATCAGCCTCCATTTTGACCTTGTCGGAGTGATCAGTCTTACTAATGAGGCAGGAGTAGTGATGTCAGTGTAGATACCAAGTTGAGAGCTGATGTCATTGCGAAGGTCATTAATGAAGATTAAAAATGGCATAGGACCAAGGATGAAGCCCTGGGGACATCTGTGTTAATATAAAAAGACGTAGATGAGTGGCCGTTGAGGACAACTTTCATTTCATGATTTGATAGGAGTGTTGGATCAGCTCAAAAACAAAACTATATATATATATTGTAAGTTTTCAGCTTGTGGAGAATACCTGAATGCTAAACCCTGTCAAAGACTTTCAAGATGTCCAATGCTACAGCCTGGGCTTCACCGTTTTTATCTAGAACATAATAGACTCTTTCTGCAATTATTGTTAGTCAGCTGTTGATCTGGAGAAATAGAAGCTGTATTGCTTGTCTGAGAAAAGGCCTTGTGATGAGAGATGATGAACCAATTCAGCATTGATTCAGGCTTCTAGGAGTTTCCTATAAAGAGAAGAAAGCTAATAGGCTGATAGATGGGTCAGATGGTTCACCAGAGTTCTTAAAAACTTGAACTTCAGATGATAACTTCCAGCAAGCAAGGAAGCAGTCAGACATTTATTATACAGTTTAGAGAGGAGTAAAATTCTTAATGACTATTACAGGGATGCCATCAGATCCACATGCTTTGTGGGGATCAAAGTTAGAGATGATAGCAGAAACCATGGAATGGGTTATATGCATATCACTCAACAGAGAATCAGTTCTAAGTTGGAAGTTAGGCAGGGATATTTGAGATGAGTCAAGAGTAGAGTTTGAGAATTTACAGGCAAAGCATTCAGCTTTATCAGCAGAGGATGATAACAGCTCAAATCAATTGACGAGTAGGGAATAGAGACCTTGCGCTTATCTCTCGGCAAACAAGGACTTAACTTCTTTGAGGACTTGTTTACATTTGTTATAAGCAAATAGGCACCTTTTATAATGAGAGCTGTCACACTGGTATAACCAGAAATAGTAATTCCTGTGAGTTATGGTGGCCAAGCATGCTGGTGTGAACCATGGAGAGGATTGTGATTTCACCCTGTATTTCTGAGAAGAGATGAAAACGTCCATGCCAGCTTTGATCCAAAAAGAACTTCAGTGGCACAATTTTCAATTGGGAGGTTGAAGATGTCAGTCCAAGAGATGTCACAAGGAAAATCCTGGAATGAGTTTGAATCAGTGTGCTGGTACCGGAAAGAGGTCTTATGCATAGGGGGGGGGATTAGTATTTCTTTCATCTTATTTCTGTTTTTTATTTCAACATTCAGTGTTATTTTACAACTGATAAGTAAACAGCATGGGTTGGAAATAAAAATAAATTTCTGGCAAGATTTGAACCCACATTCCCTTTTTTTGAAAAAAAAAAAAAAAAAGTAAAAAATTAGAAGCCTATCTTAATGTCTAATACTTCTAGTGTAAATAAACAAAACATTGGGGCATAGTGGAGATTGGGGAAGAGGAGAATATAGCTATATGGTTAATTACAATAATACTGTCTGAACTTTTGTCACCTAACTGGTAAGGAGTTGTCAAGGTAAAACAGTTGAGAGTACAAATATTAAGCATAATAAAATCTCTTTGGGAATAATCTCATTTGGTAAGTAAATATCTTTTCTACGCTACTAAATAGTAATTTGGTAAATACCTACCTACTGTATGCTACTAAATATGGTACTAAAAAGTGAATCTGCAAATAGATTTCCTAGACAAATGGATTGGATCAAATAAATCAAAGATAAATTGTACAATATAATTGATTTAACTTCAAACAACACAATAAAAAAATAATTTCATGGATTACTTACATTTGCTAAAAGATTCAGCAATATTTTTGTGACCAGCAACAGACACCATCATTTTAGAATGGACATTGTGAAGAGATTCAACACACTATTTTGCAAAAAAAAATATATAAATAAAATGTTATTTTTTCATCAACAAAAATGGTAAAGTCATGCAAAACTATTCATATAAATTCTAATGAGATCTGAAAAAGTTTAAAATAAAATATTTCTGATGTATTCATTGTTTTTCTGAGTGAACCTGTAAAAAGAATATCTTTAATGTATTCTTAGTGTATATATCATGCTGAATAATATTAGGTAAAACTTAGTACTTTATAGACAGGTGAACATTCCAATAGTTTGCAGTTTACTTTTTATATACAGAATGAAACCAAATCAAAAACTGAATTATATTTTTCATTGGAAAATTGATTAGCTGCTTTCTATACAGCCTTACTGGGAGAGGTGTGTACTCTGACATGGTGTAATGGTTAGCAAGCTTGTCTTGCTACTCCAATTATGACTGAATAGTGAGTTTGATCTTCATGGATGCCCTGGCCTTGTGCCACATCTAAATTATGCTTAAAAAAAAAAAAAAAAAAAAAAAAAAAAGACTTACTGGTATGATAAAACAAGTAATGCATACATTGAGAGTGAAATTATAAGTATCACTGAGGTGAAGCAATTAAATTTTTTTTGCTTTTTTTAATATATAGAGAATAATTCTTTTAAAATAATACTTTCATATTTGAACTGAGGTTCAGTTTAGTTCCATATCTCTTGATTAAAACCACTATTATAGGCTGTAAATAAGTCTATACACTTTTATTCATCAGCGTATTACAAAAAAGGTGTAAATTGATACCACAATCTGTCTAAATGTATGATGACGTATTTAAATTGTTCAGACTGTTGTCCTCATCTTTGCCATGGTCACAAAATTTTGGTCATTGTATGCACCGGCTTTCTTCTGGTGATTGGAATTTTGAACCAAATCTTTTATTTTGTCCACTGGAGTCTAGTTCCACGTGCCATGCCTCTTGCAAAAATCTCAGTTTCAGTTATTTTCCTTCAACTCCAAGTTTTGCTGTGGCCAGGTATTAAACTCACAACTCTTTGGGTCAAGTCACTGGATTACTTCAACCAACTGGGCTATGTTATCAGTGTATAAACTTTTGGGAATTATAAACCTTACATCTCAGCACTTCCCTCCTTTATTTTTTTTTTTTATTAAACCAGAGCTCATTTTATAATTTGTTGTTATTATTGCTTTTCTCCAGCACTCCATATTACTGGTTTCCATATTGTATTCATGTATATGCTTGGCCTGCTTAGGAAATTTTTATGGCCTAGCATATGAGAAATAACTGAAACTGAAATATTCAGAAGAAGCATAGCATGCAGAACTAGAACAATCCACTCCAATGGATGAAATAAAGGGTTCAGTTCAAAGTTCCAATCGCATAAAGAAGACCATAGCGTACAACAGTAGAAACGTTATGAATATGGCAACAAAGATGACGACAACAATCCCAAACTGCAAAAACTTAATTTTTTAAAATAATGTTTTGTCAAATATTATCATTATGCATTTTCAAGTAGAGTTGATACCAGATTTCATTTTAAGAATAGAGAAAATTAATTAAGAGATGTTGGCATGTTCATATTTGAATATAAACTGTAAGTACAAAGAGTCAGAAATTATGTTTATGATATTAGATGAAGCTATTTTCTTATCTTTTATATATAAAAAAATGTTAGAAATAAAAAAGAAAGTGAGTAAAATAAAGAATAGATCAGAGTTTTGCATTTGCTGTTTTCTTCATAAGCATATTATTAGGTTGGTGCAAAAAATAATGTCGTTTTCTCACGTAGTAACATATGTGAGAAAACGACATTATTTTTGCACCAACCTAATACATATGTGTAATCCTGGCTGGTTGATTGTTGAATATATATTTTCATTCTTCTTCTTCTCTGGTTGAATCAAATAACAAAGAACTTCTGGTTACATGAGCCAGAATCCCAGTTCACTATATGTTGCTCCCGAATAACTTGCATTTTCTCTCATGTCTGTTCACACTTGACTTTGACCTCTGCAAAATGAAACACTCCTCAAAATGCAACTTTACATAAAAGAAAGACTTAAAGCTCAAGCATCATCCACTATGCAAATGTGTGCCTCCAATCATACAGTTGGCACTCAACCAAATGAGAAGTGGTAGGAGGCAATATCACAATAGCATGGAGAGTACCCAACAAATATGAAATTAAAAGCACCAAGTTGACTAGAATTGAAAAACAAAGAAAAATGCATAATAAAAAAAAATCCTCATGAGTATGCATTATGTTTAAGCAAGTACTTATATGTTGTCAAACAATTTAGCATCATTTAAATATTTTCAACATTTATTAGTTTGCAGCTAAGAAACAAAAAATGACCAGCATCCAATTCCATATAATTTTGCAGAGTAAAAACCAACAGAAATATTACAAAAGCAAATAAACCACAGAATTTTAAAAGCTGCTTAAAAAACTTTTCTAATGTATTTTGAAGTGCATCTGCAATAATTACTAGAAATTAAAAAAAAAAAAAAAAAAAAAAAAAAAAATTATGGGTCAATATATTTTAAAGTTATTGATACCTGGAATTTTTAGTGAAATTTCCTTAAAACAAATTGTAAAAAGGTTGAATTTTCTTAGTTATTCTATAAAAATAATATTTTCTATACATTAAGGAAATACACTGGAGAAATTTTTAAATTTATAAAAGATGTTCTTGTAAATGATATTTAAGTAAGTCACATGTAATTATTTGATATAATAGAAACCCACTCAAAATATATGAATTAATAAAGCAAATGATAACATTCAGATGGAGTGCTAGTTTTCAGTGATATGTTTATAACAAAACTATAAAAGTAATAATGAATGCTTCTTTATCTATTTGCTAAGCCATAAAATAATAAACTTTACATATATAAGAAATTTTATATATATTCAATATTTTTCAACATGAATTTTGATCTATCTTTTTTTAAATGAAACATTTATTATTATTATCATCATCATCATCATCACTAGTTTCCTTTCGTCATAGCATTGGGGTGTAAGTTATAGACAACATCCATTAATGATGTCTTTTCAAGTCTTGTAGTGGGAGGGTTATTTTTTTTTTTTTTTTTTTTGTACTTTTTACTTCAGTAATCAAAGATTGTAGTGACTAAAAATGTTGTGATGAAAGGAAAAATTAAAGGAAATTTAGTGATAAAATAATAATGACAATGAATTTTCATATACCATATATACTTGTGTATAAGCCAACTACATATATAGTGTGGCCCCTGAATATTTTAGAATGAATTTTAACCACTCTGTAAAATTTGACATGTGTATAGTGTAACAAAAATGTATGATTTTTAACCTCTAAAAAAATAAAAAAAAGAAAGAGCATATACCACCTATTTTTTGTGTAAAAAAAAAAAAAACAAAAGAAAAAAAAACTGATCATAAAACTTTGAACTATACAAGATTACAAAGTAATTTTTTTAATAATATGGCTGATAAGGTTTCAACATTCCATAATAATATTAAAGCCAAGACACTACTGTTTATAGCAAATTTGGTACTTGAAAAATCATTTAAGATATAGCTGCTGTTTTGCTAGTTACAATCTAAGATTTTGATAGCAAATATTCTCTTGCAGAATTCTGATAAATATAATTTTTTTAATTTTAAGTAAAAAAAAAAAAAAAAAAAAAGAAAAAAAAGAAAAAGAAAAAATGTATCTTCATTATTAGATTACTTAATAGGTCAAATTTAAAATTATACTTATTGTATTAACAGGCAATTTTTACACAAATTTCATTTTCTCTGTAACTACTAGACAATAGTGTTCTTATTTGAACAACCAATGGTTAATATTTTTGATTTTGTGTAACAATATATATGAATAATGATAAATTGTTAAAATGTTCAAAAACAATGCAATTTTCTTTAAATGCATGTATAAACAGGATAAAAGTTAGGATACCATATATGCATGAACCCACACATAATAAATACAAAAATATTATTGAGTCACTTCAAAATACATTTGTTGCTTACCACTTGCCTAAAACTTTAAAACATGCACCTCTTAAAAAAAAAAAAAAAAAAAAAGATATAATAATTAAGCAGGCCCTTATATTATGCGCAACTTAATGGATAACCATTTTAAGCTGTTTTCCACCACCAAATTTATTACATTTTATAAAGAACAGTGCTTCTTTAAGAGTAATTTTCCAAATGAGTTACTAATTTTCTTTTTGACACTCTAGTGCTGTTAAGCTACTAATGATGGATATGATAGCACTGCCTTGAACAATGTAATTATATTCCTATTCAGCTGGCAACTGAAAATAGTGCCTGGTAACAAGTAATATGCAATTTAAGAGTAATTTTATTTCTTTAACATATAAACATTTTTTTAAACCCTGGTATTAATTATAATTGTGTCTATATTTAATACAGATTCTATTATAATTATGTTCTAACTTTTATATATTTACAATAAAAACTTAAATTTGACATGTTTATTAAAAGGTGATCTTTATTATATTTAGTAAATTTTGGCAATATTCTAGAGTCTTTGTTTAGTGTCAATCTACCTTTTCTGAAAGTATACATAACTATGATGATTCCATGTTAAACCTTTAGATACAAAAGCAATACTAGTATAAAAGTGTAATATAAATATTGGAATTTACTAAGACTAAATTTATTATAAAGAGGAAAGCTGTAGCTTAAATTTTCTTTTAGGTTATATTAGTTACTCTTATAAAGATTCATCTTGAGAATGTATTTTCAAGAGCAGTAACAATTTTGGCTTGAGTAATTAAAAACCACTTGAGAAATTTACCCTCATGTTTATTAGGTGTTAATGAATAAAGCTTACTTGCTTCTTTGAAAATATTCAGATGAACTAAATTAAATTGGTTTACAAACCTTGTGATTACATTTTGTATTGCCCAAAAGCCTCGTTAGTATTCATATTACAAACTCTTAAAGGTTTTCTGTAATTTGAAATTGTAACTCGAGTTGAATTTCATTTAAATAATTAGTATAGTACATGGCAATAATGATGGGAGTATTTATATCTGGATCAAGATTTTTACCACTGATCAGAGTATCTACACACTGGCTAAGATCAAAAAGTGGCACTTCACAGTATTTTTCTCCTAAAATGAATAATCCTCCTGGCTTGCCTATTTGAAGCTCAAAGGTGTGTGCATCTATAATCATCAGTCCTATGACTGGGTATGGTCATAAGATTGCTGCATAGCTGAACACCTAATTAGTTCACTCAACATATTTGGGTTTGAAAGTCAGAAAGATATTTATTCATGTGTAGCATGTCTTGGGCAAGTAAACAGGAGAGCTCATTCCTCTCCAGGTTAAACCACAATTGATGTCTTGTAATTTGTAGACTTAGCTTAATCACAGACTGTACCAAATAACAGAAACTATGTTACTAGTGGACTTTCAACAGCAGCAACAACTAAAATGGATATCACATGTAACTCAAAGAGAAAACAATGACATAAGATGCTGATATTTCTACACTACTGCAAACAAATGGTTAGAAAGAAAACTTCTATCAATGTCGAAAAGAGCAATGACAGAGAAACCTATTTTCCTGAAAAATTGTTTTAATGGAAAGATTTTATAAATTTCAACTGAAAGTAGCTCCGGCTGCTTCATCAATGAAAGCCGAATGTTAGCTTATGAGGAAATACCTAATATTACCATTATCATAACAAAATTATACTACTACAAACTATATAATAGACTCTTTTTTACTTTCATAATAATAAACCATAATCTCCAGTAGTTGCTTTGATGGTATAATACTTCAAGTGGTGAAGACTTTTCATGCTATGTCTAATAAGTGCTTTCAATTAGCAAGACCACTATTTCATTGTCCAGAAGCAGCTTGACTGATAAGCATTACCAGAGAGGTGTGAACAGATTTTTATTAATGTTGTGATTGAATCATGTGAATGCATTTATTGTCATTTATTGTCATTTATTCTGACAGTCAACTTGTAGAGCATAGGTGCACAATCACCCTAAGCAATGCTGCTGTATTTTCAATAGTAAATGAAGTTTCACAAAATTGGGAAGCTAGCACAACACCTAAAAAAGACTGCCTTACAAAACTGCTCAAACTTCCCTATTTGCTTTTGGGTAGCAGTGAATTTATGCTTTTCCCAAGGGCATTTGGATGAAGTCAATGTTTTCAGTCACAGTATGAACTCTAATTGTTGATTCTATTGCTTTGTTAACTGTTAGGCAATCCACATCTACATGTCATGTGGAGGATTTGGGATTTTGGACTAAATAAGACATGAAAATAAAAACACTCATTACCACCATATTATAAATATTTTATTCACAGTTAATGGAACCATTATAATAAGCCATAGGAGTTGATAGTCATTATTGATTCTTCTTAAGCATTAGTATACTCATATTTTTAACAACTTTTCATTATTTTTTTTATTTTTTTTTACTAAGAATAAAAACAGTGAATTCTTTACATGATTACCAACATTCTTTCTTGGGACCTTTTCCTTATAAAATGGACCTAATTTCTCTAGAAAAAAAAAAGGATTTAAACAATTCTTTATATACTTTATTTTAATCCTTTACAAGCCAATTCTAATGGTTTTACCAAGTCAAACAACATCTGTACAAACAAACTTTTTCTTTTAGAAAGATTTTAAAATAAAAATGTCCATAATGTTATTTTACTTAGTTTTACAGCAGTGCATATTAATCTATTCCAAAGACATTTTTATTGCTACCCTTTACAGTAAAATATGTTAGATGATGATGAATCTTTGTTTATGTTAACATTAAAAAGTAATTTATGTATTGAAATATCATATTTGGTACTGTTTGAAAGAAGAGAAAATAAACTGAATAATAATGAAAAAGTTACCTTATTAGTAAAAAAAGAAAAAAAAATGGTTTGACTATTTTAAAATAATTAAAAGTTAACCAGTTTTCTGTATGAAATATTTGAAATTACTGTTAAATGAACATATTGGGGGCAAAAAAATAAAAATACAAAAATAAAAAAATATAATCTGTTATAAATGTGGTGAAAGCCATTATGATGAATTTTGTCCCTTCAATAATGAAAATTGTTATAAATGTGGGCCATCAACAAACTTGACATAAAAATAGAAGAAATAAGTTATAAAATTTTAGAACAGACATGTCTTAGAGTAAATATACTGCTAACAAATAAATTTTGTTTCAACAGATAAGAAAATTTGTGAAAAAAAATATAATTAGCAAAACATACATACAACCTATTATACTATATTTTTCAAGTAGTTGAATGATGCCAGGATTTTTTTAATTGGTTAGATTAAAAACCAGAATGGACTGAAAGTGAACTTTCAAGTAACTTTGGTCTTTAACAATATAAGTCCATAATGTCCTTTGAAAGTTCTCAAGAAAATGAAATTTGATAATGTGTGTCAGACTGTTTTGGTCAGCTAATTTTAAATTGGGAAAAATCTGACACTCACTTTTTCTAAGTATTTAAAGTTAAAAGAAAAATATGATTTTAAGGTTAGTGTTAGTTATATTTGTAGCAGACTGAATTTATACTTATTAACTTTTATAGTGGCTTAAAATGGACATTTTTCTCTCTCATTTACAAACCATTGCTCATAGTAGCAATTTATAACAAGTAATAGATTCTTAATCTCTACTGAACAGTATTTTTGATATTGCAATAAAGTCAGTACATGTCTTAGTAATACATACAAAAAAGCTTGAAGTATTTCAGGTGGCCATAGCTAAATTCCTTTTAAGACCTCATCTGTTGACTAAAGAATTTGAGCCAGGGTAAATCCAGCTGTTCTCAAATACTCTATTTTCATTTCAGGTTGGTTCTTCCCAAGGTCAGTGATATCGAACTAATAGACGTAGTCATAAGGTATAAAGTAACAATAAACGAAAGGAAATGAGCAGTGATATAGGTAGGTAAGTGACAAAAAGCTGATGTAACAGCTGAGAAAATTGTAAATGGGAAACCCTTGTCCAAAGAATAGCTTTGTACTTATCAGATCTCTGTGAATGTTATCTACTAATTAAGGAATTCCTGTCTTTTCTGTTACATTTTTCATTCTTTCAGCTCATTTTTACATGATTTTGCAAGAGATCAAATACCCATACAATTTTCAATATAATAATGAAGACATTCACTTGACCATAACCATGATCACTGATAAATAAATTCATTCAATACACTTATATTATCCAATTTATACTGCACATGTAGATCATTCACCAACAGATTTAACAACAATTACAAATACTATTGATACAAATACTACTACTAAAACTAACAAAGTAAAACGTAATAACTAAATCAAAAATAAAATATGGATATTATAAAGAGTTGTGTAGTATGAATAGAATAAGAAATTTAAAATACAGGATGTGTCAAAAGTAGTGCCCAGATTCTGTTATGTTGCAGATTATTAATTTTCTTAATCAATTAACAGTCATAAAGACAGAAATTGGGTGCTAGTTTTTGATTTATCCTGTACTAAAGTAAAATGATCTAGTGAATTTGTAGGTTGCTTAAATTAGTAAATATTCAAAAGGGTCAGTTAAAACATTGACATTCACCATGCTAAATAATAAATCTGGCAAAGTATTCAAGCTACAAAGTAATGTGGATTTAAAAAAAAAAAAAAAAAAAGAAGTGCAATCTAAGTTACAAACAAGCATTGACATCAAAACATTTCTATAAACATGTACAAATGTAAACACAATGCATTAAAAAGAAAAATCTAGCAAATCCATTTTTATATTAAAATGATCCTTTATAATTATCTTTTATTATATATTTAAAAAAAATAATAAAGAATTTTGAAACTTTAGAAGTTTTGATTATTTGTTGGTTAATTGGAAATAGGCAGGCATCTAATTATCTCAGGAGATAAAAGGTAATGCCTTGTTTGGTTAAAATTAAGTCCTTTGATAGTGAGATAGGGTGACCTCTTCAGGGCACAGGGCCAGGCGATGGCATATGGAGGGTACGTACTTCCCAGACTACATGCATACTCTTGGCTGTACAACAAGATCCAAAGGAATACAGGGCACTTGCACCAATGAAAAGTGCAGATATAAAAGAAAAATTGAGAAGTATATAAGTCAATTACTGATATTCCCTGAGGAGTGGACAGAGTGATTCCTGGAGGGTCATCTCCAAAACCCTGAATTTGGGATGCGTTATTTTTATAGATATAATTTATTTAACTAAATGCTGTTTTTAATTAAAGAATGTTAATTACATTTACTTAAAATAAGTAGAAAATATATTAAATAATTGTCAGACTTAATCTCTTTCATTTTATACATACACACATATATATATATATATATATATATAAAAATGGTGTTTTTAACTCAAGGAGAGATGATATGCGCATTCAAAGCTCCAATAAATAAACAGAATTTAAGTTTAACTGAAAAAAATGTAAATATTACTTAAAAGTAATATAATAATTCACAATTATTATTTCTTTTATTACATTTATTATATACATCATGATCATTATATTTATTTGAAGTTATATATGTATTATTATTATTTCTTTTAACCTTTCCACAGTTACTGTGTTTTTCGCTATTAGTATTTATTTGCACAACTAATCTGAAGATTGTTTGTCTTATTTTTACTTTCTGTTTAACTAAAGTTATATTTATCAAGTTTTCATTTTCTATTCTTGTTCATTTTTATCAATTGATAGTTTAGGTGTTAGTACCGTGAAAAAGTTTAAGTGTTAGTACTTTACTTGTAGTATAAATTATTTTATTGTTTAAGAACTTCATAATTGGAAGACTATAAACAGTAAAATATACAAAGGGATGCTGAAAAGTTCTCATCCCTACCAAGAAGGGATTCCAAAATAAATTCTGATACTTGGTCAGTCGGTCAGATTTTGGGCTAAAAAGTCAGACCATGAACTTTTCAGCACCCTCCTTTAAAAAAAAAAAAAAAAAAAAAAAGGCCTGGAGCCAAGGTTTAGATAGAAAGTAAGTTTAGCAGTTAGGTTTTAGTATAACTAAATGTATTGCTTACTTTTACAAAAATTAGATAAATAAAAATCATGATTAATATAAATTTTTAAGATGATAGTTTAATGTTTGCACTTTTTATGCTATTTTGCAGTGATTAGGGCTGAATAGATTTCCATATTATTAGTATTTAGGATTTGAATAAATTTCAGGCTGTATAACTTAATTCCTAAATTCACAATAATGTGTTTCCTGGTGTTAGTTTCATGTCAAGAGGCAGAAGCAGCGATGTGCATGAAATTATTACCTTGACATTGGCAGGTTTACCCTGGAAAGGAAGCAGGAAAACATGGGTTATTTTACATCAACATGCCATGAGGGGCAATCAGATTACAAAACCAAAAGCAATGTGGTTAGCAAGGCAGTCAACATGAAAATTATATTTGACATGCTGTCAACCTTTCTTATTTACAAACAGAACAAAAATAATTAAAGCATCAATTCAAACAATGTTATACAAAAACAAGTCATGCTAAATTGAAAAGGCAAGAAAAAAAAAATCAACTGGTTAGAAATAACAATTGATGGTTAAAAAAAAAATCTGAAAGAGATTATATTGATGGACAAATGGCTTGGCAAAAATTCAGTGCTCTGGTAAGGTAATTAATGTTAGTGTTCTTATGCTATTCAGGCAGTCCAAATGATGTTACTCATTATGATGCAAAATTAATTACTAAAGATTTCATATTACAAACTTGCAAAAAAAAAACAAAAAAAAAAAACAAAAAAAAAAAAAACAAAACAAACACTTGACCTCATGTTATATAATAATTTGTAATGTATTCAAATAAATTCTTTTATAGAAAAAAATTATATCATTTTAAAAAACAGAGATAAGGGAATTGGCTTGCTGGATGATGTGAGGTTGATGTTATGAAGAAGGAAAAAAAATTTTTCAGTGGAAAATGTGTTTTAGAGATATGACCAGTCACCTTTTAAGCTTTTGCCTCCCCACCCACATACATACAACAAAAAAATATTTAAAATCAATTGTTAGAAATATAAACATTAAAATTTTGCAATTGTATTTACTATATTTCCTGCAGAAGTAATTTCATATTTTATCGACACAGTTCTATTGTCAGGTATAAAAATGAATTCAACTTTTCAAATCAAGAAAAATAAAACATCCAAAAACATAACATGAAATCTAAAATAAAATTAAAAAAAATTACAAAATGGCATTTCTTGCAATAAATAAACTAGGATAAACTAATCCCTCTAGATTTAACCAGAATTAACTTAAAAGCAATACTGACTATAGTTAAACAAGGATCAATCTATATAATAAACCATTTGACTTTATCTAATATATGTATAGGTTGTTTGTATATATATATATATATATATATATATATATATGGCAACTTGCTAAAGTTCTTGGCCTGATCAAGAAAGAATTTGCTACAAAAAAAAAAAAAAAAAAAAAAAAAAAGATTTTTAGGTCATTTGTTTAGATTTTGGGAATAGTGTCAAAAACTTCTCAGTACCCCCTTGCATATCACTGAATTTCTTCAGGAGTAATAAACTAGCACTTATTTGATAAACAAATTATGAAAACTTATTCCAAGATAGACAAAAACTATAATGCTTTAATTTTAATTATAGACATTGTTATCAATTTCAAAACAATACCAGTAGCTTAATTTATAAAACAAATAAAGCCAATATAATGTTAATTTAGAAATTTACATTCATTACATTAAAATTACTGAAATAATTTAAAAACTGATTGAATTTACAAATATAAGTACAAACACATAACTAAATTCACAAAAATGACAATAGTATTTAATATTAATTTTGGAATTCATTTTTTTTTTTTTTAAATATACATTTGAAAATTTATTTCTTTGGAATGTCATTCATCTTTGGCATTTTAATTCATAGCAGAATTATTTTAAGTTTTCACTTGATGTTAGTATAGTCACAAAACAATCTAAAGAAAATGTGTTACGACAGACACACCCATTACGTAATTCTCATGTGAACCATAACAGCCGTAAAGTTCTATAATCCATTGAAAATTTTTTAGTCATTTCACTTAATTTTATTTGTGATAGAATTTGATAAGAGATTAATTACCAACTGTAATTGCTTGTTCTGCATAATTAAGAAATAAAATCCACTTGAAAAAAATGAAAAGGTCTACATGTCTTAAGTTATGATAAAAAAAATTGGAAAAAGAAAAAAAAAGAATTTTTAAAATTTAACCAATTTTTGAATAATTTTCCACTAATTGAATACTATTCTATAAATTATTTTGACTAGTATTTTCATTGCTTTTTTTTTCTCACAACATAAGTTTTTTCTGCTTTTCTCTGGTGTAGGCTGAATCTGGTAATATTTAAGTAGATTTTTTTTCTTTTATCTTCTCATAAGAAATAACTTACAATCTCATGCTGACACGAAAAAGAAAAAAAAAAAACAAAGCATTGGATAATACGGGATGCAGCATACACCTTAGGAAAGCTAAAGAACATTAGATGATACAGTGTGATGAAAATAACAAAGATGGAGATACTAGTACAAATAATTTATGAAGTGGTGATAATAAATCATCTCAGAATTTCAAACATCAGCTGAATACAACTTAAAATTCTAATCTCAGCTGTTCTATTTAAAGAAGTCCAAATAATTATGTTTGATTCTTTAGCTAAATATTATTACAAGATGATTAGATAACATCTTGTTTGAAAAGTACATGAATTTGAAACAGACAAATGAACAGTCCAAAGAAATAAACTTAAGAAAAAAAAGAAAAGAGTTTAAGGTCTTTTTGTTTTGATGATACAAAGTGATTTTGCAAGACATTGCAAGAAGCAAATAAACACTGGAGATGATAGCACTAAGCATAGCAATAAGAGCAGAAATCATTAACTGAACTGCTATCAAACAAAGAATAAATTTCGTTAAGGTACTTAAAAAATGTTATTATACATTTATAAAAGCAACTCTAAAATAAACAAAGGATCTGGTATCTCAACATATATGAACATGCTCTGAAGCAGCTAAGCAATTAAGCACAAGGATTTCTTTTGCTGAAAGAGTTCCAAAGTAATTTTGTTTTTACAAGTATAAAATAACTTAAGATTAACCAATTTTTACAACTGTGTTTCAGTGTAATGTTTTATTTTAGTAAACAATAGAAGCAAAAAAAAATATTAACACTAAATAATCAGTGAGTCAACCAAAAAATTTTTTTTTTAAATTCAATATATATATATATATATATATAAAAAATCAAGTCAATTCTAATTGAATTTCTGCAAAGTAACTTTTGGAATAAGTTTTATTCATTTAGACAACTAATTTGTTTCTAACAGAATTAAATAAAATATATTGCATAAACTTTTCATAAAATATTTATGAAAATATTAAAGTATTAGCTAAATAATTTTTTTTTTTTTACATTAATTCAAATGACTTTTTTAAATTAATTGACTGCTATAAAAAGATTTTATAATGAACAAAACAACTTTCATTCATGTTATCATAGAATTTACATGCTTGTTGTTACTGGCAAAAATAGAGATATTGAAATCAGAATCATTTATGTTGGCTATATATGCCAAAACCCTATTAACATTTAAACAGTAAAAAATTTGGCAGAGAAAAATCTCCATAGCAGTAAACACTGAATAATAAGGAGTTAGTACTTTGAAAAGCAGTTTTAACTAATATACATATTTATTGGTTGGGTTGGAGGCTAAACTTAAATGAGTGATTTAATGCTGATATTTGGATTTGCTGTTTTAATTCTGATCTATTAAAACATTTTTAAATTCAGATAGTGTAAGAAATGAAATAACATCAACTAATTTATCAAAACAAATATAATATACAAGGAAATAATATAAATTTAATGTAGTTTAAGAGTAAGATAAGACATTTAGAATGGCTGAAATTTCTTTTTTTAAAGTTATCTTTATACTTTAATTGGGGAAAAATGAGTTCTTTATTGCAGTAAACATATAAACTTGGCAACAAATAGAAAAGGAAGTAAAATATTTATTTTAATATTTTATTCAGCTGGCAATCAAAAATTTAATTTCTTTAATAATAAATTAAATTTATTGTCTGCAAAAATAGAAAAAATACTTTGTACAGAGATGGAAATTTATATCCTGTCATTAATTAAAATATTTTTCTTTATTAAGAACAAAACTAAGTACACTCATTACCCATTTTTCCAATACTAAGAAAACACTGCTCTTGTAATTTCAAAGAATGATTTGATTTCAACATAAGATTTCGTAACAGCAGAGAAAAAAAAAACAAAAAAACTATCAATAAGTTTATCATAAATCCCAGTAATATATGCTATCAGTATTTCTGTGTGAGTGATCCCTGAAGTTTAAAGAGTTAGTGGTTCATGAAAACACTTATTATACAAGAGAACTAAACACCTATAATAAATTTTGAAACTGTCCCAGCTTGAGACTTTGACATTATGGTAAGCCTATATCTATTAAGAACAGGTAAACAAATTTCAATATCTATATCATAAGGTATAATAATAACTGACAAATTTGTTGCAATCATCTTTTTATTTTCTTATCATATTTTAGTAAGATATTCTAAAATTGACATGATGTAGATTGCAAACACCTATATAAACAGTAAGGATCTTTGAAAGAAAAATACCTTTAACTACAAATACATTAAGTTATTATCAAGAATATGATTCATTGAAAATTTATATAGTTTTCTCTAAATAATAATACATGCTTAAGTACCAATG
Organism: Acanthosepion lycidas; assembly: GCA_963932145.1. Lineage (NCBI taxonomy): Eukaryota > Metazoa > Mollusca > Cephalopoda > Sepiida > Sepiidae > Acanthosepion > Acanthosepion lycidas. Next base: position 57,443,670 of record OZ010571.1, on the reverse strand, counting down.
TATTGTGTAATATAAAAAGTGTGTGTGTGTAATATATATATATATATATATATATATATATTCACACACATGCGCATACATACATACACACAAATGTAAAAGAATGAAGTGTAAGATTTCAATGTTCAAAGCATTAATTTAAAATAGGGCTCAATACAAAATAGACCAATAAATATGTACAGTTTTGTGGTGGGTATGCACATGTTTTAATGTAACAGTGCATTTTATATATATATATATATATATATATATATATATAGTCTGCTCCAAAAATGTATACACACTTCAGGAAAGGAAAAACTTGTATAGCTCACAAGATTAGTACAAGTTACTTTTGGACTCCGCAATCACAAGAAATACTCAAAATGGTGGCCTTTAGCTCCCAGACATTAGTACAGCAAATTACTGCTTGGGCAACATTAGCCAAAATTTCCGGTGGTATTCCTGTACATGTATTTTCAATTTCTTGTCTAAGGGCCACCTATGTAGTCATTTTTCTGTGATACACAACATCCTACAGTAAACAGTGTCATTGCTATTTGCCAAAACTATGTAAGACAAGTTTTTCTTTTCCTGAAGTGTGTGTATATATATATATATATATATATATATATATATATATATTAGTTCACAAACACACATATTTGAAAAGCTACTATGATTTCAAATATAGTCAAAGCAATGTGAATAAAAAAAAAAACTGATTTACTTAAATAGAATCAGTAAACATATCAGAATTGGGTTATAAGTTACCTACAAATTAAAAGGCAGAACTTTATTGCACTATTTTGTTCCAAACTTCTCCCACTATAATAAGATGTACTTTATTATTTCTATGTGCAAATTGTGACCTACAACCCAACCAATTTGAAATACAGCTCTCACATTAGATATATTGAAAATTTATCTGGAAAAAAAGTCACATAATATAATTTATCTATTATAGTAAGAATTGATCAAGAGAAAGATAAAGAGACAACAATCAAAAATTATATTAAATTTTTTATCAAGTATACAGCAACAGTTATTTGCTAACATAGTTATAAGTATTTACATTGTTATCCTCACCTTCATTGCCATATTCATGATGTTTTCAGAGTGTACAACGACCAAAATGCCACAAATACGGCAACAAAGATGAGGACAACAGCCTGAACAATGTAAACAGTGTAAATAATTACAATAACTCATCTCAGAAATATAGATAGATATAGTGTTAAGTACTTTACTAATGTTTATTTTTAAATAAAACTATAGGTACATAACTCTCATTTACATTCTTGTTAAGTTACTCAAATAACTTGAATAGTAGATCATACAAAATTAATTAAGTACTCCTCTTATTTCATTCTACTTTTCAAAACATTCTGTAAAATCCTCCTTTGGCTTTAATAATATTAGGTTGGTGCAAAAATAATGACGTAACAATGTCGTTTTTTGACGTATTTTTTAACGTCAAAAACGACATTATTTTTGCACCAACCTAATAGCGGCTGCATTACATTTTCCTTAATTTCATTCACAGCATTTCAAAGGCAATTTTAACTTTGGAAAAAGCTAGAATACACAGGAAACTAAATTTGGACCTTACCTGGATTGATTAACCTAAGTGATATATTAGGTTGGTGCAAAAATAATGACGTAATGTTGTTTTTCGACGTACTTTTAACGTCAAAAAACGACATTATTTTTGCACTAACCTAATAATATTTAGTTAAAATACTCTCTGCACAAGATATAAAGAATCTACTTGTTTGGTCATTGTGAATACAACTATCACAATGCACAAGTTAACTTGATGGCATCTAACTGGTGACTGAGCAACCCACATGGGAGGGTGTTTGGATAGGCATAGTAGTAAGGTACTTATTGATTAGTTGCCAAGTTATATCAAAATGACTGGATACATGCTGAAAGATCTTTTTACATACCTAATACATTTAATGATTAATCTCTAACTAAATTGTACCTGTATATACTGTTCATATACTTTTATAATGTAGTTGAAGAGAGGGGATCTGGTACCAAAATTCTAGATATTATGAGGCCCACTATCATCGTGGTGTCTGTGGTGGTGTCTATTAAAATTTTGAAATTATTTCAGCAGGTGTTCTATTAGGTTGGTGCAAAAATAATGACGTAATAATGTTTTTTGACGTTAAAAAATACGTCAAAAACGACATTATTGCGTCATTATTTTTGCACCAACCTAATAAAATATCAAACTTTTCAATGTTTTTATTTTTGTTGTTAATGAAAATAAAAGAAAATAAATTCAATGTAAAAAATTAAATTAAAAAAAAATTCCTAAAAAGGTATCATACTATACCATTTGGTACCACTATTTTAGTACTAACTGAAAATTCAGAACCAAAAGACCACTTAATTGTTAGCCTACAGTGTCTAAGCTTATTTTCTTAAAGGGCTGTTGTAAGTACATGTAATGGAGAATCAGGATAACCCAGACCGACATTGACTACCTGCCCAGTATTGTTTGTATGAAAATTTTGTCAATGCCAACTATTTTAAACAGCTAATTGTTGGTAGTGGTTTCGGTGGGGGGTTTGGAGAATTGGGATCAGTACACCAGCTGCATGATTCTTCCATACAAAACATGCATATTGGATATGAAAATACAACCAAGTAAAAATACAGGTTATATTTAACTAAATTAGCTCCCCCAATATCAATATCAATTTCCAGACAGGGTGGTGGTATTATGAAATTTCTTTGAAAGTATTGATATAGTACCGGCCCTGCTAACCTGTATACATTCTTTTAGGGTGGCTGAAATGGGTTCATAACTGTAAGCCATATCATGACATCTAATAATGATTAGAGAATAATGAACAATTTGTGATAGAAAGATTCTGAGACAAGCAAGCAGATATCTTCTGAATTAACTAAAGAGGAAATATTACTTTGGTATTACATAATGTGAATCCTCAATCTCCCAGTGATTACATTACTGTTCTCAGACTGCAGCAACAAATGCACTTACAAATGTACTTACAAACACTGGGGAAATGTCTTGTGTAAACAACTGAAACATGATGAACAGGGAACATGAGACATAAATAGTCGTTTTGTAAGAATTTTCAATCACTTAAGTGAAGAACATTTAGCAAATTTGAGTCAATTTGTAATATATATATATATATATATATATATATATATATATATATGTATGTATGTATGTATGTATGTATGTATGTATGTGGGGAAATTTCATGACAGTAGCAAAATTTTGCTTGTGAAGTGTTTCATCCCTCATCGTACTAATTTTGTTATGTTGGTAGGACGACACGTGCGCATGGCAGAAGGGCGCTGGGAATTTTAGAAATTTTCTTTTTCAGCTGAATTCAAGTTTTTTTCTTTTTATCACTTTTGTAAGTAGGTATTCCATACTGTCATATCAGAAGTTCTGCCAGGAATGAGAAAATGTTGTAAGAGCCAGGGCACAAATTTACTGTAGTTGACCTTGCAATTAAGGCATTCTAGACATTTATGTCGTAGTGAATTATTTTCTCCTTTGATCATAGTAGCATTTTTTATGTCAAAGTTATGGTCAGTCACATTACAATAAGCAACCAATGCATTTGATGTATTATTTAAGAAAATGTCCCTTTTGTGTTCATATAATATTTTTAGATTCCTTGAGGTTTCTCCTATATATTTTTTGTGACAAATATTCCAGGCAATGGAAAAACTCCTCCTTCACTAAATTTCTCCTTAGCAGATCAACTAGACTAAGTGGAACACACAATAGAATTTAGATACGAAATGGAAGAACACAATTCCTTGCTCTTCCTAAATATCAAGCTACACTGTATTAGCAACAGTTTAAAACTGTGTCTGCTGGAAATCAACCAACAAAAACAACCTAATAAATTTGTATTCTCATCATAACAAAATAAAATCTAGCATAATCATCAGATTTTACCAAAGAGCTCTAAGAATATGCAGCTTGTATTATTTACATGAAGAAAAATACAATGAAAACACTTTAAACAATGTCTCCAGAACCCTAATTATTTTATATTCAATTTGAAACAAAAGGCCCACAAAATAAAAATTAAAAAAAAATCAATGGAGAAAATAATTCACTTAAAAATTAAAATAATAATGTATGATGTAAATGTTGAGAGAATCCTTAATCACAAGGTTATCTACAGTAAATTTGATCCCTGGCTCTTACATTTCACCATTCCTGGCAGATCTAATATCTTACAAAAGTGATGGAAAGAAAAAGAAAAAGACTAAAATGAATTTGGCTGTGTAAAAAAAAAAAAAAAAAAAAAATTCCCAGCACACTTCTGCTGTGAACATATGTAGTCTTACCAACATAACAAAATTAGTCCGATGAAGTCCCGAAAGATAAACTTTTTCACTTTCTTATAAAATTTCCCCAATACTGCTCTTGAGATCTGTGTGTGTTTCATTAAAGATGGCTGACAAAATACTGTGATTAAGCTTTTTATTTAATTTTTCTTTTGTTCATACAAGTGTTTTCCTTTCTGGACACAAAGTGTTTAAAAACTGCCTAAAAGTTCTTCATTTACGATTGCTTTCGACTATACTTTCAGCCATGTCAAGGATGATTTTAATTTACTTTTGAATGTGTTAGGTATCCAGAGTTATAGGGATGACCTAATGATAAAAAGCAAACACTCAATAACATTAAATATGAGCACACCACAATGTGTTGACCATGTTTGGAAAATAAAACGTCCCCATCCATCCATCCATACATAAACACAACCCATACATTCAGTTAAAAAACAAAAAACCAAAAACACTCCCCCCCAAAAAAAAACCCCACTTGTATGAACACAAGAAAAAAAAATAATAAAAAGCTTAATCACAGTACCATGTCAGTCATCTTTAATGAAACAGGTATAAAAGAGGGATTGTTGCTGCTTAAATACACAATATATATATTATATAATTACTTAAACATCATTTGCAGTGGATATTTATTTATTTTCAGCTATCGGCCTGAATATAAGAGAAATCTTATTAAAGAAAAATATGCAGAGAACACTTTTTTTTTTTTTTTAAATAAGAAATCTTGAATATTTAGTTCAGGCTGGTAGACAAAAAATAAATATACTGTTTAGTAAATAAATGAAGCAAATATGGGTATCCACTAAAAAATAATGTTTAATTAATAAAATCTGTTGGATTAATTAATAAATAAAAAATCTTTTAGAACACAAAAATACATAATCTGCACAGAGGAAACATGTAAAGCAGTTCTTAATAAATCTTCACATTGAAATATGTTCATTATATATATATATAAAAGAGATGATATATCTGAAAAGAAAATTATCACAATTTGATAAGAACATTTTATAAAGACTCAGCAAATTTAGTTAAGACAATTTTAGCAAATAAATTAATTCATCATGAAAAAATGTAAATGTGGTAGTTGCAATGAAAGATACAATTAAATAAATTTAAAATACCAGAAATAGTGTATCACTAAATTTAGCTGTAAAAATGTTAGAATTTGATATTGTGAGAATAATTATTACAGTTTGGCTACTTATAAAATTATCATTTAGTCTCTGAAATAACTATCCCAAGTATATCTTACATCTTATGAATGAAATCAGTTTTTCAGCATTTGAACAATATCTATTTTTTAGTTTGGAAGTGATGAGAAATGTTTGTACAAGTGACTATATTCATATCTGAATATTTTATTTAACCTTTGTTGCTTTTATGACAGCATTTTAACCCCGAGATATTTCATCTGGTTTTACATTTTCTTTCTGAAATTGGAAAATTTTAATTTATACTGAACTAATCCACGAAACTGAACTGCAATAATAATAAATTCAATATTTTACACCCGAAAATAAACTTGGTGTTAGAAAAGATCAAAAGAAATAAAATATTCATTATACCTCATGTCTGGATAGAGCCCAGTTTTAATTAGTAGAAATTAAGATTTATTAAGAAATTATCAACTAATTAAATCTATAACATCCATTAGTGTTTAATCCATTAGCAATCATCAATTTACTAAATTCTGGATATTGCCAATTCAGCATTTGAAACGAATTTTGTACACCAAACACTGATTTACTTCCCTTCCATACCACGTCGTTGTTGCCGTATTATTATTTATTATTACTTTTTATTTTTAGACTAATAATATAAACCGTTACTAATAAATGCGAAAATGAACAATATTCTCTTTCTTTATTTTAAAAAGCAATCTAATACTTCCTTTTTCAATGGACTTATACGTTAAAAATAATGCAGCTCTCATAAATACAACACCCAAATCGGGAAGTAAGTCTTAAAATTAAAAAATAATTAACATATAAATTGAAAAATTCACTACTGAACTGAAATAAATTATAATGTAAAATAAAAATTTTCGGCATGATTTTGATTACTGTCTTAAAAATCAGCTTACACACGCTGCTTTTCAAACTTATTATTTTAAAAGAATCGTTTTTTTGGTAACTTGTAGATTGTTTCTTTTGGTCAATAAAGTGTAAAAAAAAAAAAAAAAGAACAAAACAACTTAAAGTAAATATAGGATTGCAATTTCCAATGATGACAGTAATCATTAAAAATCGTAATAAAATGGAAATTATCATGATTTAAGAATAATGTATTGAAGTATTTTTAATTCAATGATTTCAATCTCATTCATTTGTTTTTATTTTTCCTAATCTGAAAAACTACTTAATTTAATTTTTTATAACTTCAACAAACGTAGTTCATATTCCGCTCTCGTCTGTTGTGTTCACATTTGCACTAATACCCTTAGTAAAGGCATGAATCCACCGTTTCTCCTCCTAGCTGCGAGTCAGAACAGGATAGACTGTGTTCTCAAGCCTTGGGTGGCAACCGGTCTAGAGAAGGAAGGCTCTGAAATTCAAATCATGGAAAAGGCACAGAAAACCATTAATTTCACTGACCCAAGAAGTCATGGCATTTTTAATTTACAGATTATAAAAGATCTGTGGAGAGCCATGATCGCCTACGTCCTGAAATGGGTAGTGGGATTAAAAATAATGATTCCAAAACAAATTACAAAACCAATATCCACCACCATTAAATTTTCTTTTGACTACCTCAGTGTCTATCAAAATTCAAAAGATTCTTACCAACTGATTGAAATATTTTTACTCAACTCTTGAAACATCATGATAAATTTCATAGCAAAATATCTTTTTAAAATACCTAATTAATATAGTGATTCATTAAAAAAAAAAAAGTAAGCAATTCTTTTTGGCATTTACAGACAGATGTAAAATTTAAAAAAAAGGATCTGAGAAAAGTCATTATTTAGGGGTTATACATTGAAACGTAGCAGGCAAATAAAATAACTGCTATAAAATGTTGATATCACATACCTTAGGACATTCTACATCCTTATCAGAAGATCCAAAAACTAAATTTTCTAAGTTTTTCACACGTTCTTCTAAAATGTCAATAGTAGCAGCCATTTTTATGAGTCAACTGAATACTCTAGAGTTACTTTTCCCTTGTTAATACTCTTGCATTTCAAAAAGTCATAAAAAGAATCTTAAAGTAAATTGACAAAAAAAGAACTTATACGCACCCTAAACAACTTATATAAAATAAGATCTTTAACATAGTGTAGTCATACGTAAATTTCAATATTGCTGAAAAAATTATTTTAAGTTCAAAATAATTATTTAATAATTTTATTATCAAATACGAAACTAAAGTATATTTTTAGTTAACTTACGATACTAACTGATATAATAATTCATTTTTATAATGACTGTAGTGTAAATATTTTATACAGATTTAGGAAATTTTAATAATTAAGTAAATATATTATTGCATTATTCAAAGAGTTAACTTTCGTATCTTACAAAAACAAAATGGTTGTCACTTGTCGTTTCTCGAATTGATTTGTGCAATATTGGTTACTTTACAGATTGATTGTTATCATGGCTTCTAAAAAAGATTCATTGAAAGAAACAGCAAAGCCTGTAAATGATAAGCCACCAGATAATGTCGAGAATCAGTTTGGAGAGGCTTCGTCTATCGATAAAGTTACTTTAAATAACACGGTAAGTTACCCACGTGTTTTGTTGGTATGGTTGCTCTGAAATTCAGGTTTTAGTGTTGAGATAAATGATTAACAGGAAAAATTATAAAGGTGAGAATATATTGTAGAGTCAAAGCAACGATAAGTAAAAACTATGATCAACATAACCAACAAACCTTTTTCATGAAAAATTATTGGTTTTTGTATTTAAAACCAGAAAACATTTGACTTAATTCAATTAATTGTTCAATTAGTGCTCCATACTTACGGCCTTGTGCTCTACAAGCTTAGCAAACCATAATTCTATTGGAGACATAGTACGTAATTGTATGTTCGAAAAACAGTTATCACTATATTTTTCTCTTCATAAAATAAAATTCAATCAAAGAATGCTCGAACAAATCTTTGGATTATGAAAGTTTTTTTTTCACACTTGGCAATTGAATCGGGCACTATTCATTTTTTTAACAAATCTAAACCGACAATAAACTCAACATTTTCCATATCTTGATTTTAAACTTTAAAATCCAGTTCTTTGAAAATTAGAGAAAAAAAAACAATGCAAACCTTTTTTTCTCGAATATTTACAAAAAAAAAAAAATGTGTCACCTTTTAAAAAAAATTTTATTTTTTATCTCTAGCTACTAAAAAAAATTCGCTAAAAACGAGCATACATGAAAAAAATACCTGAAACGTAATAAAAACAAAGTTTCATCGTCAAAATCTTTGTCTTATTAAGAAGAGAAAAGATCAAAGGATTTTTTGATGTAAAAATTTTCTTTTTAAATCCTTTTTAGAACCTTCGAAATTTTGGTTAAAAATCCTGTTTTTCCAGCGTAGACGTTTACCGTTTCACCATAAATAACATAACAGTAAACACTTGACTAAATGAAAATAAACAACTTTTTTTTTTTTTTTCCCAATATATCTTTAGAAATTAACATTCTTCTTTAGGTTGATATTCAGTGATTCACTTGTAAGAAAACTTGAGTTTATTAAGTATGAATTTAAACTTATTTTTTAAAAAGATAATGCTTTCAATTTTCAATAAAAATGAACCAACATAAGAAAATGTCATGTTTTTCATTTTTACAGATAATCTCTATGCGTTCTACAGTGAAGAAGTCCAAAATACGAATTCTTGCAAAATTGATTCGTCACATTAAACAATTAAAATCTAAAATGTAAGTAGTAGTCTTTGATTATTCATATTTTATTGCTGCCTTTTTGTTTGTGATTTTTTTAATTATTGAATTAAGAAAATAAAATTAAAACCCCTTAAGAATTACATGATTTTGGTTTTTGAAGTTACAAAACTGACATAATCTCGTTTTATTATTTTATATTTTAAAACTTTGAAAAAGAATATGAAGCTTGAAAAAGAATTAATTATCCATTGTAAATTTTGGCTACAATGAAATCACCTTAGTTGAGTGAATTTTTTCAGTGTGTAAAACTTCTGTTTTTTTGTATGTCTAAAAATAAAGTATGAACAATAACTATTATGACTGAGTAATATCAAAATAACTCGACTTTTAAAAGAAAGACTGCAGAATGATTAAATAAACTAGTGCCATTGCCATTTGATGCATGCTGTGCGTGTGTCTTAGTTGTAGTTTTTTTTTTTTCCTTTTTTAGAATATACCAAATCAAGATTTCTGATATAAATATCAGAAATCTACATTCCCTACCAATGGTTAAAAGGATTTTCTCATTTTGGTCACAATTATAAAGCATTTATCTTTTTACAAATACAAACATTTAAATCCTGTTAAAATAATTGGAATTTTCTTTAAATCTTCAATTTGCATGCTGGGTAGGATTGCAAGGTACTTTTTTGTTATTTTTGTACTTAGCTGTAAGGAGTGGATTCTACTCCTGGTGAGAGCTAGGTATGACGAGAGACTACATCTGGCAGCAAGGTCTCTGATTAGGAGATTGTAGGTTTTGATGTGCGTGGAACCACCTCTTAATATTCCAGGTCAATCCTGACCTGGTGTAGTAGTACCTGTTAGGGTCCCAGTTATGGATAAGCATGTATTAGAACCACTACTATAAAGTTTTACAAGTTCAAGGTTCTTGCTGGTGGATCTGAGCATACATCCCTTTCCTCACTTACACTGAATAACAAATCTTTTACATGACAAAGGAAGGAATTTGGAGTAATTATCTGTAGATCAGAATCATAGGAGCAATGGTAAGTAAGGGGTCTGGAATTTATTGCTATTTGTATGTCTGTAAGAGTAGTAAGTAATTCAAAATAGTCGACCTGAGATCTGCCGATGCTCTTGTATAGACATAACTTGATAGTTTTAATCATACTTTCCACACACCCTTCCAATCCAAGCAGAGTCCTGGGCATGACATTAAACTGCACCAGCTTCCTGAGCATGATGCTAAATTGCATCAGTGACTTGGGTATGACTTTTATCAGCTCTGATAGTAACATAAACATCGATTTACTAGGCATCATTGTGGGGATTTGTATCCCGGGGCTTCCAAAATCAGTTAATTTTAGGCTTTTTGTGGTATTGGCTCCTTGATTCTCAGCCCATGAAATTGTGTGAGAAAACAGGGGGAAAAGAAAAAAAAAAAACTTTTTGCAACACAAAAACGAACGCCTACTTGCGACACAACACTTTACGACAGCAAAACGGCACCCAAGACTGCTGCCGACGGATGGACGACCTACCGCAATGGCTTTTGTCGCCCAAGAAAAGACGCCAAACAATCCGCGTGTCTTCTTCTTGTAGTCCTCGGTCGAGTCCATTATGGTACTCCAAGGTGTGCCCGGCGACAACACAGTTCGAGGATGTTTCTGCGCATGCTCGTTACAGAAGTCATAGAACTTTGGACCCTGAATATGTTATAAGTTTAATTGTAAACTTACATTTTCATGTATCCATTCCTTTCTTTTGCAGGATAGGTTAGATTACTTAAGTTGAAGACTTACTTGTTGTCAGTAAGTTTCCTTTTATAAAAATTCAGAAAATGTACTTACTCGTTGATAGCAAGTTTAAAAATTTTGATTAAATTTGATCATAGGATTCTGTACACCCTATAAAGCTTCCAGAATCATAAGAATTTCAGTCTGGTATTGTCTCCTCATTTTAGGCCCTTGAAGTTGAAGAACTTTGGGCTTCAAATATGTGATCAATTTGATTTACTCTTTTAAAATAAGTTTAGTAGTAAAATTACATTATTATTTCTATATTTTTCCCAGGTGGAATTGGTTAGATTTATTCATGGGAAATTAAACCTTCTGTAAGACTTTTCTAAAACATTTCTAAAATAAATTTATTTCCAAAATAATTGGTTTTAATTAGATTAATTCATCCATATCTTACTCCGTGTGAGCATATTTGGGGGTGGAAAAAAATTTTTTTAATTTTGATTTTTTTCTGCAACAAACTGAAGTTCATTGCATCTTTCTTTGAGTGGAAAGTATTAGGATTTTATTTGAGAACCACTACTACAATGTTTTACAAGTTCACGCTCTAGCCTCTTTTCTGATTTTTGCCCCAACTTTTACCCCACTTTCAAATCTGGCTCACAAGCCTTTAATTCTTATCAGAGATAAGAATATATTTTCTAACGAATGAGAGGGCTGGGAAAGTGTATAGCAATTTTGGAGGGAAAAGTTCACAATATTTCTGAGCCTTCTAATCTTGATAAATATCGAGAATATGTGCCTCTTTGGCAGTGAGTATTAGGTTGGTGACAAAACATCAGTCATCTTCAGAACCTGTTTCAAGGAAGAAATCTACAAGCTAGGCTCTAAAGATGGAACATCAGCCATCTACTAAAAACTAATTGAGATCTGCTTCCTTGCACCTAGAAATTCCTGTCATTGGCCTATAAACTTACTCAACTGCAAACTACAGATCTTCTGATTTTTTTCCCCTCAACAAAAGCTCCAAGAAATCTATGTGAGTGTTAACCCCCTTAAGAACAATTTACTTGCTTCAAGAACTTCTAGCAATATTTTGAGCAAACCTTTATGTGAACACTTTTTCTTTCTTTAAGTTAAAGGAATTTTCTTCTTCCTTTCTTTCTCTTATATTTTGGGTATATGTTATACTGGAACATACCTATTCTATTGTCAATAGACTCTCCCACATATAATAAGTAGCAGTCGCCAAGGAGCTTAGTGAGTTGGTGAGTTAGTCGATGTCGGACATTAAAGTATCAGCCACCGCAACTAGATTACTGCATCATTAATTATCATATCAAGTTCCTAATGTTTTGTACGTCAAACCTTTTTAGGACCGTCTTAGTGAAATACAAGCCTCCACTGTGAAACTACTCTATAACAACTTTGGTGACGAAGGATTTGTTCTCATACGGAAAAAAAAATAATAATTGTTCGGCATATATACCACACTTGGCGACAAACGTATTCGAACTCATATGGAGGAAGAAAAACCTTTTTGTACTACATAACAATTTGGCGACATAGGGTTCGTTCTCATATGGAGGGGAAAAAAAAAATGTTTTTTTGATTCACTCTACAACACTTGATGACTACGATTCAAAACTCATACGGAGAAAGTGTACAACACTTGGTGACACACATTTGGATTCATATGGTGAAAAAAAAAAAAAAAAAAAATTCTGGAAATAACTGAGAAGAGGAAAGAGAAAAATTTACAAAATGATTCTTTCCCCGAGAATACAATATTCAATTGAAATATTCACGTACAGTCCAGATGAAGAGATAACTTTTGAAGAGTATTATAAAAAATATACGGATGTGTATAACGAGGACTGCCACACGTGGTCTGAAGGAAAGAAGGTTAGACTTCTTTTAAGCAAGTTAGGAACAGCTGAGCATAACAAATTGGTAAACTACATTTTACTGAAGGAAACTAACAAGTTGACTTTTACCGAGGGGGTAAATATATTAAGTGAATTATTTAGTAAAAAGACATCTTTGTTTCACAAGCGGTGGAAATGTTTGAGTCTGATGAAAGAGGATGAACAAGACTATATAACGTATGCAGCCAATGTGAATAAGCATTGTGAAGAATTCAAGCTAGCAGAGATAAGCGCTGACAACTTTAAGTGCTTAGTGTTTGTTCAAGGGCTGGTATCGGAAAGAGACGCAGAGTTGAGGAAATTGGTACAATCAAAATTGGAAAACAAACCAAGAATTTTGGTACAGAGTTTGGCAGAAGACTGCACAAGATATGTTAGCATAAAGAAAGACTCGAAAAAGATAGACCAGTCTGGCGTTTCATATGTAAAGAAAGTCAGTCTACCAAAAAGAATTCTAAAATTGCAGATTATCAAACAAAAAGTGAAATACCAGAGAAAAATAAACAAAAACTCCCGAAGCCATGTTTTGCTTGCGGTGAACTTCACTGGTATAGATATTGCAATTTTAGGAATAAAAAATGTTTCAACTGTAAAAGAGTGGGTCATAAAAGCTTGCACTGCAGGTCAAAAAATAAAGACAATAAGAAAATTAAAATCCGACGAGGTGAACAATGGAATAAACAGAAAATTTGTTACCGTCGAAATAAGGAATAAAAAAATAAAAATGCAACTCGACACTGGTTTCGACCTATCTATCATAAATTTGCATACGTGGAAGAAGTTGGGTAAACCAACTTTAACGAAAACAAATAAAATCGTGAGGTCAGTGATGGGAGAAAAAATACAATTTATTGGAGAATTTGTTACAAATGTCACGTTAAATAAAAAAACGCGAAAAGCTAAATTATTTGTCATAGAAAATACCATGAACTTACTTGGTACAGATTGGATAACAGAATTCCAATTATGGGATCTACCAATAAATTCTTTCTGTTACAAGGTAGATTTTTTTAAACTACAAAGCCCAAAAATTAGTAAAGAAACTTAAGGGAACATTTCCTACTGTTTTTTCTCCAGGTTTGGGATGAAGGCAAAATTACAACCAAAACAAAATGTTCAGGCGGTATTCAAAAAGAAAAAGGAATGTGCTGTTTGCTTCAATTGAACAGATAGATAAAGAACTGGACAGATTAGTGAAAACCGGTGTATTTAAAAAAAGTTGAATGGGTAACACCAACTATATATGTGAAAAACAAGCTCCAGAAAGGAAAAGATGAAATCGACACCGAGAAAAACTGGGGATCGAGTTACGTGCAGCCAAGGACATGCAGTATTATTAAAATGATTTAAGTCAACAAGAAGAACCTACAGAAACCGAGTCCATCTTTAAGAAGCTCAAAGCAGAAGGTTGTTTCTGGTAACATTATGGAGATATAAAAAAAAAATAAAATAGAAAAGCGGATTGGCTATATGATGTACTTGGTGAAAAGGGAAAAACTCACGTGCAGTAACCAGATCAGACGTGGTTGACAGCAGTCCCGCGGAGAGAAAAAAAAAACGCTGATGGAGGTGATTTTCAATACGTTTGATCTAACAATGCCTGCAATAATTTTACCTGAGGTACGCCGATCCAGAAGAAAAAAAGGCAACTGATCATTTAAAAATGGATCAAAAAACGTAGGAAATATGCTACGATGTTGCTAAAAAAAAAAAAAAAAAAAAAAAATTTTTTTGTTGTTTTTTCTTCATATTTTCTGTAAAAAAAATGAAAAATAAAGAAAACTTTTTACTCCTTTGGAGTAAAGTTTTTGGGGGGATGTTATACTGGAACATACCTATTCTATTGTCAATAGACTCTCCCACATATAATAAGTAGTAGCAGTCGCCAGGGAGCTCAGTGAGTTGGTGAGTCAGTCAATGTCGGACATTAAAGTATCAGCCACCACAACTAGATTGCTGTGTCATTAACTATTATATCAAGTTCCTAATGTTTTGTACGTCAAACCTTTTTAGGACCGACTTAGTGAAATACAAGCCTCCACTGTGAAACTACTCTATAACAGTATATCACTTTGCCATTTTTTTGTGTATGTAAATAAACATTTTCTTCTTTCATTCTTACACCCTGAGCAGGTGTTTGAGTCTTTACTCTTCTGCCCAAAAGAGAGAATTGTCTGCTCTAAACTTTTAAGCTGTTGTTTACTTTTATTGATTCTGTCAACTTTAATCTTAACCCTTTCATGTAGGAAAGCCAAGACAAATTTCCCACACGTTTTTTTTTTTTTTTTTTTTTTTTTTTTTTAACTGCTAAATGAATCTTTGGGATAGTATATTTTTACCCATCTGTATTTGTGAAAAAAGTTGGAAAATTAATTTAAAAAGTAGTGACAGATAACCAGCAAGTATCAAAAAATTACTAGCAATGCATATTTTACAGTAGAATTACCAATAACACATTTTATTTGTAGTTGAAGGCATACAATTAAATTCAAAATATATTTAGTTGAAGCCATAAAATTGTGTTCAAAATATTTAGATTTCAGCATTATATTTTTGAATGTGTTGCTAAAAAAAATCAACCAACATCTACTCCTGGTTTTAAATTTGTATTTTTTTTCACTTAGACTAGTTATCAAATAAAGCTAAGAAGCCTGGTCTGTCATTCTATTTTACCCATAGCTGTGGGGAGGGGGTAGACGAGACAGATTCAGGCCTTTCCCAAGGACAATATGAACACAAACCGTCTTAGCTGAAATTTGAACCTAGTTTGCCAGTTTTATTTTTTATACTGTTAACCATTAAGCCATCTGCATATCTTCATAAAACTAAAGTTTTAGATAAAATCAAAAATGATTCATTCTTAGACTGAGATATTTAGGTAATTAATACAAACTGATAATTGTTGCCATGCTATCATATAATTATTTATTTAAATTTTAGAAATGAAAAACCAATTAATACAGAAAAGAATAAAAGAAAACTTGCAAACTTACTTGAAGAAATGAAAATAATCAAGGTAAGTTGGTTCTTGTTATTTGTGTCATGTTTTCATTGTTATCTTTATGAAATTAGCTGTAAGTTATGAGTGAAAACCTGACACTGTTTTCTTAATGTATTATCAGACAACTCTACCACAGTTCAAATCTTTTTCGTATCTATTTCTCTCATCATCTGCTTACAAAAAATACTTAGAGTACATTATTAAACTTTATCAAAATTAAGTTGATTATGAGAATATAAGTTTTTTGCTGCCATTGCATATACATTTAAAATAGTTATAAGAAAATGGTTTATCCAAGTACTCATTTGGCTAATTTCTTCTTTGTCAATCAGCAGAACATATTAGTGACAAGACATTTTGTTAAGGTATGTGATGATGAGATAGTTAAATGTTCATGCTCATCACCAACACATCAATGATCAATATCAACAGTGACCAACACACTGATGGGTAATACCAATAGTTACCACAAGAATTCATCCTAGTAGCTACTGCTTAGCACTGAAATATAACAGTTTATATAGACCCCAAAGATGCTCATGATTGATCAGGCCAATTTCTATTGAGTCATGATTTGGGTTTCATATTTTGGTAGAGAATACACGCAACCTATGAGCATTTCATTTGACAAGAAAAGTAACTACCATATTTGAGTAGATGCTCTGTTTTTATTATTAAACAGTATATTTATTTATTTATTTATTTATATCTACCAGCCTGAATATTCGAGAAATCTTGTTAGAAAAATATGCGCCCTCTGGCAGGATCTGAACCTGTGTCCCTTAGGGGAAACCATCTTGACCTCTCAGCCAGATAGGACCTCCTGATCAGATAAAGCAAGAATAGTACTTTTGAAAACACATCTTTCCCGATTCTCGAAATATACATATCTGCTCTGTTTTGTATCCTAATGTAAACAAAGACAATTTTTTAGGAAATGGATTAGATCCGACATTTTTAATTTATTTGTTCTTATTTTGAATGAATACCTATATTTGAGTAGATGTTCTGTTTTTATTAAACAGTATATTTATTTACATCTACCAGCCTGAATATCTGCGGAATCTTGTTAGAAAAATATGTACCCACTGGCGTATTGTTTGATCAAGAGATACTATATGGCTGAGAGGTCGAGGCAAGTCAAATCTAATGATGGTCTCACCTAGGGGATGTAGGTTTGAATCCTGCCAGATGGTGCATATTTTTCTAACACAATTTCTCAAATATTCAGGCCATTAGATGTAAAATAAATGTTTAATAATAAAAACAGAACATTTACTCAAATATGAGTATCCATTAAAAATATTGTTTAAACAAATTATAATTGTTGGATTTAATCCATTTCCTAAAATATATATATATATATATATATATGTGTGCATATTTAGCCAGCAAGTATTAATCGAAACATTTGATTAAAAAGAACTGATAAACAAGGTCTGTCTGATTTTTTTTTATTGCATTTTGCCAATTTTCAGGTAAGGTGTTGAGTATTGCACTCAAAGTTGTGAATAAACTGTTCAGGGCTTATAAATCTCCCTATGTAAAAATAATGTTGTCTGTGAATTCTCATACCCCCTGGGAGATTGCATCTCCAAAATTAATAATCAAAAAAACTGCATTAAATACTTACATTGAGCACACATGTACCATGTTCTCTTGCAGATTGACCTGTCACCTGTCAAAACTCAGTGTAATATGTGCACACATCATTCAGCACACCATGCACAACCAAAGTACAACTAACAAAATAAGACAATACTAGTAGATAACATGAAAATACTCTACAACACTCAATGTAAGGAAAGATCAAAACTGTAGAAGCTATTATTATACAAAATAAGCAGCCTCCATTAATAAAATATCATTCACTACAGGAGACTGTTTCTTGAAGTGCATATGATATAATTAATGTACACACATATTTTAGCAGCATTAAAATAAATAAATTGCATTTTTTTATGCAAGCTTGTTCCTAATAGCCATTACACATGAAATCACCCTAGACCATTTCAAACGTCCAACTTCTCAAAGAATATCAGGATGCAGACAAAGGAATTCTATCACACAGACACTACATCAGTTTTTGATAATGAAAGTCAAAAGTACTTGAACAAAAATAACTGAACTTCGGACAATTTATCCACAAATTCAAGGGCAATACTTGGCACCTTATCCCAAAATTGGAAAAATACACTAAAAATTAAACAGACCTTGTTGGTTCTTTTTAGTCAAACTTGTTTGGAGATATATATATAATTTTCATAATTCACTTTTTCTTTTTTTTAATCCATGCATTTTTTCATATATATAGATATAGGTCTGCTCTACTTTTGTATTGAGCACTTTTTTAGTTAGTTGATTACTCGTATTGGGTTTTTTTTCTTTGGGCTTTGGACCTTCATGCTGTATGATTATTTTCGACAGATGTTCATGTTCCTAGCTCTTTCTTTTTTTAAAACCTTTTTTCTTTTGAAATTGATTTGATCATTAGCAAATCAAGAAACCAAAGGTTTTCCGAGACAAGTGTAGTTACCTATATATATATATATGTATATATATATTTATTTACTTATAATTTAATCATTTTTTAAAATTTTATTTGTAATAAATTAATTTTTTACGAATTTATTTATTTTCCCCATAAATAAATGTACTTCTCCACTGTCTTAACAGTAGATTACAAATATTGACAAATTACAGCAGAGTCCGTTTCCAATTTGTGCCTGACAAATGTATGTATGAAATTCAAAGTTGCACCAAATGGTGATGAAAAAATGTATATTTATTCTTATATATAATTATTTAATCGGGTCAATTTTCTAAGCATTAAGTTGAAAAAAAAAAGAAAAGATGTATGAAGAGATAATTAAATTGTATAAATGTACATTTTATAGAATAACTAAATTGTTTTTTTTCCTTGTAGGCTTTAAAGCCAGACACAGTATCAAGATTTGTATTGGGTAATACCTTTACTTTTGTAGAGCTTAATAACAAGGTAAGTACAATGTTCTGTATGGCTGCAATTGTTTTTCCAATATCTTATGTGTTTGTTTTAATGTGGATAACTGTAGAAATATAATTCCATTTGTATCTAACCTTTTATTAAATCCACTGAAATAAATTCTGACATTTATTTTGTAATTAGAGTGATGCAAATAATTTCCAGCATTTTTTTTTTTTTTTTTTTTTTTTTAACAAAATCATATAAATTCATAGCATCAATATTCAGTCATTAAAAATTTTCTACAACTTTATACCAGTTGTTCCCCAACTTTTTTTCTCTGGCCTGCATTTTCTGAATGAAAATTTTCTCATGCATCACCAAATTTTATGTGATAAAAGTACATTTAAAAATGAAAAGTGAGAGGGTTAATAGGAGATAACAATGGATTCAAAGTCAGGACATTATCATTGATAACTCTCTCCTTCAATTTGCAAACCCTAGTTACTATATTAATACTTGGTATAATACAAAAATATCTCAATAATCAATTATAACTATTTATACTGGGACTCATGTCTGCAATTACAAGTAATCCATAATATTTTAAATTTTGAAATCACTTATTTTTAGCATATGAATTTTTTAAATCAGTTTTTAAATCTTTAATTGTTTTTCAATCATTCTGCCTCACCTGCTATCTTCTTCCACCACACATATGAAGCATGCCACACCATTTGGGAACCACTGCTTTATACCATTTTTCAGATAAATTGTACATTCCTTCATAAGAATTGATTCTGGTTTTCCATTCTGTGAATCCTTGAAAGAGTTTTCATTGGAGCCACTAATCAGACAAGAAATTGTTGTATAAAGTAAAACAAGTGATAGCCTGAAGGTGACTGGTGTGTGGGAATATTTTTCATGTAGAAGAATTTCCCATCCCAACTCCTTGAGTGTTTGTTGCATTTATAACATGTAAAATCATTGCTGTCATGTAGCAACATCGTCTGTCATGTATATTGCCCAGGAAAAGATTTTCTCATTCAAATGAGTTCATTGCTCATTGTAACATTAAACCAGTAATTCTTCATAGTTAGACTTTTGGGATGATAGGCATTGATGGATTTTATGTATTAGGTTGGTGCAAAAATAATGTTGTTTTCTCACATATTAACTTATGTGAGAAAACGACATTATTTTGGCACCAACCTAATAGAAACATGTAATACCAGATTATTTTAATTTTGATAATTAATACCTAATTTTATGGTGACTATTAATGAGTTGACTAAAAACTTTGACTACACTCGGATGCTGAGAGCTATACTTCTCTTGGCGACAACATCCAACTAAATTACAGCTCTATGAACCCATCCCTGATATTTCTACAATCTTACATGAACGCAGAATGCACTTTGCTGGACACTGCTGGCAAGCAAAATATAAACTTGCGAGTGATCTACTGCTCTGGACACATAGCCATAGCAGAAGATGGATCAGTTGTCCAGCAATCATCTACATTGATCAACTATGTTATAACACAGAATATCACCAAACTTGAACCTTGATGCAGGACTGTGACGGATGGCGTGATAGACTCATGAATGTCCAAGCTAGCTCAATTGAATGGATTAAACAGTAGATTAATCTGTAGATTCCTGCAATATAGCAAAAAAGTTGTAGATTAGGGGATGGTCTTGGTATCTGACCTTCCCATTAAGGCAGGATGTGACATAAGGTTATTTTGATGCATATGGGCCAAGGGCAAATTGCCCAGTTCCTGCGACTAATGTCATGCTGGCATTGATATTACATGAGGAAGGTGTTACTGCAGTGTCAGAATCCCTGGAACTGGGTACCTTCTCTCATCTCAAATGAGGAGGGAACAAATACTACACTTGGTATTTTCATGGTGACAGGATAAGGCCAGTTAAAAATGGGGAGCCCAAGTGTGTGCACCTAGGTTAAGGCCAACAACTGCCCAGTCCCCGCAACCAACATTGCACTGGCGTCAACATTCCATTGACTCTCCTGCTGCAGGGTTAGAATCCCAGGACCAGGCATCTCTCATTTATTTGTTGTTTCTGTCTTTGGACAGAAACACAATTGAGAGATAAAACGTAGTTTATCTGCCTGAAGGCAGATTGTATTTACTTGTTGACCCACACTGGCTGGATGTGACATAAGGCCAGTTTAATGTGGGAAGCCCAAGTGCATGCATCTGGGCCAGATCCCAAAATAGCCCATCCCCTGCAACTATTGGTTGCACTGGCATCAGTATTACTACCAATCCTCCCTCTTTAGTGCAATGAAGGAGGTACTGCTGTGAGCATCTGTTCTTTGAGATCAGACACCTCAATAATATTTTCAATTGCACTCTGCCCGACTACAAAGGCACAACTGAATTGTGCTCTGTTTGGACAGAAACACAACTGAGAGATAGTATGTAATTTGTCTGAGGGCTGATGCTACATTTTTGATCGCAGCCCGAAGGTCAAGGTTAGCCAATACTCTTTTGTCTAGTTTTCAGGTATAAAGAAAAAAACATGGCAACTTGATTGCTCTGACTTTATTCATTTGGATATAGGATGGAGAGAAAGAGTTTGAATAAGTAATGCAGTTTTCTTTTCTCATTTCATATGACCACTTTTGAGCACACAGAGAGGCAACTGCTTGGTTGAGAATGATGCTCTTTGAATGCTTGCCATCCGGTTAGCCACTTTGTACATATTTCATAGTCAAAGCTCTGTGATCATGACATATCCTTTAGTCATTTGACCACTTTACATTCTTTGCCTTCATTCAATCATGTGTGTTTTCGATACGTCTCTTGTAGCCATGATGCTGAATATATTAGGTTGGTGCAAAAATAATGTCGTTTTCTCACATGTGAGAAAACGACATTATTTTTGCACCAACCTAATATTAAATTCCACTCCGGTCAAGATGTTAACTGTTATTATTCTGTATGTAACTTAATTTGCTGTACAAAAAGTTTATCCTGCCACTGAAGGTGACTCTGATCCCTGAACAATAATGTGCTTGAATTTCATAGTTGTGCTGTCATATCCTGCTGTGGTAACAAAAAACAACTTAGATTGAAATTATCAATAAGGGTACTGTAATTGAGAGGCCTTGAAAAAGAATGCATTGGAAAAGGAAGTATTATTAATAATGTAGTGGTAAAGGTTAAAGGTCATTCTGAATGTAGCCACTCATTTTTTTCTTTTGATTGTTGTAATAAGTCAATTTTTTATTGCCACTGACTTTCTTGTAAGAAAAGTAACCAGTTTTTAAATGTTGACAATGTACATTACTCATGTGTTCATATTGAACCCATTTTCCTTGCCAATTTTCCTGAGGCTCAATCTCATTTTGTCTAGCCAATTTTATTGGATGATGTCATATTCATGCATTTTCCGTTAAGCACTGGTTCTAATTCCATGCATTCAATATAACTACCATGTATAAAATCTTATGTAATTTTTTTTTTATTATTGTATATTTATATATATCTTTGGTTTTGTTTAGGGTTTTCAATCGACAGAGGCTCGTGCACTTGCTCGGTTTTCTGATGAAAACTTGCTTCAGGATAGTGTGAAAAGATTCCGTGCTGAACATTCTGACTGGAAATCTTTGGCAGCCTTTGTACAGACACAGAGTTCAGGTCGGCATATCAAAAAAAAGAAAAAGAACAAAAGTAACAAGATAAAAAAAGAAGAGACAAAAACTAATATAAAGGCTAAGCAGATAATGGTGTCCACTTTTCTTCATGGAAAAGTGAATAATATGAACTCTGACAAAGAGGCATTAAACTCAGAATCAGACATAAGCGCTTCCCATGTGACTAATGCAAAATCTTCACAGAAGCAGAAGGGAATGATTCCAAATAAAAATGAAGAACCTATTTGCAAAGATCTTCATCTCCAACCAATAGACTCTGAGATTTATTCCAATCAAGAGAAATCTGACTTGGATTTCTGTTCTGAAACTGATCCTCCAAATTTAAACAAAGAAATTCAAAATTCAAAGCAAAATCATAAAACCCCCAATACAAAGAGTACAGTCACTAAATTAAAGAATTCTGATAAAGAGCCATCTGTTGAGAAGCAACAAGCTGAAAACTCTTCACAAAATGCTGCAAAAATGGTTGTCAAAAAAATAAACCTGCATAATTTTGAGGATGATATTTCAATTGATACAGAACCAGCAACAGAAAATTCAAAGGAGAAATTATTTAGAAATGACAATAAACAAAGCAAAGAAAGTGAATTCTTTTTTTTCAGTGGCCAAGAGTCATCTGTCAAGGTTCCAGAAGAAGAGAATAAATTGGAAAAGGTGGATCAGAAGAATGATGATGAACCTGAGTTCACAGTATCTGGCAATCACTCAATGTTTTTGTCATTGTCAGGCAGTGATGTACAATCTTTTAGAGATGGAAGGTAAGTTATGTATATTATTTTTAAAATTTGAGAATATTTCAGGAGTTTAATTCAAACCATTTTATTGACCATTACCCTTTCAGTTTTTGAATACATATCAACCATTTATTTTGATTACTTTGGAACAGGGTCTTTTAGGTAATAATTACAAACTGATTAAGGAAAATATATAAAAATTGGAACATTTTATATTCATTGTTATATTATTTCATTCAATATTATAAACAGTTTTATTATATTAGTATGAAATTTATTGTCATGAAATTTACTTTTTAATTCATTATGAATAAAGTACTTATTATCAAATGGTTACTGGTATAAAACTCAATTAGTAGGGATCAATTAATGCCAGTATCTGTTTAATAACATGTACCTATAATAAATGGTTTGAATTACTTACATAGTACGTTACTGGTTGAAGTTAAGTTATTGAAGTGGCTGAATTTTGAGTAGATAAAGCAAATAGTAATGTTTTGATGAAATCATTGAAGACTTTCTTTTTTTTTTTTTTTTTTTTTGCTTTTTGTTTTGTTTGTCTTTAACAAAACAAAAATTTATTTTAAAATTATTCAAATATATTACATAGAATTATTAACTCACAGTACCCATAAAAATTTAATTGTTTCCATATTTGAATTTTCTGATGAATCACAATTTTTTGAGACAAGCTCCTTGTGAGTTCTATGACTAAAAAATACTTGTGGGAATTTCCTTATTGTTAAATATTTGAGCTTAACAACTTTAAGGAAATATTCCAATAACAATCATAAATATGAATGCAAGTCATTATTTAAAGAAGTAAGAGGGTACAAATGAAAAGATTCAGAATTGACAAGGTTTTCCATTTCACTGAAGCAGAGGTTAATTACATAAGAGCATTATCACCCCCTCTTTTTCTTATTATGTATGCTTTCTTCTTTTTTCTTTTTTTTTTTCTTTTCACTAAAACCAAAGTGTCTCTGATCTATCTGTCCCTTCCAACTTTTCTCTCAATCAAAATTGAATGGTCCATTATTTATCTGAGGTAATGGCAGGGAGTAACACATGTGCTAACTGATGGAGGAACAAGTAATTTGATTTTTTTTTTCTTTTTTTATTCATCTTGTCATCATCTTATTTTTGTTGCTTTTTTTTTTTTTTTTTTTTTTTTTTTTTTTCACAACAGTCAGGTGATTATTTCCCTGGCCATTAAGTAAACAGTATGGATTAGAAATAAAGTAAGCTTCCTCTGAGATTTGAATTCTTGTTTTTTTTGTTCCTTGGGAGCTGTGACAGTTGTGATAAGTCAACAAAAATGAGATGATGCAAACACTAATCCAAAATTAATGACAAGGCTTCATTTTAGATAATTGAAGATTATTATGTCAGAAATTTAATATATATTTTTTTCAAATTGGAAAATATTCTTATTTATGGGAAATTTCAATTGTTTTACTTATCCTTGTTTACTTGCCTTTCTGATAAATCTGTGGTTATTTCCTGTTGTATTGTTTTTTTAATCATTTCACCCCAAGGTGATAATGCCACTAAAGATGCAAAGGAGTGAAAGAGAATGAGAAGACTTTAGAAGGAACTGGAAACTCAATCCGAAACTGAAAACTAAAGATAAATCTCTACTCCTGCTGAAAGGATAAGGGAAAGTGTGGATTGCATGATAGACAAACCTATCTACACCCTATTGATGGGGGGTGGGTGGGAGGAATAAATAGTAAATAAAATTTCAGCGTTTCAGTGGAGACATCAGAAATATAGTGTCAGAGTAGATTTTATAAGGAACCAGAAACCCAATCCTGAACAAGAAACAAAGGATAAACCTCTACTCCTGTTCAAAAGAACAGTGACAAGCATGAATGATAGGCCAATCTATTTACTTTGTCATGTGGATCTTGATTTGTAGGACCATAATCACTTTCTGCACCTTTTACATTTATGATCAAAACTTCAGGTTTTGCCAGTTTTACATGCTATCAATTTCTTTTTTCTATATCTTCTTGATTTGACTAAAAACATGTTCGATCACCCATATTCTCCACTCATCAGTTTTTATTGACATTTTCTTTTTTTCTATATATTGTGATCATTTTGCTTATCTATCTATCTATATATATATATATATATATATATATATATATATATATATATATATATATATATATATATATATCCCATATGAAAACTTGGAAATTTTCAAACATTTTAAGTGAAATTTTCATTTTCTGAAATTATAGTTTATAATTTAGATATAAAAAATGGTGGCAGTTTAAACTGGCACTAGAATGATATGGGTTAATGGTAAGCTATTACCATCAGAATCATTTTACTTGGAACACATTTTAACCCCAGTATTATTATCTAAACATTTTTTTTTAAACTTGTATAGTAAACTTGTATATTTTTCAATGTTAATCAGGTTGGTCTTTGCTGACAAATTGTTTATTAAAAAATCTATTGTGAATAATATTCTTAGTGATTTGTTACTATTTGTGTATCTTTTAGTGGGAGAAGAGGACGAATGAATTCCCATTCTCCTTATTCTGAGTTCAGAAGACAGAAACCCAACTCTCAAGGACATCAGAATTCTGGTTATCGAAATTTTATACAAGGACGTTTTTCAAATAGAGGAAGAGAAAAACCATCTACATATCCCCTAACAAAAACATTTAAAGAATCAAAGGACACTACATTAAAGAATACACCAAAGCAAAAACTCTTGGACAAAAGCAGTAAGTCTTTTATTTAATTTTTTTATGTAAATTAGATTTTTTTTTTTTTCTTTACATGTATGAATTTCATAGGTTTTACAGCATTTCAATGTCAATACTTGAGTTGAAAAAGCTGATTTTTAATCTTGAATTTTAATCATACTTGATAATGCTGGTTCTATTTAAAAAAAAAAAAATACTAAAGTTATTTTGTCACTTTTCATAATCATTTGCGGTAATCTAAGAGATAACTTGTTTTGTATTATTTGTTATTATTAATATTACTTTTTTACATTTTGCTATGATAAAGTAGAAAATAATGAAGCTGAATATTTACATAGTCCATTAAGTTTACACATGCTCTACTTAAAAGTTGAGAGGCTTATGGCCACATCATGTTGGAATACTGGTTCCCATATGACCACCAAAGTTAACCAACACCGAGCCTAGTCAGTACCCACATGGGTGACTGCTCAGGGATATCAGGTGCTGTAAACTTGGATGTACAGGTGATGTAATGGATAATGGCTCAGAATTATAAATCGGAGCTGAGTTTCAATTCCATTTGAGTTTATATTTACTCACACTTAAATACCTTTGGGGAAAGGTATGAATCTACCTATTCCCCACCCGGCCACAGGTTAATTAGCAAGATTTGTATCATTAAATTATTATCTCAAAAAAGAAAAACTTTTTACAATCTAAAAATATTTTCTGGCTTTACATAACCTGCAAAGGGTTGATAAACTGTAAAAAAATGAATGAATCAACCAAAAGTTGTGTGAATGAAATTAAAAAATTACTAAGACAAATTGATATAAACATTTGATATTAAAAGAAAATGATAAATTCAACAGCTTGTCCACTACAAGATTTGAACCTGTTTAATTATTATTTGAGTTAGATCGATTGAATAAGCCGTTTTTTACTTAAATTTCTAAAACCTATATGAATTCTGGTGTAATTTTAAGACAATAAAAAATGCATTGAATCTTTAGAATATTAACATATGCAAAATAATTTATGAATATTTGCTATTTTCATAAATGTAGCAATTTTAGAAAATATATGACTGCTGAGTGGGGAACAAGATCATTTTAGTTTAACATTTTCAAAAACAAAATATCTCAGTGTATATCTGTTCTTACAATGCTGAAAATATGTTATTACTTTTGGTTTGCTTTTTGGCAAATGGCATCATGCTATCTACTTGGATGTGGCTCAAAAGAAATTTCTTTATCCTGGATCCTCTGGCAATGAGCCAGATAAATTTAAGCTAGTATAAGTAATGATTGTCCTGGAAATGCTGACAAGATATTTTGCTAATATGATGACATGTAAAAACATTCCAATGCCAAGTGGTTAACAAATAAATGAAAGCAACAAAACCATTATTTAATTTTCTTTTTTTTTTCCAAACAAGTATTGCAGAGGGAAAAAAAGTTGCCCCTATAATGTAGCAATATTTTCATTCTCCAAAATTATTAGAAAATTAAATAAGAATTCTCCACTTGTTCCATTGCTCACAAAAGTTGGAGAAATGAAACTAATGAAAAAGCTTATACAAAAAAAACTTTGGTAATTTTTTTTATGTATCTACTAAAATAAAATTTGGAATAGAAACTAGTATGTAAATTATAGCTACTAAACTTATTAATATGATAATTAAAGCCAAGCAGATATGGTATTTCTTTATTTTTTCTTAGGATTTCTCAAATGTATTTTCATTTTTGTATTTCTAAGTCTTCATAGAAAACATCTTGAGATGTCTTGTATGTTTTTTTTAAGCTTATGTAATGTTTTACGTTATTTTTTGATTATTTTAGCCTTACTGAAAGTTTTTTTTTAGTTCTGGTGGTTTGGGTTCTCTATATCTAGGATTTAAAGCATCATAATCATCAACCTTTGAACTTCAAGGGGAAAAATCACCACCTGTAGAATAATATTTGGGGCAGTACACAGTATCTGTTTCATTTCCTTCTACTTCCTAAATTTTGCAAGCAACTTCCTGTGGTATTGAAACACAGTTTAAAATAATGCCTCAAAATTGCCAGAATCTCAATACTTTTATCTGCCATTATAGCATTTGATATGAAAGGTGCAGCAGAATAGTCTTCTTAATAATAATAATATGGTGAAGTCATAGGATAATCTTTAGATTTGTACATGAAATAAGCTTTGATTTGTGTAAAAAAAAAAAAAAAAAAACTTTTGATATACCCCAATATAATGACACCCATATCTAAAGGCAAGCAAACAAGATATTTACCTTTTCAGAGAAAATTATTGGAATTGTTAAAACTTAGGAAAATCTACGGTGGCTAAATTTGTTCATAGATTTTTAAAATTATGGTTTTAATTTGCAGTATAGACAATTAGATAAGTCTTAATCCTTGGATATAACTGACGTTATCAGGATTTAACTTGATCCCCGTACTTTTTATCTTCTATTAAGATGGATTGTTTTTCTATAACAAATAAATATTTGTCCCGAAAGCCAGTTCCTGTGAATATTGCTATAAATCTGGTAGAAAACCCAACCATTCAATCTTAATTTTGTCATAAATATTTTAAGGATGAAAATCTGAATTTTTTTTTTATATTTTTGCTTTGAAATATGGAATTTTATTTTAACTTTTTTTTAATCTAATTGTTTTTGTTTTTATTAAAGATTTTAGTGATGAGAAACTGCATCCATCATGGGAAGCCAGCCGCAAACGGAAAGAACAGGCAGCCAGCATCTTTGTTTTTCAAGGGAAAAAAGTTAAATTTGATGATTAAAATTTTATTTAACAAAATGGTTCTTTGCTTCCATTATTTTTTGAAAAGTTTCTATTTTTTCCATCAAAATATGGAAGATATGATCATTTAGATAACAATAAAGGATTAAGAAACAATAAAGATATAAAAATTGGAACAATTTACATTGTTAAATTCGTATTAACTTTATATTATGAAAAATTAATGCAAAATGTAAATTTTAAATATTTTTTTAAAATAAAATGTTTGGGACCAATTGATTTTGATAATGTTTGTAATCAATATTCTTTCATGATTATAGAGGTGAAAGAGGATAATGGAAGGGACACTGGCTATTAAAAAAAAAAAAGACTTAACCCTTTAGCATTCAACCTGCTCTGTAAATATTGGCTCTGAACGTTCAACCCGCCCAATGTATACTCTCCCATAATATGTGACATCATTGCAAGCAGTAAGACTGAGAGTCAATATTTGAGGTGGGTTTGAGTGTGTTGAATGCTGAAAGTTTAAGATACAATGGCAATCCATGTTTGATCATCTGATCCTGCTTATCTCATACCATATGTACCGCAAATGATGCTGTGGTTATAGTGTGTTGTAAGTCATCAGTATATTTAGTTTCTCATTTATTCTTACTTCAAAAGGATAAGGAAGCTTCTAATCTGGGCCTACACACAGTTGATATGGGTCACCTTTCTGAAATCTGTGACTACTTGGGTATGCATCTGCATGTGGAAGGACCTATTTGCTGCCCAAAACAAATGTAGAAATTTCTTAACTGCATGAGCTAAACATCAGAACTTACTTTTGCTGAAAATTGGCACCCAGTTGGCTATCCTCATTGCAGTCAAAATATCAACTCATTCCACTGAAATGGTTATTGGAACACGAGCATGGTTTGTATGCTCCAGAAATAGTTTTCATCTTGGAAACCAGTTATACTAGTAGCTATGTGGGCTTGTCATTTAATAAGGAGAAACTTTTTTTTTTTTTTTAAATAGCAGTGATGTGAAAAGTCATTTATGTGAATGAAGGAAGTCTAGGATGACTTCCTTCTAACCACCTGGTTGCCTACTTTATGCATCAGGTTAAGATTAGGATTGAAAGAGGCTGGCTTTTACAAAAAGAGGATGCAAAATTGTGTTGTGCAATGATGGCCCTAGGGTTACTGGCATTCCAGGCAAGCTGAACTTTGGTACCTTTACAAGTATAATTTTTAAAAATTTTCACAAGAAAAACTGATAAATGTAGAATAACAAGTTTATTACAATATACAACTTAATACAAGCTAAAATAGTTATTATTCTAGCTAAAATAATTTTTCTAGACTTTAGATCTGCAAATCTTTTTATTGAACTTTCTATACCTCTCTTTTTTACATAATCATTTTCTATTGATAAAAGAATTTAATATGTCTTGAGTCATAGATGACTGCAAGTATATTTTTATAAGCTTTAGTTTTGGAAGATTCCAAACACATATGGCAGCATAATGGAACCCTGGGAGACTTGCCCAAGTTGCCAGTACCTAGTGCTGGCCCTGGTGTTGTATAAGAGAGCTTAGTGTGACATCTTTGAAAGTGAAGATAAAATAGTGTTTTAAAAGAAAACTATTTTATCTTCACTTAGTTGACGAACATATAACCCCCACCCCCATTTCTCACCATCCTCCTTATTAAATTACAGAAGGTAAAATTTTATGGTGATGTGGAAATATTTTGCTTACATTTTTTTTTGTTTTTTCTTTCTGCATTTTCCCCACATCTTTGGCATTCAACTCATTGAAAAATGTCTAAACTATTATCTGTATACAACCATTTTGTCAGATCAATGATTAAAAATGGCTTCAAGCAAATGAATCCTTCATTAGACCCTATAGACTGGCACTGCAAAAATTCAAGAAAAGCTTTACCAAAATAACAAAAACCACATCGCTTCCAACAAGAATAAACAGGTAACCTAAAGAGAAAAGATGCCGACTTTCCACACTACCTCAAACAAAAGGTTAGGAAGGAAACCCTCAGTACTAGAAAGTGATAATAGTAGACTTAAGCTTATTTTCCTGAAAAACTTAAGATTTTATAAATTTCCATCTACAGTAATTCTGCTTGGTCAACAAATGCTGAAATTTATTGACAAATGCTTACTTTTCTGATTAAAGCAAGTTTCAAACTATCTTTTGAGAAAAAGTTTTAAATTACTTAATTTGTGTCAATTTTGCATCCCTATGAAAATGGAAGATATGGTGCATTTTAAACACTTGATGATTTTTTTTTTTTTTTTTTTTTTTACTGTAAAAGCAAAAATGCCTTGCAAGCAACAACAAAAAAAATTGTGCTGTGTACAGAGAAGGTGCTTTAGCTGAAAGAACTGTATGGAAGTGATTTGCTAAGTTTAGATTTAGTGATTGTAGCCTTATTGATGAAGAATGCTTAGGCGGCCCCACCACCACTTATAGATAATGGCCAAATCAAGACATTGAGAATAGCATGCATTATACAATGTGGGAATTGGCAGAAACACTTAATTTACCAAAATCCACTATCCATGAACATTTAGTGAAGCTTGGGTACTCAAATCACTATGATGTTTGGGTACCACATGATCCGAGTGAAAAGAATCTTGGATTGCATTTCATCTGCGATTTGCTGTATAAACACAATGAAAATGCTCCCTTTTTGAAGCAAATCGTGACAGGTGATGAGAAATGGACCATTTATAACAATATTCAGTGAAAAAGAACTTGGGGCAAGTGACATGAACCAACTTTAGCTAACACAAAATGCAGGTCTTCATCCTAAGAAAGTCATGCTGTGCATCTGGTAGGATTGGAAAGTAATCCTGTACTATGAGCTTCTGCCAAGTAACCAGATTCTCAAAAGTACTGCTCGCAGCTGGATGAATTAAAGCCAGCAATTAAAAAAAAAAAAAAAATATATCCAAAATTGACAAATGGGAAAAGTGTTGTTTTCCATCAGGATAGTGCTAGTTTCTTTGGTGACCTCTTATCCCACCTGCCATATTCACCATGCTTTGTTCCTTCAGATTTTCATTTATTCAGGTCCTTGCAAAATAATCTCAATTATAAAAATTTTAAATCTTTGGATGACATAAAAAAAAAAAAAAACACCTTAATGAGAAACCACCAAAATTCTGGGAAGATGGAATAAGTTGAAGGAAAAATGGAGAAAAGTTGTGCAACAAAAGGGTTCATATTTAGTTGAATAAATATTTAATGGTATAATTTTGTTTATTAATTTCCCTTAAGAATCAGCATGAACTTTCTGGACAACCCAATATATTAGACTGGGTGAGGAGACATGCTAATGCATTCTTATAAATGAATTTTGTTTACTTAAATCAACAGCGTAAAATTTAAAATTTTTTTTTTTTAAATTCCCCTCTTCATATGCAATTGTAATTATAAGTTTATTTATAATTTATGTTGTGAGAATGTAACTTTTTGGTAATTGTTGCCTGAAAGATTTCAAAATAAATGATCTTATGATGACAGTAGCAATGACATCTTACTCTTCTCCCAAATTTTTAATCACATGCCATATTTCTTTTGTATTTATACAAAGTAAATATTCTAGTTATTGAAAATTTTATGAATGTATGTTGTCATGGCTTCTGCATATATTCAGATTTGGTGTTTCAATCACAAAATGGGAAAATTGGCTTTTGAACTGTTCACTGGTACTAAATTAGTTAATAATATGCACTTTTCATAGAATTTGTTTTGCATACAAAAGTAAAAAAAAGCTGTTCTTGTGGACTATGACAAAAATACCTTAGATATTTTCTAAAAAGGAAATAAATTAAAAAGGTATGTTCACCAATAATTTAAGTTGTGAATGGTGTCACATGATAAAATAAAGGTAAGATTCTAAAGCAGTAATTCTCAACTGGAGACCATACAAAAAAAAAAAAAAAAAAAAAAAAAAATAGTAAATTGGGGTCCATGATAATATTTTAGTGGTTCATAGAGTAATTTCACTATGGAACGGTTGTTACAACTTAGAATTGAAATTTCTACACTAATCTATACCATATGGAAATACTAAAAATAGAAAAACAGCTCTAAAACTAGCAGAAAACGAGATCAAGCAATGTAAGTTAGCGTCCCTTTTATTCTACCGGATGTTTTGATTGTAAGAGTTGAATAAAAACTGAGAAGGATATAGAAAGGAAGCATTATATAAACATAATTTATTACATAAATTAATTTAATATAATAATATTAATAAAATATTAATATAAATTAATTAATATAGTAATGAATTCAACATTGTGAAAAGGGATGATCAACTATCATTGACATTAATCGTGTCGAATATAAAAATGTTGCAGAGCAGCATCAACCACAGGTATCACATTAAATAAATCTGCACTTCTTTTAAATTTATTAATTACTCACATATTTTAAAATTGTTATTTATGAGTTATTTTACTAGTGTACATAAATGTTCCATAGAATTTAGTTGTTAAATACAAGTTTATTTTTATTAAATTAGTTATTTTTTCATTAAGTGGTTATGGGAGTCCATGAAAAAAAAATTAAGAGTAAAAGTGGTCTGTGGGTAAAAAAAAAAAAAAAAAAGATTGAGAACCACTCTAGACCATGTTAGAGATTAATGTCTAAGTCACCAAGAAACATGCTGGTGAAAAACTCCAGGACATGTAAAATTATGTCAGATTCAAAGTTTCAACAGGAAAGAAGTACAAGAAATTTGGAAGAAAATTTTCAATAGCATCTCAATGTACATTCAGAATTAAAGACACCCTGGGTAGAATCTCAAACACAATATGGCACAAGCACCAAAATATTTTTTTCCTAAGAGTCTTCTATTAAATTACCACCTGAAAATGCTTCATGAAAGAATGAATAAATCAACAAATACTAAAATGTTTAAAAGAAAGTAACATTTATTAACAATTTCCAAATCATCCAGGTTTTAAATATTGCACAATTTATGGCCACCCCAATGTTTATTTCTGCCTTAATAAAACACAAACAATTCAAAACTATCACATTGGAGGATTTGCATTAGTGCTGTACTTATTATAACTTTAATTAATATACAGCAAACAGAAGTTGAATTTACCTTGGTTTCTATTTTACAATCTGCTCTCACTCACAAATATGCTTCATTAATGTCAGCGAAGCAATTTGTCATAAAAATAGCAAGTTTACAAAGAAAATGCATTCAAATCATTATCACAACATTATCATTTGAAACAACACAAATGAAAAGTAATTTAAGTAATTGTAAAACTTGGTACATTCAGCATTTTTGAACACCTATATTTAATACTGATGATATGCAGAGATATTTCGTTTTACAATTTTATATTAAAATGAATAAATTCAATAATCATGAAAAAAGGTATTTGGAATTTAAACATAGTTCAGCTAGAATAGAAGGAATTCTAATTTTTTTAAATTTGGATTCTTAAAGGAACCTTCTAGAGCAAAGTATTTCAGATGTTTGCTTTTGGGAATAAGAGAAATAGTAAAATTGCAACTTAATAGTCTAGATTCATAAATCACATTTTTTAATGGTTAGATTTTCATAATTAACATTTTATGCAATCTCCAAAACATTAATTGTTGGTTTCAAAATTAAATTTGCATTTATGAGTGGGATATTCAAGTTATTTGCTGTATTATGTTGCCACAATGCAACACTGTTATTCATTCTTTCTGGAATATTCCCTAAATTAACAAGTTTTGCTAGTTATGTGATAAATAAAAAAATGTATTTTATAACAGAAATGATGGGAATTAAAAATTAAGAGTGTGTATATATGACATATGCACATATATGTCATATATATATATATATATATATGCATAAAATAAATAAATCCTAATGAGCCAGGTACTACCTACCTAGGTTTCACCACATGGGATCATCAGGGTGAATTGGCTAAGGCAGTTCACCCTGATGACCCCCTGTGGTGAAACCTAGGTAGTTAGTACCTGGCTCATTACGGTTTATTTATTCTACCTTTGCTCTTCTTGATGTATTGAGCACTCTTCATCTTAACTTATTACTTGCTGGGTTTTTTTTTCTTTGAACCAGAAATTTATGGTACTGGACAATTTCTTTTGCCCTGTTCGGAGGTTTCTGGTTCTCCCCACCCCCAATTTTTTCCTCAGATGCCAATTTGTTTGGAAATTGTGCTATCCAGATTTTTTCACCCACCGAGTTCAAATAGATTTACATTAGATTTATATGTGTGTGTGTGTATATATATATATATATATATATATATATATACGCACACACAGGTAGTAATCCATTGGTATAATCCAGACATGTCCTATTAACATAACATAGAATTTGAAATATGTTAAAACTGACTCACAAAAGAGTGCTCAATGTTTATTTTCACTAAACTGAGCAAATTTTCTTTACAATTGGAATTAAGATACCTTTAGTTAATGACCATTTTCACCTATGGATTTTAATTTTAAAATTTGCACGATTTTTCAAACTGTTTATGGTCTCAGTTTGTAGTGGGATACTCCTACTACAAACTGATACGATAAACAGTTTGCAAAATCCTATGAATTAATTCCAATTGTAAAGAAAAAAAAGTGTGTGTGTGTATATATATATATATATATATATATATATATATATATATATATATATATATATATATAGATAGATAGATAGATAGATATATATATATATATATATGACATATTTGTTTTTCAAGATTTCTATTACATCAAGGATATGCTGCATAGTTCTCAGCACAACTTATTTCACCAAAATTTGACTAATCAGATTTTATTTCTTCAGAAATGCTTCTTGATCAGGCTAACTTTTCAGCTCAGACTTATACAATCTTTAATATATATATATATATATATATATATATATATAAGGATTATATTTAAGCATTGTCTTATGTTACTGACAGGTAAAAATTTGTGAAAATTAGAAAATTTGCAGTGTTAAATAAAAATTTTAGATAATGAAATGTTTGTCAGTAAACAAAAAAATTGGTAAGTATGTGGAATGAGTGAAGTCTAAATGTAAGATGTTAAATCATGAATTAAAAAAAAAAAAACATTTTACCTAACTTGTTAAAATAATAGTTTAGTATCACTGATTACCATTTTATTTTGTAGAAGTAAATTTGAAGAAAAAACAGCTTAAATTTGAAAAATTGTATAGAAAACAGTAAGACAAAGCAACATATTTACTTTCAAAAAGATTTTGATGGATGGAGTTTTCTCTTATTAACTATTCAAAAGTTTCTACCATAAAAAATACAAAAGATAATTAAAGTTCTGTGGCTGAAAGATAAATTTCTAATTCTAAGAGGATTTGGGTGAGTTAAACATGGTTCACAAAAGGAATGTCTATTTATATTGAGGAAAACATGTAAAGAAAAACTAATATTGACTACTGAATAACAAAAGGAAAAAAGTCAGTGTAATTACAATAGATAGAAATACTGAATTTCTTTTTTTAAATCAAAACAAGCATAAATATAAATATAATCAGAAATTTATTTTACATTTGTGAGTTAGTCAATGTACACTATTTTTTTAATAACTGAAAAATGTATATATTCAAATATAGACATACAGTTTGGGAGAATGTTCTCTTATTTTAGAAACTTAAGAATTTTAAATGAAGAACGATTACAGGATATTTTACAAATAGTTCTTATAAAATTTATAACCAGTCATCATTAAAAAATAATGTTTACTGAATACAAATTTTATACTAGTTGCCAAGCACAAATTGCCCGGTCATCCTCAGCCTAGAATTTAAATTTTTACATGAAATTGTCTCATTGCTGTTTCTTTATTTTTAACCAATTTGCAGTTATTCAATTTGAGGAAAATGCAGAAAAGACATAAAATGTAAAAGCTTAAGAACTTAAAATGCTTCCCATAATTTGTTTGCAATTAACACAAGTGGCCAAGTTAAATCTTACTTTTTCGTTTTAAATATTTTATCCTATGTTAGTGATTTATATTATCTTTCTTTGCTTAAGAAATTGACAGATTAGCAATGAACAATTAAAAAAAAAAAAAAAAACTAGTCAAATGTGTTTATATCATCAACTTTTCTTAATCTCTATAGTTCTGATCTGAAAATATATATATATATATATATATATATATATATATATATATATATATATATATATATATATATTAGTTAAAATATAATTTAAAGTATGCTATGTTCATTAGTTAAAGTGCTCAATATCAGGGACAGAGTGTATGTAAATATAAAAGTGCATATTGAGGTCAACACCCAGCAGTAACTGTCTGTTTCATGCTTAACGCAATCATCCCACATGGCCTGGGTGTTGGCCTCAATGTCCCCTTTTATATTTAAATATATATACACACACAATCTTATATCCAAATGTAAACCGATTTTTTATTTTATTTTTTTTTGGAATGGATTTTTATTAATCCAACAGATTATTTTAGCACTTTAGATGTTGTTATTAATGGATTTGAGTATGTGCTCCATTTTTATATATTAAACTGTATATTTATTTTCACTTACTGTCCTGAATACTGCTTAATATATAAAAACAGAGCAAATATGATAATTCCATTAATAATAATGTTTAAAATGATAAAATATATATATATATTTCCATTTATTCAGTACACTTCACATTTAATCCTAATATGTAAACTTCTTTTCCTCAGTGAAAAGAAATAACAAATTTAAGAAAATCATTGGCAGTATCTAAAGAAATTTTTCAAACAGAAAAAAAAGAAATGTAAAATTTTGATTATGAAAACAAGTGGGAAAGAGTTAAATTGATCAGATTATAATTGATTTATACATTTGTTTTATTATTGCCAGGTTTTTCTTTGTCAGGTGTAATCAACTTGATACAACCTCGAAAATCAGCAATTGCATTATAAAAGAAAAGGTTCTTAAGGAGCTTATTAAAATGTATTTTTATCACTCTGGCTATAACTTAGATTGTAACATGATCTTTTCTACTAAAAACTATTCAAACATTTTATTTTTAAGCAATAAAAAATTAAAGCTAAAGTTTAAGTATCTGCATTTTCTAACATGGAATTAGGAATTTGAATTCTGCAATTCAAACAGTTTAAGTATTTTGTGAGTAGATGTAAAAAGCAAAGAGATAGTTTTAAATGTATGAAAAGTTCTCAACCTCACCAAGACCTTCCAAAAGAAATTCTGATGTTGGGTTATTTGGTCAGATTTCGACAAGTGAGAAAGTCTGAGAACTTTTCAACACTCCATTGTAAAAAATCCCATAATCACTCTTAAAAAAAAAATATATCAAAATATAAATGAGTTATGAATTTTGAAGATTATTATATTATGCTGCATTTTACAAGAAAGAATTTAAGGGTCTTTGTAATTATAACTTAAGACATGAGCAAAAAGCATTCAACTAAAATCATTTGTTATGTCTTGACGTTTAGAAATTAAACAGCAAATACAGAAAAATCACAATAACTAAAGGTAAATAATCCTTAGCTGTAGTTGTCACGAATATGCTTTAATTGTGACTACAGATATTTCCAAACTGGAAATCTAGATATGCTGCAAAACAATGCATGTCAGGTGTGACATCATTCTATTTATGAGGATAAAGATAAAAAACAATACCCTGAAAAGAAAAATACAAAGAAATTATCTGGAATGCCACCTGTTTATACACACACACACACACACACACACACACATTATATCCAATCATTGTTTTTTTGTTTTTTTTTATACTTTGCAGATATTTTGCTTTTTACAAATTTATGGTTTGTGACAAGTCTGTGTCAAACAAATTGATTGATACCGTTTTTCCAATGGAATTTGTTCATCATGTATATGTTACATTCTGGTAGCAATAAAGTATTCTTTAAATCATATATATACATACACTTTTTTTTTTTATAGAGCTAATACTATTAAACATCTAAGATTACAATATAGAGAAAACAAAACTTATATGAACTGGAAAAAAAATAGTGACTAACTTTATTGTGGCTATCTGGAACTGAAGCCACAATATCATCTTTCCAAGTGTGTGCATGTGTGTGTGTTAATCATATACATGCAATGTATCAGTTTCATATCAATTATGGCAAAAGTATATATATATATATATATATATATATATATATATAGTTCCTTTTTATACAGATGTATATACATGGCACATTTTTGAAAATTTATAAATTTGATTTGACAATGAAATAGTATCATGAGAAAATAAATTTTTTTCATAAGAAACTGAAATAAAATTCTCATGAGAATTCCTTGGCAAAACATGCCAAAGTAGAAGCTTTCCAAACTGTATGGGTATATGTGTGTGTGTGTGTGTGTATGTATATATATGTATATATAAAAAATACATACACATATATTCTTCTTATGAGATAATTCTTTCTTGCCCAAGATGTATGTATGTGTATATAAACTTTATAATTTTTCTATCAGGATATTGTTTGAATACAGCCCACTTCAAAACATGATAGATTCCAATGTTTATGTAACATTCTTGCAGCTTTTCAATATTATCTTTTGGAAATCTAAAAATAAAAGGATGTTTAACCCAACTGAGATCATTTACTGATTTTATGTTCTTGTCAGCCTCTCAGTACACCTTACTTTCTCCAACAACATGTCTGCACATTTCAAGCAAATCATCACTTATAACGCGGCTGGAATGGATCAAAATCTTCTGAAGGCTGAAAACAACAAAAGAATATAAAAATTGAAGCAAAAAATAAAAAAGGTGTAAAGATATTTTATAAGCATTTAAAAAAAAAATGTTGTTATTTCGTTAATTTATAGCTTTCACTGTCAATAGGATCAAAAATCTTTATATAAGATTTGTCAGTTTTTTTGAATATTCTTTTTTTTTTTTTCAATCATTTCATTCCAAACATGGCAATAAAGCCACTAAGATGCAAGGGGTTACTGAGTGTAAGAGAATATGAAAAAAAGAAAACATTAAGAAGAGAGAACAATAAAAGAACAGGATTTAAGATAAAAGAAAACAATTGACATTGCATTTAAATTTTTGAAGATCAAAGTTGACTGGGTAGCAAGATGCCAGAAAAAGAATTCCACAAGCAAGAAGTGTGAGAGAATAAACTGTCAGCATAGAACTTACATAGTTACATCTAGCTATTTCAACTGTAAACTGTGCTGACCATGCTACCAAACTAGTAGTACACTTAAATTCATAGAGTCTAGGTAACAAAGAGGGAAGGCATCAGAGTAATTATTATGAAAATATTTATAGAAAAAGTGAAAGAAAATGATGTTATGGCAGTAGGAAAGTGACTGTAGTTAAGATGCCAGGTCAGGACCAATAACATTGCAAACAAATGGAAAAAGGAAGTGATTGTTCATAACCATTTTCGATTCTCACCTGTCGAAGTGCAGTTGAAATGCACTGAAACAAAGTTGCATCTTTGTAGTGAGTAAAATGGTTTTGTCTATATGATAAAATTATAATAAATAAATAATTATCGCTCTACTATCAGTATTGAGCCATCTTTTGTATTAATGCTGTGAATGTTGGAATTTATATATTACTTTCATTCTCATCGCATCGGATATATATATATATATATATATATATATATAATACATAAAAGGTTAATGGTCAGAGGTGAATCAGACCAGGAAACAGTAGTATTAAAAAGTGCTCAATTCACATGAAAAAATAAAATGAAGGTAAAATAACATGTACAGCTTTCAAAAAATCAGGAGGTCAGTTGAATCCACTACCTTGGTTTCAACCTTCTGGTATCCTCAGGCGATTTTTTTTTTATATTTTTAGAAACACTACTGTTTATTTTCACACTCATATATTCAAATATATCCACTATATAAAATTTTCAGTAGGAAGACACTAAAAATTTGTTATTCATGAGTAAGTAATGTGGAGAAAATTATATCTTCCTACAATTGTAAACTACTTAGGAACTTTTATAATAGTGAAGCTCTAGCTAATAATGCCACCTGCAATTGTAGGAGTAGTGCTGAATGTCCAATCAGGGGAAAATGTATGTATGAGAATGTAATATATGAAGCTACAATTCTCCCAAAAGAAAGTATCATCTTGATAAAAAGATACTTAGGCATATCTGCTGGTACTTGGAAGCAGTGTCTGTACAACCACAGACATTCTTTCAAATATTGATCCATAAAAGACAAACTTCCTTATCCAAACACTTTTGGGAATTGGTGGACAAGGAACGTACCCCACATTTGAAATGGAGATTCATATCAAGAGCTAGAACTCCTGGTAACTTTCGTGATCAGTGCGATCTTTGCATCTCGGAAAAATTTTTTATAATTAAAGATAAAAATCCAGAAAAGTTGCTGAATCTTCAAAGTGAGATTATATCCAAATGTAGACATAAACAATGCTTTAAAACATAAATACAGTTTTATAACATATTGTTCCTTATAAAAGTTCAGACTTGGATTCCTAGCATTGGATATGACATTTAAATGGATTGACACTTGTTATTACCTGTATATCACTGTCTGTGTTGATGGTGCTTTATATTTTTTTAATTTGTTTTAGTGGTTTTAATTTATGTGTTGGTATGTTTATATCAAATTTTTTCTGGATAATTGATATATAATATTGGATAGTTTTCTAGATATTTTTATATATGGAGGTTTATATGATTTAATAGATGTACACTCGTTAATCTCCCCATGTTTTATTTTATTTCAGTTTGACTACTAATATATTTTCCGTTTTAATTTGAACTTTACTTTTTTCATGTTTTTATCATCTGTATTTTTTTATTTTACTACTGATATTATTATTGTCGTCTATTATTATTTTATCTTTATTATTCATTATTTTTTATTATCTTTTATTTTTTTAGTTTTATTTCTGTCATTATCATGATTCATTTATTTTTATTTTATTATTACTATTATTGTTACCATTATCTTCCTTATTTCTAATTTGTTTTTTTAAGTACATTTAGATAAATCTTACTCATTTATTTTATATATATATATATATATATATATATATATATATATATATATATATATATGAGTGTGTGTATGTATACATATAGTTATATGTGTGTGTATATATAATATATATATATATATATATATAAATTATTTATTCAAAAATTATAACATAAATATGTTATAAAATCATTAAAAAATTTTTAAAAAAATACCCATTTTCTTTTTAACGCTTCTGGTGTCTTATCAAGTGATGGTGTTGAATGCCATTGACATTCAACACCATCACTTGATAAGACACCAGAAGTGTTGAAACAAAATGGCTATTTTTATAGTGATTTTATAACATATTTATAATTTTCAAATAAATAATTATATTTGCTCTATTCTGTATTGATTGAGCACTCTTAAGAATAGTATTTGTTGGTTATTGGAATTTATTCTGTATACACCAATCCTATACTTGGCGATTATATAGATAGATATATATGTGAAAATATATAGAAAATAGAAAAGAACTGGTTAGGTAAATAATCCAAAGTTCTTTAGTATTTTTGTTATTATTTTTAAAAAATAGTGCTCAATACAAAAGTAGAGCATAAATATAATTATTTATTTAAAAATATGATTCCAACACGCTACATAAGAGGTCTCATGTTTCAAAACAAGACCCGAAAACTTCAATATAATTATTTGAATTAAATTGAATTAAAGTAAGCTCTGTTCCATCTTCAAGCGAAATTTTTTTGGAATAACTTATTTCTGAAATTTACGTGTTTTAATAGTATATTCATAATTGAAATCAAAATTTCCGTGGTAACAACCAGGGCGAATTGTTTAAAATAG
The DNA here is from genome assembly GCA_963932145.1 of Acanthosepion lycidas. Lineage (NCBI taxonomy): Eukaryota > Metazoa > Mollusca > Cephalopoda > Sepiida > Sepiidae > Acanthosepion > Acanthosepion lycidas. The sequence continues at coordinate 57,401,110 of OZ010571.1, read as the reverse complement.
GTAGGGGTGTTGGGCGTTAATAATTTGTATCAGTATAGAGTTACTTTCATAGATGTCAAATCAGGGTAAGGTGGGGGTATCTAAATTTAAAACGGAAGATGTTTTCGCCAAGCCTGGTTTACGTGTCTATGGAGAGTTATCTATTTTTTATTTTATTTCTTTATGAAAGGGGTTTGTGTATATAAAAACTGCCGTAACATTTGTTTTTTTGACAACTTCATAAAGGGTTATCTTTTTTTGTAGGGTATTTAAACTATTTATTTGGGCTTATAAAAGTTATCTTATTGTATGCTTGTTTTTAGCTAATTATTCAATGCGTAAATTTGATGATGTCGGCAAAAAACCGTTAACTCATGTCTATTGTTTAATAGATTTTTATTATTTATAAACTTAATAATGTGCAGTTTCTCATGGAGGCACAAAGGGCATGGGTCATCCCAAGTTTTACAAGTTCTAGTCCTATTTATAATTTTCCATTTTACTTTAGGTGTCCTATTTATTTCCTTCAGATGCCAAAAATATTTAGATAGAGAAGTCTGATTTCTTTTATTTATATTGTTGAAATAGTACTTATGCTGCCTCCATCTGGTTTTAAATTCATTCTTCGTGAACCCAATGTATATCATATTAGTATTAGGACTCTCAGTGGATGAGATAGTACATTGGTATACCACAGATTTGATGCAGCATTTATTTTCTAATGGGCAGTCTCCTATGTTTCTACAATCACAATTTTTTACTGTTATTGTCTGATTTAAGTGTAGGGTTTTTATTAATACTATTCAGGCATGGGGGTTTGTTCAGGATTTTATTATTGTGTTTTTTTATTATACTTTCTAGATTTTCAGTGCAGCTGTAACTCAATTTTAGGGTGTTCTTATTAAATATATTACTAATCCTACTATTGGTGGGGAAGTGTTTATCAATTAAAGCTAAGAATTTCTGTCCTAGTTTAATACTAACCATTTGGTTGAACGGAGGGGTATACCAAATGATTTTTCTTTTCCTGTTTTTTTTTCTTCTGGCCAGTGTAATTGTCTCTATAGTTAATGTTTGCATTTTTGTAACCACTATTTTTTAGGGCAGCATTATAGAAGCCATTGTGTTATTGGAATATTTCTTTGTTAGCAGAGTTAATGCTAATTCTATTTTCTATTGATGAGGGTATATGTTTAATTATGGATGGAGGGTGGTTTGACTTTGGGTGTATATATAAGGGGTTAGCATTTGGTTTTCTATAAGGTTGGTAGGTGTTGCTTGCTAAGTCTAGAGTTACGTCGAGGAAGTTTACCCTTTTCAATTTAAAGCAGACTGTTATCTTTAAGTTTAGATTTTTAAATTCACTCAATATAATTTTTCTGATTTTCTCTATTTTAAAACTAGTAGAACTCCTCACCACCATGAGCCCGTCATCTCTATACAGTCTGATGTCCTTAATATCAATTTTGTGGTGTGCGGTTAAGTTGTACAGTATTAAAAGAACAACAAGATCAGAAGACTCTACAGAGTCTAATGATCCCATAGTGATGTCAAACAGGTCATTATTGTTTTTTATCCATTCGTCCCCATTATGAATGAGGACAGATTTTTTTGCACTGAGGATTATATCTGTTTCTTTCTTTGTCAGGTTAGAATACACAGCAGCAAAGTCCAGGGCAGTCGTAAATAGATCCTTCGAAATTGACGGGTAGTAATCCACGATATCAAACTGTTTACGGGCGCAATTCGGTTTATTATCAATATTGTTAAACCAATTGATGACATCTTTAGTATTGATCCATAATTTTAATCCAAGCTGTTTTTTTATTTGGTAAGTAATTTTTTCCAGGATCTTTTTGCTGATCTTTCCTATGTCGGGTCGGGTAGGGTTAATTTTTCTAGTAGTAGGGTTTTGATTTCAATTATGAATATACTATTAAACCATGTAAATTTCAGAAATAAGTTATTCCAAAAAAAATTTCACTTGAAGATGGAACAGAGCTTACTTTAATTCAATTTAATTCAAATAATTATATTGAAGTTTTCGGGTCTTGTTTTGAAACATGAGACCTCTTATGTAGCGTGTTGGAATCATATTTTTAAATAAATAATTAAATATATATATATATATATATATATATATATATATATATATATATATATATAGAGAGAGAGAGAGAGAGAGAGAGAGAGATGTATATGGAAATGAACAGTAATATTTTTACTGGATTAAATATTTTTATATTAAATTTATAATCAGTAAGGGAAAATTACATGCTTTTTCAAATTGTTCTTGATTACATGTTATTTCTCTTTTAAATGCTCATTTTCTTTTAGCCTTTTCTCTTTCTTTCTTTCTTTTCCTCTCAACCTTTTTCCCTTGTCTCTCTTCCTCACTTTTATCTTCTCCTTTATTGTATACATAAGTTTAGGAAATGCAAACCAGACAACAATTTTTCATTAGCATCGTAAATTAGCTAGACATTAAATTTGGATTGTCTAATGATTTTCCTTTTCCCTCATTCATTGTATCTAATATCACCACAAATGTATTCATACTTTTCTGTTGTCTGGTCTTTAATTTAGGTAAATGAATCAGAAGTCGATTTATGCAACTGACAATAACTTCTATTTATCTGAATCTCACTCCATAAAACTGTTATTTAATGTCTCTTTAAAATTTTATTCCTCACCCTCATTTAGGCCCTTTGCTGTTCTTCATCTTTCTTTACATCTCATGTTTGTGCCATATATATATATATATATATATATATATATATATATAAGTGGGTTGAAAAAGATGAGGAACAAATTGAAAAAAATTGGAAATACCGTTTAAAACCACAACTCTTAAAGACTAGAAATTTATTATAGTTGGTTCACATATTTCTATAATCTTGTAGATATAAAATTATTCTTGCAAATAAGCAATCTAATAAATAAATGTTTAATATCTTTGTGGTTAATTCTCAACAATAAAAAAAATGTTTAAATCCACTTTCATATATTTGGATTTTATTAAAATTTTAATCATTGCTTTTTAAAACAATAAAAATTACTGAGCAAGTCAAAAGTTTATACAGTAATAGCTGTATTTACATTATTGTCCTCATCTTTATTGCCACATTCAGGATGTTTCAACCATTGTATGCTCTGGACTTCTTCAGGTGATATTTGTAGGAATTTAAAACTGAACCTGTTGTTTAGTCCACAGTGATAGATTGTTCTAATTCCATGTACTATCTCAGGGATTTAACTCACAACTCTTTGGGCCAAGTCATATTTTGCACCAATCAACCAGCGTTTTTGTCCTTGGGAACATTGTTGAGTGAATTTTTTGGACTTATAAACCTAATGTCTCAATAACCGTTTTTTTACCAGAGCTCATATTACAATTTTCTGTTATTCTTATTTTTCCCTAGCACATTGTATTACTGGTTCCCATATTGTATTCATTTCTATGCTTGGCCGGCTTAGGAGATTTTTGTAGCCTAGCATATGTGCTGATTCCTCAAGTTTTTGTATTTTCCAGTGATGTCCTCTATTATTTCAACTTCATCCCACTGAGGGTGAAAATCTCTCTTTTCTCTCTATATATGGTCAGCCATGCCTGATTTTTCAATTTCCCTTCTTGTTATAACCTTATGGTGTTCCTGCAGTCTTATCTTAAGAGGTTGGCATGTTTATATTTCTTACTACAACTGCACACTTAATCCTGTTCTCCTCTATCAGTGGCCTTACTTGGAAGAGATGTCTACATAGTATTGAACAACTCCTGAAGGTTGTCCTGATGTTATATAGACCACAGATCTTTTGTATCTTTTCTGATAATCACTTCACATAGGGTAGGTAGACTGAGGCTGTTTTCTGAGTGTTGTTATCTTGTATCTTCTATCCAAGTTTGTTGGAGCTGTTGTCATGAACCCAGGGTAGTTGTTATGTTTTACAGTACTGCTTATATTGACTATTTCTTGTTTATGCCTCTGGGTTGCTGCATGACTTTTACTCAATGCTGTAGGCAGCGGATGATCCCTTTCTTTACATTAGATGGGTGGTGAGAGTTAAAGTTGAGGTATTGTCTGGTGAATACTGGCTTGTGTTCAAGATATTAGTACATCCAGGAATGCTAGTTGTTGTTTTCTTTCTCCATTGTGGACTGTATTGATGGTCTTTATTCAGTTCACATAGTCCAGTAGTAGTTAATGAGTCCCCAAAATTTACTCACCAATGTCTCTAATGGATAAAAGTGTTGGTTGATTGATCCAGAAAGTGACTTGACCAAATCCCTGACCACAGCAGGAAGAACAAAAACTTGAAGAGTTGAATTCAAGGGGAATTAACTAAAACTGAGATATAAAAAAAGGTATGGCACATGGAATTAGAACAATCTATCCCACCATGTACTAAAGAAATGGTTCTATTCAAAATTCCAACAAATATCACCTGAAGAATGATGGTGCGTACAACAGTAGAAACGTTGTGAATGTGGCAACAACAGCCTGAACAATGTAAATAGTGTAAATAGTTACAATACCTCATCTCATAAATATAAACAGAAGTAATAGCAGTGTCAAGGGAATAATCATCTTTTTGACACCTTGTTTTTTTTCTTGCAGGCGAAAAGGTTAAACATTGCCTAAAATTTATTCTGCAAAATCTAACTATTTAATCAAGATAGCAAATATAAAAAGCATTTTAAGAAAGAAGTAATTTTATAAATATGGCTGATGCCAACCTCCAGGATAGTAACTCATTGCACCTCCTCAGGAGGCTAATGTTTTATGCTTACATGAAGTGGAATGATTATATTGAATGAATTGCTAAGTCTGCTGCTAGGAAAAATGATTCACTGTGTCATGCTAGGTAATTTTTCTTGCCAGAATCTAACTTATATATTTATAAGTCTACCATTTGTCCTTGCTTTGAATACTGTTTCATCTGGTCTGGTGCTCCTGTTATATATTTAGACTTTCTTGATAAAATACAAAGAAGCAATGTTATTAATCCTGGCATTTCGGCTTCAGTCACTTTCCTACCACCATAAAATAACTTCCTTGTGCCTTTTCTATAAATACTTTCATGGTAATATGTTCTGAGGAACTTTCCTTTATGATACCTAGACTTTATGAATTTAAGCATACTACTAGATTGGTGCAAGGTCTCATCATTTTACAGTTGAAATTGCTAGATGCAACCATAAGTTCTATGTTAATAGTTTATTCTATTGCACTTATCGCTTGTGGAACTCTCTTCTGGCTTGCTTCCCAGTCAACTTTGATCTTCAAAAATTTAAATGCAATGTCAATCGTTATCTTCTGTCTTTTTAATTCCTGTTCTTTTATTTCTCATTTTCTAACACTCAGTAACCCCCTGGTGTTTTAGTGGCTTGGAGTAAAATGATATATATATATATATATATATATATATATATATATATATACACAAAGAAATTTTACAATTTATAACTAATATCTGTAGCTCGTCTAAACATTTATTGTAATTTTTCATAAGTCACACAGAAGAAACATTTGAAAAAAATAATATTCTTCAAATAAAAATATAATGGAAAACATTAAAAATTAATATATACTTACCATTGTAGTGGGTGTTGACTTACGAACTGAATTCATATCACGAGTGAAAGTGTTGAACAAAAAGAATGCTCCTTTTAAGACAAGTGCATGAAGAGCATATTGTAAGATTAGTGAGCCAATTCCTTTATAAAATCCAAAGACTCCTTCTTCCATGAAAATACTTTTAAAGCAATCAATGACTCCTTCATATTTAGTGTTGATTGGGATAACGCCAAGCCCAGTATCTGTATTGTCAATAATTGTACGTGTGCCTTGTAGGTAGAGACGGTGGAGTACGGTCTCCATAGGAAACAATAATACATTTGAGAGGAGACCGCCTGTGTACTGAGCCAAAAGCTCAGGAAAACATGTTTGTTGCATATTCACTCCAGACATTTCCTGGAAAAATAAAATTTAAAAAAGTACAGGTCAATAAAAAATAAAATTAAAATAATAATAACACAACTATTCCAAAAGAGCAAAATTTTCAGAAAAGAAAAAGAGAAGTGACAATGTCTAACAGAATTTTGACAGTACATTTGTCTTCTAAAAATTATGCATAAAATAAAAAGTATGTTTTATGTACAACTTGAAGAAAACAGACATATTGTCAAAATATTGTTAAACATTGTCTTTTCTTTTCTTTTGTGGAAATTGTACTCTTCTGGAAGTACCAAAAACAGTGGAAAAATTACATCAATCATTAATATTATTTATATTGTTCGGACTGATGTTCTCATCTTTATTGTCATAAGCCGGATAAAATATGTTGTACACTCTGGCTTTCTTTAAGTGACTGGAATTTTGAACTGAAGCCTTTATTTCATCAACTGGTGTAGATTGTTCTAATTCCACGTGCCATGCCTCTTTTGAGTGTCACAATTATCTCCCTTTAACTTAACTCTCCAAGTTTTGTTCACCACTGTAGTAGCCAGGTATTGATCACATAATACTTTGGGTCAAGTCACTGGATCCAACAAATGCTTTTATCCACTGGGTCATGTGTCATTTTGATTAACAATAATAATAATAATGATAACAACAACAACAACAGCTCCTGTGCTAAAGAGTTGAGATATGACCATCATCACTAACTAAAAGTTGGAGAGAATTGCAAATAATAATAATTATAATATAAATAATAATCCTAAAACTTCAGAAGTCTGCATTGGTTGGCACTGCAAATACTCTACGAAAGGTGCTATCTGAGGTCGTATGACTTGATGCCATGTTTGGTATCACAAATCACATATTTATTTTAGGATAAACAGATATTAATCCTTATTAGAAGCATGGTTATTTTGAATGCTGAATTTGCATTTTCATGTCTATGGTTTTTTAGAAGTTTCAACTGAGAAGATTTTTAACAGTTTAAACAACCATAGTTACATACAATAAAATATTTTCTAGTTTAAACTAGTGCAAAAAAGATTTTGTTTGAAAGAATAATGCTTTTAGACAACATGTGCCAATGATCTGAACTTCTGCAATGGTTAAATATGTTTTATTATTTGGGTCAGTTGCAAAAGTTTATTATAAAATTAGTTTTACTAATAGAATATATTTAAAAAATAAATTGGCTTTATGAAAGAGAAGAGACATGTTTATTTTAGCAGCTATCACCACAGAAAGTAGGACTGACAGCAGAGTTTTTGTGTCCACTTAAACACAAATAATCTTGGGAAAGATATGGATTTACCTCTTCTTGCCCTAAATAGAGGTTAATAGCAAGACAGACTGGGCTCTCTAGCTGGATGGCAACCAGTCTAGGAGAAGGACAACTCTGAATTCAAAACTGCTTGGACATGAGGCTGGTAATTTTACTGTGTAAAAACCTACTTGCTACAGAAACCAGTAATACCTAGGGTGGTGAGCCTGTGGGCTTATTGTCCATAGGGGAGTCAAATGGCACAAATGAGAAGAGAGAGAAGCAGATAAATACAAAGTATAAACATTGTAAAATGAATATTTGAACAAATAATCTCAATGTAGCATAAAACAATTTTTGCAATTTACCTGGTCTTGTTGTTCTGAATGAACTGCAGACATAACTGTATACTGAGCAATGGAGGTTATTATATAATCAAGTAGCCAATATGTTGCTGTGGGTAGCATTAGTTTGTAGATAGGAAGCAGGCGTGTGGTCTGAGGCATTCCAATACCCATAACTCTAGTAACACCTTCTTTCACACAGTCGAACAAGCCTGGTTTCTCACCACCAATGTCACTCTAGAAGCAAAATAATATCCAATAAATCCAAATAGAAATTAAATTACAAGTGTTACAATAGTTGTCAGAAAACAAAGTTGCATGTCAAATGATTTTACAACTACATGATGACAACAAAAGAAATAAATTGATAAAATTAAAAAAAAAAAACAAAAAAACTCAAGGCCTAACTGCTTAAAGAAAAAAAAAAAAAGGACAAACTGAATCTCTTGATAATTTATTGTATACAACTGCTTCAAGAAAAAAAAATGATTACCTATAGCCAATAACTGATTTTGGGAAATACTATAATAATTGCAAGTAAATCTCTCTTAAAATTCAATTTTTTAGAGAAGACATCATGACACCCATGCATTTAAACTTTCTAAATGATATAACTTATTCCTTTTTATGGTAAATATTTCTTTCCCACCATTAATGAAATAAATAAGATAAGCAGAAAAAAGCTTTTTAAAATCATTTAATAAATTATCCCATCATTTTTAGCAATTATGTTTAAAGTTTTTAAAGATTTTCTTTTAAAGTAGTTTTATTTTTTTGTCAAAAGTTTGTTACATTTATATCATTTGTGATTAATGCTGTAGTTTCAGTTTTGACCAGGTTTACAATGAAAACCTGTTTGTTTCAATCTCTATTAGGAATGATTATTTATTGTTTTTAAAAAACAATTTTGGCACAAGCCTAAAAGGAAAGTGGGGTAGTGTTGGTCAACAATAACTATCTTAGACCTTGCTAATCAAATTCACAACCCATTCATCCATTACAATTTGCTCATTTGTCACAAGAACAAATCCATCACCATTCAATCCTACATATCACAGGGAACCTACAAAAAGCCCCTTTCTTTATGTACAAATTGTTCATATGTCTTTTTTTCTTTTATCCTTATTTTATCCTTTCCTAATTTATAGACAGAAGCACACAAATGCATGCTGGGATTTTTTCCTAGCTAATGAAATAGGACAGTTGAAGTCAGAACTCTGCTGGTCTAAACTTGCCTGTGTCTGTCAACCCCAATTCTTAGCTTGAGAACTTTTTGCCATATTACTGTTGTCTAATTACAGTTAATTTGCCTTTCATATATTGTTTGCTAGCTTTATATTAGTTTTTGCCCTATTCTTTTCTTTTTTTTGCAACTATTTATTGCAAGCTTTGACAAATGTTTATTGGGCAGTTCATTTATTTTACCATGGCTACTCACTTTACAAAACCTTTTTTCTTTTGCAATACATCAAAACTTTCTTGTAAATTGTAACATTCATATTCAAACTATTGTGAAATTTCTTAAAAGTATTTCAAGGTTTAACTTCTTTAAAATATTTAGGAATGATGAGCTGTCAAATTTTTATTTATACAATTTACATTAAAAATATTTGAAGTGAAATTTATAAAATCATAGAAATTATCCTAAATAGTAATTATATGAAGCTATTTTTAAAGTTGGAATGAATTTCTTAACAAAAACCAGGCTAGTTGAAATCTTGTTTATTTACTTAAAAAAATTAGGAACAGTAATAGAGCATTTGTTTCAGCAAACAAATAAAGATAAATGCCTAAGAGTAAATGATTGCTTTAATCATTTACTCTTGAAGGAGTGACAGTTCTTTTTAAACAAAATCTAACATTCAGGGACTATATTACTTGTTAAAATGTTTTGCTAATATCTTTGTAATCTTGGATTTTGAATAAAAGTTGGGTTGGGTATAAGTAGGCAGATGAAAATCTTTTCAAAATCTAAGTTTCAGAATATGTATCAAATCAATTTCGCAATTATAAATGATCATTTTCTTAGAATTTAAATTTTTTTCTAAAGATTTTTCACAAAAATGTGTTGGAATTTTTTCAAAAATTTATAAGCAGGAATGGGGTATGATTATTACAGATGCAAGATATTAATAAAAAAATAAATACTGGTTTATAAATATTAAATACTACAGTAAGTCCTTAAACAATACAACATTGTAAAGTCAAGTTACATATTTTAAAAAACAAATGTATTGTTTACAGATACCCAAATAGATTTTTGTTTCTGAAATTTTGTTCATGAAAGGATTTTGAAAATTTAAAGTCAAAATAAACATTTGCACCTTATTTTTTTTGTGATGGTGTTATGATATCAAGAAAATGTTTCTCTATAAAATGTCTCCAGATAGATTTCCTTCTCAATACTCAAGATTTGATTTGATTTGATTTTTTTTAATATATATACTAAATTTCACCTACCTGTGTTTCGAGAGCCACCCAAGGTAGATAGCTACAGTAAAAACATTAATGGTGAATGAGTTGTGTGATATGAATAGCAGGCTTTAAGATTATAGAGATAAGGGAGGAAAGATTTCAACTGACCCTTGAGGTCAAGATTTTGATGAAAGAAAAGACTAGATATAATATTAAAAAATAAATTATGAAAAAATGAATTACCTGCACAGTTTCGATGAGAACAGCAGCAAAAAAAGGTGTATTAATTGCAAAAGAAATGCTGAAAAGATGCAAAAACAGAAAACTTATTTAAAATTTATTTTATTGTCTCAAATTTATTAAAAAAACAAGTAAACAAATTGAAGTTGATACAACTATAATCTAGGTTGTTTGATCCAGAATTGCTTAATAATAAAAAAATAAAATAAAAAATGTTTTAACCAATGAACCTACAATATTCACCTAAGAAAAATTTCGACATTCAGCTGAGAAAATACCTTTTTTGCAGTCTCAGAATTTTCTAGCTGAATTCAACTAAATTAAATATTTTCTTGCAGGCAATATTTAATCTTTACAGAAAATGAAAACAAAAAGGACACTTATACTTCAGAAAGAGACAGCTGAAATTTTTAGAGTACATAATGAGGAAAGAGAGCTTGGAAAATTTGACACATAAGATATACTGAAGTCAAGAGGGACAGAGGAAAACAGTGCATAACCTACTTAATGAGCCTGTGTAAATAGATGGAAGAATAGGATTTAGGAGAAATAACAAAAAGATAAAATTTACTAAGAGCTAAAAAGTACAGGAAATTGTGGAGAGTCATGATCGTCAATGTCCTGAAGGGACATGGCTAGAAGAAGAATCTACACTTACAATATTTGTCAAATTTAAGTCATTTTAACTTGGGGATTTTCTTAGTGCTTTTTCTTGGGCATTCTTTGATTCTATGATTTTTCTTTCATCTCATTTTGAGATATTTGTGTTTATGAGCAGATTTTTGTCAATTTGAATAACTTTGCCCTTTCAAAATCTTCTTCCGGACATGGGCGATTATTGCTCTTTACAACATCCTATGCAATGTTTGTCATTTTACAATCCCTCCTACTCCCTGTTCTGCTATCCATTTACACAAGCTAATTAGATAAGTTTCTTGCTGTTTTCCTATGTCTGTCTTGCCTTCAATATGCCCACATGTGGGATATTCCTAGAATAGAGACAGTTTTCATTTGGGATTTACTCTCCTCACAAAAACATTGAAATACTATTTCCTATACAATCACCAAAGTTAAGCAATATCGAGTCTAGTCAGTACCTAGATGGGTGACCACTTGGGAACACGAGGTGCTGTGAGCTTGGATGTGTGGGTGGTGTAATGGATAATCGTTCAGAATTGTTAATCAGAGAGCTGAGTTTCAGTTCCAGTTTCTTTATATTCACTTACCCACCTATACCTTGGGGAAGGTATAAATCCACGTCTTCTCTCTCCAGCTATAGGTTAATTAGTAAGACTTGTATCACTAAAAATTTCATGTTTATTTAAATAAATCAAAGATTAATTATTTTGCAAGGTGAAATCTATTTTCAAATACGCACTTATTGTTTTTTTTTCTGCTGGGAGGCAGCTGCTTTTGTGAAACATAATACTTGAACAAAGTGAAAGGTTTGGTAGTTTAATAAGAGTTAATTTTGATAATTTGATGAAAGAAACAGGGAAGTGGACTATTTGTATACATGGGTGTCTTAGATTAGAGCCAAAGTGAAAAAAATAGAGATCAAGAATGAGAGGGCTTAAAATATTTATTTTTCTTCATTTAAATAATGCACTTAAGTTTTGTAAAATTTATAAAGAAGCAATGATTAAAACTATACCTGGAGGATCAATAAAGATTGCAAAATGAAAATAGAATAGGTGACAAGTAGTGTATAACAAAGAATACTGTTTTCAAAGATGTTTTTTCCTAAGACTGCTCTTTTAGTATTAACTATGGTTTCATGATTCTCAAGAAACTTCCAACAATCTTATAGTTTTTAAAATAAATTTCTATGTGTACTAATAATATTTATGCCAATATATAATAAAATAATAATACAAAAGAAATTCCCATCCGCATATATATATATATATATATATATAGATATATTAAAAAAAAATATAAAAGTGGAGATTGAAGCCAACACCCAGAGGCAACAGTCTGTTTCATGCTAAACACAATCGTCAGACCATTGTGTTTAGCATTAAACAGACTGTTGCCTCTGGGTGTTGACTTCAATGTACACTTTTATATCCCTGAGATTGAGCACTTTAACCAATAAACAGAGAATAAATACCTTAATGTAGAAGAGAAGATGACTTACCTTGTGTGGCAAAGTGAGCACGTATATGCCTGGCATGCAAAATGAGTGAAGAAAAGGAAAAAGAAATATGGCCACCACGACACCTTAATTTAAGAAAGACATGGTCTCGGAACTAGGAGAATTTGCGAGAGTGGATGAATGTATGCAAATTTTCTGATGAGATCAGCTGGGCATAAAAGATAGTTCCTTATTTTTTTTAACATGGTGCTGCTTGTACAGAGAGACTTTGTCAGTTTGAAAAAAGGTTACTTGGATCAGTTTCACACACTTAAAACTATATTTCGTCATATAAATGTGTGTATGTATATAAAAACCTGCATATTCAGTTCAAAAACATTCGTGATAATGGCTGATAGATTAGCTGAAAGCACTCAGACCCACTGGACAGTTTTTACACACCTTAAGTACAGAAAAGAAAATACTTGTACAAACACAAAAAAAATTTAATAAAAATCTTAACCACAGTGCCTTGTCAATCATCTTCAATGAAACTTGTATATATGTGAAGTTGAAAAATTTGCGGATTATCCTTCCTTGCTGTTAAATATACAATATAGACCTCAGAAACTACTTAAGAAAAATATTAATCAATTCTTTTATAGAGAGTTAAACAATAAATAACTTCATGGCATATTAAAACTTAATACTTACCTTTTCAAGAGAAGGTGTTCAAGATACTTTTTTAGTGAACTATGGGCCGATATTTCTCTGTAAAAATATTTTAAATTAAGAGATGAAGTTAAATCGTCAACTCATAGTAAATGTATTAATTGCAGCAATCATAAATACATAGTTACATATTTTGTATATTCATAAAATTCTAGGAAGTTACAATAACAGTTAAACATTCTATTTAATTAAAAATAAAAAGAAAATAACCGATTGGACTTATGACAATTAACAATTTAACAAAGTAAATCCAAGATGGGGTAGACAATAGGTTAGTTGGTACAAAGCATCGTTATACAATAATTAATTGGATTCTGTTTTTTATTATTTAAGTTAACTTTTTGGTTGATTTAGGAAAAAAAATAAAATAAAGTGCATTTGAAGCAAAGGGTCATCATTTTGAATCAATGCTTTCATTCAGTGGTTCCCAAATGGTGCAATGCACCTCATAGGCGAGACAGAAGAGGATAGCAGGTGAGGTGTAGGGATTGAAAGACAATCAAAGATTTAGAAATAGTTTCAAAAGATTCACATGCTAAAAATAAATGATTTCAAAATTTAAAATATTATTATGGTTTACTTGCAGGAGTCTCAGTATAAATAATTACTGACTGATTTTATCACTGTTATATTTTTGCATTATATTAAGTATTAAGAATATAGTAACTAGGGTCTGCAAATAGGAGGAGAGCATTATCAATGATAAAATTTTGATTTAAAATCCTATCTTTTTCTTTTATTTTTAAATGTACCTTGTATCACATAAAATTTGGTGGAGTGCAAGCATATTTTCATTCCAAAAATGTGGCCCAGAGAAAAAAAAGTTTAAGAACCATTATTCTACTTTAAGTTTTTTTTGTTCTAATTTTTTGATTTTGTTTTATAATTTTCATATTCAGATTGATGATTAAATATTATTTTGTTAACTTTGACTCGTCAGTTTTGTTTTATTATATTTATTTATTATTATAGTTTTATTTATATTATTATTTATTGTTGTGCTACCACATAGTCACAAGTCATCGTGATCGAGGGTTTGAGTGTACTGGTTTCATTAAACTACCGGTCATGCAAATTATATGCTCGCTCTCAAAAACTGTAACTGATGTCCATTCAGCATAGTTGCAGTGTGAAAACCACATGTTTGAAGAAATACAAACGGGCCTGAGCAAGCATCTGCAACAGGGATTAGCTAGCCACTTTAGCAGATGGGCTTACTCGGAAAATGAGTAGCCAGTCATCATAATTATTATTATTGATTTCCCTATTACTTCCCCTGTAGATTTATATAATTCAATAATCTTTACCAATGAACATGTATTGCTTCAACTTATTGGCAAAGTTTAACAAATGAACTTGCAAAAACATAGTGTGTCAAAAAAGTCATTTTTAAATTTTAACAAAATCCAAACATGAAAACTGGCTTTACACATTTTTTTCTTGGCTCTCAACTTATTTTAGTGATTTTATGGTGAAATGGCCAGAAAATACATTTTTTTAAAAATTTATAATTGATTACTTGTTGTTACGTGCTGATTTAAATTTTTTTGTTCGCAGATATTTTTATATTCTATGAATAAAATATTTGTTTTCCTAGTTATTTTTTTTACAATATGGTAAATAATAAATATTGCATTGTAGATCCTCTTCTTCTCCCCAAAGCTATGGGTAAGTAGCAGGACAGACCAGGTTCTATAGCCTTGGATGACAACTGGTCTACCACAGAAAGAAATGGTAACCTACTGCAGGAAAAAATCTGCCTTGTCAGTCATGTCTCCAAAGATACATGATCGCCTAAGCATGTACCACATATGGCACATAACAGACTGATTGAGGTGGTTTGCATATTTATAAGACTGTAAATATAAAACAATCTAATAAATAATTTATATAAATAAATGCAAATGTCAGTGTCACACTTTTCAACTTTACTCATGGAGGTTGTATGTAGCCCAATATATACCATTTTGGAATTCATCTGACTTTGTGAGCAAATTAAAAACATTCTGGGCTGGATCCAGACCTGCAAGCCCAAAATTTTTGATTCCCAAGTTTTCATTACTGTGATTTTTTCCCATGATATTTTGCAACAAATTTTTTTGTACAATAACAATTTTTATAACTTGGAAATAATTAAAATTAATTATGAAATTTAGTGAAAGTCATGCATGAAATAAAAATAATTGTACAAAAAGTAAAGACCTACATACATCAAATTGTCTTTAAATTAAGTGGTGGCAGAAGAATTATTGTGAGAACTTTTAAAAGGCAAGCTTAAATAATAATGCAACAATCAATTTTGAGCAGTATGCCTCGCTCAAAAACAACAGAAGACAAGATTACAATCAAAGCTGCAGTGAGTAAAAGATAGTCCCATGCAAATGAAAACCCAGATCAAACAGCCAGGAGAGCTTCCAATGCAGAGAACATGCAAATACTCAGGGACTCCAGAACAAGCCAAAGGTCCAACCAAGAGCCTTCCATGGGAGCTAAATGCCACCCAATAAAGGAAAGCATTTAAGCTAGTGTTTAATATATTTGTTGTCAATATCTCCCACACAAAAATGCATAAATCCAGTTTTATGCTTGGTTTTTATTAAAATTCTAACAATAGTTTTTTAAAACAATAAAAACTGTCAAAGGAGTACACAGTAATAGCAGCATGAAGAGAAAAACTATCCTTTTGATATACTGTTTTTTGCAGATATGTTTGTTAAACTTTGACAACTTATTTTTCTGAAGAAAAAGAAAACTTACTTTGGGAGCCATGTTGTCTCATCAATGATTGTTTCAGTGCCAAGTAGCAATCCTTTGACTACAAATGTACTACCAACTCCTTTCCATAAGGCAGCAAATCCCTAAGGAAGGTGAAGATAATAGTCCAGTAAATAAAACTTGTTTCTTTAGATCAGTCATGAACTAAATCTTTTTATACCATCATGTAAACATTACCTTTTTAACACTTTCACTGCTGGATTATTATAGCATTATTGCCTGGCTGTACTGGCCCAATTTAAAAAAAAACCCCGAAAAAACAGGAAATTGTCATTTACTGTAAATAAATGACGATAAAGATGCAGACAATAATTTTCCATAGCTGTTACCATTTTGGTTTTTGGTCAATTATTCTGCAGTACAGACTAATGTAAAAAAACACCTCCAGCACACGGTATAATAAAAATACATCACAAAACAGATTATATTATACACTACTATATGTCTACTCTGGGTTTGGAAATAGTACTAAGTGATAGTTTATAATATAAATGCTAGGTACTAACATTTCATGGTTTCTTGAAAACATGTACACATTAACAGCAGGCAATGTAAATTTTGAAAAGACATTTAAGTACATCTACAGCAACAAAAGTGTGAATGAAGGGAATATATTCATAATAATTAACATCTTTGGAGATGATGTATTTTTACTGAAAAGAAGATAATTGCATTGAAACAGGAAAAAGCTTCATAATAACACATTCTCTAGATTTAAGAAATGAACCAAAGCTAAACTGATCAAAGAAGATAATTTTAATATTCTTAGGTGTCTAATACAAGGTTGAGTTTTAATAAAAGGAGATGTAAAAAAGCATTTAAAGTGTCAAAAAGCGCAAAATTGGTCTTCATGAGTCTTGGGAGTGGTAGTCAGACCCCCTCATCTATTAGGTATGTAAAAATAAGCACATAACCAGTCATGTGATTAATAAAGAAGTGAAAGTGTTGTAAAGTTGCAAATCTTTAATTTTGATTTGCTTTAATAACTTATGAAAGCCAAAAGTGTTCAGAAATTGGACAATTTATATACATACTCAATCCTGTTATTAGACAACTCATAAAAAAAACAAACAAATAATGCTTGTTGGCCTTCAATCAATGATTAATGAAGGCTGAGTATTTTCAAAGTATTTTTCATTTCATGGGTTGGCAACTATGCAAAGCTATTCAGGTGGCTTGTCACCACTGCTGAAACACATTACTGTACTAATATCCACTGTTTGGTTTCCATAAACATTCAGTAAAAATCAGTGAATGCCAGTGGGTGCAATTTTTTCCACATAGAGGTACTGAATGACACTTTTACATCATAGGCACTTTCATGACAGATGCCATTTTGCCAGAATGCTATCTGCAACAAGAAAAAAATATGGGCTACTGATATGGGGAGGTTTAACCTCTACTGCCATACCACTGACATCCATATCTGATGTCATGGGCCAACATAAAAAAACTGAAGGCATTACTTTTGGAAGTGTCTCTATATATGTAAAAGGAAGAACAAAAATACTCTTTAAAGCAAAAAATATCTTCTGGTATTAAAGCCTGTAGTATTTTATGAACTGTCTAACCAATGTAATTTGAAAGGTTAAGTATAAAAGAATTAGATAGCCAAGTCATTTTTTTTATTTAAACAACATTGTTGATAAATTACCGAAAATTACATTATGGTTTTGAATTCATTATTTTTCTCTTAATTTGTTTATATTTTGGATGGCAATTACTCACCTGCTTTTGTTGAAGATTCATAATAATTTGAAATAGGGTGAATGGAGTCAAGTGATAGGATTTAGCATTATAGTGGACCTGAAAATGAAGAATGAAATAATTTGAAATAGGGTGAATGGAGTCAAGTGATAGGCTTTATAGTGGACTTGAATTTTTGAGCTCTCTGTATGTGTATGTCAATTCCCTGTAACCTACAAGGAATTTTGAACATATTTAATCTATGGATGTAGATTGTTCTCATGCCACAGCTCATGTCTCATCTAGTTCTTATTTTAGTACTGTTCAGTTATTGCTTGCCCCATTTCCACTGAGCCCAGGTACAGTACCTGGCCCAGGGACTGAACTCACAGTTACTATGTATTATGCTAATCAAAAAATAAAGTTGTTTTAAACAAGAAAAATGTATGAAGATTTTTTTTTATAAATAATTTTGTTTTTTATCTAGGGAATGTAACTAAATTAGATATGAAGAATAATTACAGTAGTTCTTAATTTCACTTTTAAGATGTATATATTTCCAGATATGCAAGTCTCTGTTTTCTACAAATTAAATTATGTTTCTATCTAGCAAATACACATAAAATTAGATATTAAAAAAATAAAGTAAGTTTTAATCTCAGTTTTAAAATGTGTATATTTTCAAAACTGCAAGTCATTTTTTTTTAAACCCAAAGTAAAAATTTTTCTTTTCTTTTTAGCCACTAGTGATCTGTGGGTGTTTGTTACTATTCTGCCAATAAAATTCTTCTAAACAAGGAAAATTAATTGATTTTATTTTTACAAATATCTTTATGGTTTTATCTGGCAAATAATACACTTAAGTAAGATTATATTAAAATAGTTTTAAATTTCAGTTTTAAAATGTGTGTTTAAAAGAGAACATGCGATATTTGCTGATTTGAAAATCTACACATTCTAAAAATGAAATTAAAAGCTTTTACTTATTTTTATTATTCAATTTTAGATGTATTCTCTAGATTAAAACATAAATTTATTTAGGGGAAAAATAACTCATTGATTTTCCTTGTTTAGAAGAAATTTATTTGCAAAACCCCAATAATAGTTGACTGGTGTACCAAAAAAGAATTGCACATTTGTTTTGTTTTTTTTTTGTTTACTTTATAATTTTTGAAGGAATTTGCTTCCTTTGGTCAGAGAGGAAATGAACATCTTCCTGGTTGTAGTTTAAGTTGTCTTCTAATTGAGTGTACAATTTCCAGAATATTGATAAAGGTTGGTCACTGATTTTGTGAAAGAAAGTAATGTGTAAAATTTAGTCTCAAAAAAAAAAAAAAAAAAAAAAAAATTGGCATTTTCGGCTGGTCAAAACAATACCATTTTAACTTGTTGTAAAAAAAAAATAATTCAATGAATAAAAGCACATACAAATTACATATTTAGAAAGATTATTTTCTTTTCTTTCCAGCCATATGTTATTTTTAAGATTGAACCATAAATACATGAGATATTGCGAGTTGAATGAACTAAGTTGCAAATTAATCAATCTCAAACGAAATCAGATATTGACTGGAAATGCTATCATTACACAAGAAAATGAATGGCTTCTTTAGAAAGCAAAAATACTAAATTAAAAACCGAATCGAAAAACGCAGTATCAAGGAAAACAAAATCGAAATAAATTGCTAAACCGACCAACTGTAGTACACATAGTTCTTGACCATGTTCTCCCTTGTATTAGGCTTGACTCAGCAGAGATTTCTCTGTAGAGCGAAGCTGCTTCTGATGTTCTATCAATCACAGATCTTCTGAATCTTTTCCAATAAGCCCTTGACGTAAGACAGACAGACCATGGTAATTTTCTGGTTGTCCTCCATGACACCTCTCTTTCCACCTGCAGGCGTGTTTGCAGGGTAGATATTTAGAATAACAAGTGCACCTGATGCTGATCATTTCCTGTTGGTACGTGTCTGGGCCACCACTTATGATTTTTGCATGGTGTTGTAGCAGAACTCATCAGCAGGCAAGTTAGGTTTAAGACTCCAAGTTCCCCCACAAGACAATAGCCTAATAGATTAAAGTGTTGGTTCATAAATTGGGGTGACATTGGGGCAATTATGAGTTCAATCTCTGGGCCAGGCAGTATGTACTTGGACTCAGTAGAAACGGGTGAGCAATAACTGAGCAGTATTAAAATAAGAAATAGAGGAGATATTCCTAGATATGGGCAGTGGAATGAGAACAATCTACTCAATTCAAAATTCCTTGTAGGTTACCTGGATACACCTGATGAAGGCCAGAGGGTACAATGACTGAAACATAACCACAACAAAAATTAGAACAATAATCCGCATGTAAATATTGTAAATAACATTATATAGTGTTTATTTTTTTTTTTTTTAGAGAATAAATTTCATGAGAAAGGAAAGAATTATTTAGTTTTCTAATTGTATACCTGCTCATAATAAAACTTACCTGACATTGTCTACGCAGTACAATGCAGGGATGGGACAGCAACTTTTCAGCAAAGAGACTGTAAAATAACATAAATATTTAACAAAATTAAATTTGGTTTTCTTGTTTGTAATTTCTCTTTTTATGTTTGAAGTCATTTTTTTAAGTTTAAATTTTCCAATTACGATAACTATAAAGAAATTGGACATGTATTTTTATGTGGCTCACAAATGTGGATACCAGTTGAGATCGAGCTTTGCTTTGTTATGAAATCAATATCAATACTTGTGCTTTTTCAACCTTAAAAATAACTATAATTCTGGGAATTCTATGCAGAAGTTTAAAAATAGACAGTACTTTGAGAAATGCAATATTCTGAATCCTGATTTATATTAGAGAATGGCCAGCTGGCTTTTTTACAAACAACTTTTTATTGCACCTAAGATCTCAAAGTTAATCATTCTTATGCTGTATTTTATATAAATATTTTGGATTAAGATAACCTGACAACAACTATATATATAAAATGCATGCATAAACACAAGAAAATGTACTAATAACAACCAACAATAAAATAATCAATAATAAGAAGAAAAACGTTAAGAAACAACACTATAAATAACAAAAAAAATGCATTTGGATTCACAATTATTCCCACTCTAGAGCCCTTAGAATAATTTAAAACACAACCGTTACCACACACCAAAATAACAGTTAGAATGATACAATAGATTACCCACAATGCATCACTGAACTGTATATATAAGTAGTCAAACAAAAACAGAATGCACATGGCCTGACAAGTGTCTTTAACATGAAACAGACTGTCAGCTCTGGGTGTTGACTTCAATGTCCACTTTTATATTTATATATGCCCTATCCCTGATATGGAGCACTTTAACATATATTTTATAGCATAAAACTATATATATATCTCCCAGAATAATTCTGAAGAAAGAGGGGCACTTTGACGTAGTGTAATGGTTAGCAAACTTGTCTCACTAGAACAATTAGGACCGAGTAGCGTGTCTGATTCTCTCTGGGTGCCCCATACTTTCAGCCATGTGTCATATCTGATCTATGCTTAGAAAATCAGGGCACTTCGATGTGGTATAATGGTTAGAAAGCTTGTCTTGTTAGAACAATTATGACTGGGTAGTCAATTTGATCCACACTGGGATGCTATGCTTAGAAAATCACCAAAATGAAGAAAGCATGCTTGGAGAATTTAGCACACACAGGTCATATTGAAGGTAACAAAGGTGAGAGAAAAAGTGTGTAAATGACATAATGAGTTTGAATAAATGGACCACGGAACAAGGACAAAGGAAAGATGATAAAATATCAAAAGTTACTTAAAGTAACAAAATACTGGAAGTAGTGGAGATCCATGATCGTTCAGTTTCAGAAAGGTTATGGCATATAAAAAGATAGCTTATGTAAATTATCCCTAAATTATCAATGTTCATTTTTTAAAATTATTTTTAATAGAGAATTAGAAGTGATAGGCAGTGCAAAGGATTGGCAATTAAGAAGTAAAGCAAAAAATGAAATTGTATGCCAATATACCTGGGGTTAGGAGAAAGTAAAAAGTACAATTTTGGTTATGTATGTGAGGTGAAAAAGCAGCAGCAATAATAAATAAAAAAAGAAAATAATAATAATAATAACTGCTCATTTCAGAGTCTATATATCTGCTAGCCATCCCTATTGCAGATGTCTGTTCAGACACAATTTGTGTTTTTTCAACAACCACAGAAACAATCAAAAGTTTATACTGAAATTATATAATTTTATAATTCCATACATTTGATATTGCTGTCATATCTGGTTTGGTGATTCTGCTATATATTTAGAGATTCTTGATAAAATACAAAGAAGAATCTGCAATGTTACTGAGCCTGACCCGGCATCTTGTCTTCAATCACTTTCCCACTGCCGTAATGTAGCTTCCCTGGACCTTTGCCATAAATATTTTCATAGTAATTGTTCTGTTGAACTTCTTCTATGGTACCAAGACAGTTTAAGCATACTATTAGATTAGTGGCAATGTCTCATCATTTTACAGTTGAGTTGGCAAGATGTAACTATAAGTTCTATGCTGATAGTTTCTTTTCTCACACTTCTCACTTATGGAACCCTCTTTTGTTTTATTGCTTTCAAGTCAACTTTGATCTTTAAAAATTTAAATGCAATGTCAATTGTTATCTTGTCTTCACGCTACTTCAAATTTCCACACTACCTCAAACAAAAGGTTAGGAAGGGAAACCCCATCAATATTGGAGAGTGTGATAACAGCTACTGGGCTTGGGTAACCTGTTTTCCTGAAAAATTGGTTTAAGAGAAATATTTTATAAATTTCAACTGAAAGCAGTATTGGCTGGTTGGTCAATTAATGCCAAATGTTTCTGTGTAAGGAAAGGGCTAATATTACCATTAAAATTAGTGACATTATTGCTTTGCTTGGGGTGAAATGATTCATTTTTTTTTTAAATGGTGTTGACATACACCTTCCAAACAGAGATAATGAAATAGTTTTTTTTTTTTGTTTGATTTATTTGAGAAACTTCATCCCTCTTTCAACTTCACAATTTCTCAACCAAGATGAAAGATGTTCAAAATCTATTTTCACATTTACTAAACAAAGAATTATTACAAATTACGAACAAATTTAATATATTGGTGTGTTTTGGGTTTTTCTTTTATGACAAAAGGAAGATTAAAGAAATTTACCTTGAAATCCCAACTGCCATGCCAGTAAAACGGACAAGATCTGTGAATTAAACAGAAATTCTTGAATTTTAACATTCAAAAATAAAGAAAATTTTATTAGGTTCATGAGCTTAAGCTCTCTGTGCAAGTAGCATAATGGTTATTTGCACAGAAAATGGAATTAGTGAACCAAGTTCAAATTCTAACCAAGTCTGTTTCAATCATTCTTGCACTAATGCACTTGAGAAAGGCATGAATCCATCTTGTCTCAACACTCTCTGGCCTTGGGTAGAAATCAGTCTTAAAGAAGGAATAATCTGAATTGGAATGCATGGAATATATAACAGGAAGCCATTTTAATATCTTTCCCAAGGCATGACAATCCACAGATAAATATCTGTTTATAGAGAGCCATGATCTCCTACATCCTGAAGAGACATCACATTTAGTAGCTTAATCTGAAACTGATATTTTTCTGCATTGTCAATAAATTTTAGCTCTAAAACAGACAATTTCATTACAGAACTAAAAAAGAAATGTATATTTTAAGATGAATAGTCACATGACAGTCTATTAATCCGTATGAAACAAGAACTAAATTACTTTAACTTGAATACTAAGGTATCAACTGTACAGATTTTATAGGTTTTGAAAACTTTGTTGTTAAATTTGGATGGTATCATTTTTGTTTTGTGACAATTTGGGTTAACTTGATAGCATCTGAACAAATTTAAATTCAATCGAGCTAGATATAATAATAGATTTGATAATATAATAAACACAAGTTTAAAAAGTGTTTTAAGTATTTTATTTCTTCATGCAAAAGAATGACAATTCTTTTGTATTAAATTTAGAAAAAAATATTAAAGTTAATAATAAAAAATACATAAAAATATAGACTAGAGAGAGAGAGTAGAAAAACAGATAAGTGGTTGCAATCATTATTTTTTTGTTTTTTGTATATGAGGTAAAACATGAATAAAAAAAATACATTTTTATCCTCTAGTTTTGGCTTAAAACATTAGATTTTCACTAGTCTTATGATGAAAGCTGTACATTTTGCTTAGGATTCAGAAAATTTAATTTTATGCAAAAGTTACCTATTCTGGGAATTTTAGCAATTGTAAAAAGTAAAAAGCTATCACCACACAGGAAAGAAAGGTTTATGCTCTTGATAAAACATATAAAACTAAAAGGCAATGTTCAAATCTGTAGATAAATTTAAATAAAGAAACATACATATAATAACATTTTTGTAGCATGTGGTTTTGGTTTTAATGTTTCAAACGATTTATCAAATACTGACAACTTTCTTACAATGGACATACACTTCTTGAACGGGACTCATATTATAAATCGACCTTTCAAGATGAAGTCATGCATTCGAAATGTCAAATAATTTTTTTTTATATAATTTTTTTTTGTCAGTACAAATATGAAACTTAATTCAAAATTGGTGACCAGAATTTTTAAAAAACTGAAATTTTAGTAAAATAAAGAAGGTAAGAGCTACCTGAACCAAAAATAAAACAAGAAGGGAGATTATATATAAAAAATAAATAAATAAATAAAAAGAAAAAAGTCGTTTGAAACGCTAAAAACGACTATTTGTTATTTACTCTAGGATCCATTTTCTGTTTACTCTTAAAATATTTTTAAATTATGGACTTTTTTTATCATACTTGACAAAGTCACAGAATTATTTAATTTTGATGTGCTTTAGGGAGTATAAGTACTAAAACTATTTTTAAAGTAAATTTATATCGATTTGTAAAAATAAAGAAAACAAACTAATTTTTTTAAAAATCAGTGAGTTATTTTTTTGTTTTTGTTTTTTAAGTAAAAAAATCGAGAACTGTCTACTTTCATTTAGAATTAAGAAGCAAGTTTAAAAACAAAATTTTGGTACTGTACAAGACTTCTTCATGGAAAGGAACGTATGAAAAACGTTGATTTAACTCTGTAAAAGAGAAAATAAAAACAAATAAAGCAAAAAATGCTTATGAATGGGAAAAAACACAACCCCAAAATTCATCATGAGCAAAATTTTATTCATGAAATTCAAGTAATTAACATTAACAATTTAATTATTAATTAATTTGGCCGTGATGATGCTTTTTTAAAACTAATTTTATTTTAAAACGTGACACCGGAAAAAAATTCCTTTTAGAAGCAAATTTACAAATGTGCACACTGTAGTGTACTGTAATCTTTTTTTTCTATTTTCTTTTTTGTTTTTACTAGGAATTTTATCATAAGACTTTTAAAATTAAAAATTGGATCCAGTAAATAAAAAATGTTGTCAATTAAAAAAAGACTTTGAATTTATGTGCCTGAAAAAAGCGAACTATTTTTTTTTACTGCTAGATTTCACTAATTTCAATGTTGACATATCTGCTAATCGCTTTCTAATATGTTAACGTTTTGTAGTCAGCAAATAGAAGTATAAATAAAATAGTAGAAATCAAATGAAATGAGGACAATAATCTTTGTAAACATTGAGCAAACTTACACAAGGTCATAACTATGAATAACATATATTTTGAACAAATTATTACACAATATTGAATATAGAGTTGCACAATGAAAAGATGTCAAAGGGTAAAATAAAGAAATGAATGAACTAATAAAAAAGAATATATTTTATAAATTATATAGATTTTAATGCAATACTAACACTGACCAGTTTGCCGAGGAGGGGAAGGTGGGGGTACAGCTGAATAATACGCAGCGGCCCTAGGGTCAGCCCCCGATCCACGAGGGTCCTTCCCCATAAAAAGGCTGTCATCGCTCAGCATCGAGCGCCGATCCTGCATAACTCTAGTTCCCATCTAGAACATTTCTCTACAATGCCTCAGGTGTTTCTTCAACAGCATCGACAACGGAAGTTCAATAGTCCACTCTTCGTTCTCGTTGTCAGATACTGTAGTGAACTGCCCTTAGTTGCAGGTGTCTTCCGATAGAATTTTCATTTCGGCATCATAGTGATCTGCCCTTGGCAGCGTTTCGCAGAAGAAACGAATTTCCAAGGACAACCAGTTGAAATTTTAACAGTAAAATTGAGATGAGTTAGTAATAATTACAATAGGTAAATAAATAATTAAATGAAATGAATATTTGGATAGATATATGAGCAATATATATATATATATATATGTATATATTTGCTCGTATTTCGTAGGTATCGTTCGAAGAGCAACTTCGTTGTTCTACCAACTCATTTAAAAAAAAAAAATCAAAAATATATTTTATTCACGAAATTCAAGTAATTTAAAAAAAAATTTTTTTTAAAGTAATTCAAGTAATTTAAAAAAAAACTTTTTGAAAATTAAAAGTAATAATTCGTGCTTGATAAATTGGTAGAACAACGAAACTTTAAGTTGCACTTTGAACGTAGATATACTTCTAAGCTCTGTCTAACCACACTGAGCACTTTTGTTTACACCTTAAATTAAATTGAGTAAATATCTATTTGCTTGCCAGTGTATGCATGTATATATAGGTGTTAATATCTAGTTATTTGATTTATCCACATTACTACCGATAATATCACACATTTATTGCTGTGGTTGATAAAATAGTGCTCAGTGTATTAATAACAAAGTTATAATTTATAATATATTAATAATAAATATTCATATTTTTTCTCATCGAGCATCATCATTCAATGAGCGATATCAAACACTGACATAGGCTGCTGAAGTAACCAAAAATTTTGTAATTTCCCCATAACTTTATTATACGTATATATTAATATATATGCATATATATATATATATATATATATATATATATATATATATATATATATATATACTAGAATAAATCCTAAGGAGCCAGGCAAAACTACATAGGTTTCACCTAAACGGAACTTCAGGGTAAACTGGCTGTACATATATATATATATATATATATATATATATATATATATATATATATATATATATATATATTGGACAATAAAAAAAATTAAAAAATTAAAATCCTCAGACACACTGGGTTGTAGATTAATATTCTTTCGTTTTTTTATTATTATTCCATTTAGATTCCTCGACTAATTTCGGCTGAAATGGCCGTCATCGGAAGGAGAAATATTTCTGCTTGCTGCTAGCACTAAACTACAGAAATGAATGTCTTGATGGAGAAAATGAACTTTTGTCTGTAGTTTTCATTTGTTTTTTTTATTTTTTTTATCTTTTTAACATGAATCTTTTAACATTCCTTGTGTTGGTCAAACAGTCTCTTTTAAGTTGTTATTTGAGATAAGAGCTGGATGCTGCTATGAATTCTCTGGTCAGTTTGACAGTTTTATTGGACCTGGTGAGGGGATGTGTCTCTGTTTAGTGTTTGTGTGTGTGTTATTTGGTTCTTAGGGAGTGAGTGAGTATGATATGTGTAAGTGTGTGTATTGCTGTGGGTGTGTGTTATCATTTGACTCATTAGGGAGTGAGTGCGTATGATGTGTGTAAGTGTGTATATTCATGTGGGTGAGTGTATAAGTGTGAGGCCTCCACACCTCCGTAAGCCTGTCTGTCTTGTGTGGGTGAGAAATGTGGGTAGTTTTTTTTATTTGTTGAGTTATATCTATATATTGTTAAATTTGTGATTTAGCCCGGCTGGATATTTTGTTTTTAGACGTTGTATCCACTTATTTTCATGCGACTCTAAAATCTTTCTAATGTTATCTAAAACTTGTTTAATATATTCATATATTGTTTCAATTACACTACCTGGATTTCAACCTTTCAGCATCTTCAGGCTATTTTGGCCAATTGAACGAAATCCTCAGAAGATACCGAAAAGTTGAAACCAACGTAGTGGAATCAGCTGATACCCTAATTTTCTATACTTAAAAGCTGCACATGTTAAATTTTTGTCTTTTTTATGTGTATTAAGCACTAATGTTTCCTGTAATTGTCTAATTGTCTGTAATGTCTAATTCAACTCTGACCATTAACTTCTTTATTATATATATATATATATATATATATATATATATATATATATATATATATATACATATATATATATATAAATATATATATATATATATATATATATATATATATATATATATATATATATATATATGTATATATATATATATAGTATTTACATTATGCGGACTATTGTCCTCATCTTTGTCGCCATATTTATTACAACGTTTTGCCCGTTGTACGCTCCGGCCTTCTTCAGGTGGTTGGAATTTCGAACTGAACCCTTTATTTCAATCACTGGGGTAGACTGTTCTAGTGCTACGTGCCATGCTTGATGGATGTCAGTTATCAGTTATCTCCTGCTGAAAGTTCACCACTGCCTTAGGTCAAGGACACATGGCACAGTGGATAAAGGCATTGGTTAGATCCAGTGACAGACCCAAAGAGTGTGAGTTCAATAACCGGTTAAGGCAGTGGAGAACTTTCAGAGGGAAAATTAGCATAGCCACAACAAACCTCTGGTCATCAAGTGAGAATGGCTTAGGAGCTGCACTGCTTCAAGAAGGCCAACTCTTATTTTATATCAGTTGAGCCCTTACTGACACAGAAACATGGCATGCACAGATAGAGAAGGAATTACTGGCAGTGGTCTGTGCAAGTGAACACTTTCACCAATACACATTTGGCCAGCACATTACTGTCCTGAGTGACCACAGACCTCTTAATGTTATAATGAAAAAGGACTTGACAAAGTGGTTAAAGCATCTGCAGAATATTTTGATGTGCCTGCAAAGATACAATGTCACAGTGTTGATATCATCCAGGTAAGGGGATGCACTTTTGGTCCACAGTGAGTTTTCAGAAAAAAAAAAACAATGGCTTGATTTCAATAATTTTTGCCAAAAAAAGCAGCAATAAGGAAGAAGATAGGGTTCAAATAATTGTCTTTGATATGGCTGGCTCAAAGCCAGCCAGCCAGCAATAAAAAAAATTTCTCCAAGTCACTTGTCAGCTGGTAGGGATTAACACCACTTACAAGATGTGAGAAAAAGGTGTGAAAAAAATTTGAACATTTTTAAAGGGCTTGATGTCGGGTTGGATTAAGTGAAAATAAACAAGTGAACCAATTTTTTTTTTATCTTATCATAGGCCTAGCTTTAATAAGGATATAAAATTGTTACTTTTCATAAATTATAAAATCGATGGATAAATAAATTGAAATAATTTCCAATGCTTTAAGGATATCACATGCATTCCAATTTTTTCTAGAAATATCAAATGAAACTTTAAAAGAAAATTGAAAATTAATATATTTTTTTAAATGCAGAAACTTTATTTAAAGTCCAAAAATTGCCTAAGAATATCATTAGAATCATGAATAAACATTTAACTGTTAATTAATTTGACAGTCTTCTTCCTTGGTAATAACATTTCTTAGTGTAAGTGTAAGGAGGAAAGGCCTGAAGAATTCAACACATGCAAAACATCTTGCAAACAAGGAAAGTGATGGAAAATCAAATAGCCTACTTAATAAGTTTGTGTGAATAAACAACAGAAACGTGCCAAAGAGGGATGGCAAATGTCAACATTTATAATTTTTAAAAAATAGTAGATTTAAAGCATATCCTATATGACGGGTATTACCTACACTTTATCTACCAAGACACTGTAAGGTGATGTTATTTAAGTAATTTAAAAGGTTGAACACTATCTTGCTAGCTAAAAGTAGTATCCACAACAAATGGTAACCATTTGTTATAGATACTGTTTCTAGCTTATCTAAAAGCAGTGGCAAACAAAATTTTCCCATGTAAATGACAGTTGTCATTTTTTGCAATGATAAAAGGAAATGGTATATATAAGGAATGAATGGAAGAAATGACTTGCTATAAGAAATCAGAGTGCCAAGTTTAAATTCCTGTCAGGATTGTAACATTCACTTATGTGCAAATACTCTTGCGAAAAGTATGAATCCAGCTGTGTGTTAAATAGTAGTACTTGTATCTGGTATAATCATTGGTATTTCCATTGATCATGCAAAATTCATGCAATATTCTCTCACAAAAGGTATTATTCTTATAATCCATAATATTTTGGCTTTAAATAGCCCACAATGAGTTGATAAACTGTAAAAAATAAATCATGGATTGATAAGTTGTAAACGACTAATCAATATACAGGTATGAAGTTGTAGTTTATTGTCATACCAAAGACTGTATTCAGTGTTCTGCCTTGCAATACATAGGTGTTCAATGCATGAACTATCAAAAGTTGTAATGCTTTTCATGCACATACTCCTCTACTTTGTAGCTCTTACTAAATTTTGTATTTTTGCAGAAAATTGTGGAGGGCCATGACCACCAACGTTCTGAAGAGATATAGCATATAGAAGAAGAAGAAGAAGAAGAAGAAGAAGAAGAAGAAGAAGAAGAAGAAGAAGATGACTCTTACACTTGACATGACCAGAAACCACTTCCTCAAATGACAACAGAAGGATGCCAATAGAATTTAGGTTTTGCTTAAATTCATCCTTGTACCTCAACAGGGGTCACTCCACTTTATTAATTATAACTCAGGATCACAAGAATCTACCCTATGTAAAAATATTGTTGTTGATGAATTCTTACTTTCCAAGATCTGTCATGCAGTTGGCTATAAATGAGGATTTTCTGTATCCTTTTATCATTCATGCATATAACATGACAAGCTCCTAGTTTTTTTTATTTATTAAATACTCTTCAATGTTTTATATTCTAAGACAATCCTGAGAGCTATTGAGTACAACAGTAATTCATTTACTTATTTCTTCTATTTATGGGAATGACGTGTAATTTTCTTTAGCCTCATACTTTACAGGACTTTTTGTATTGTAATAAGAGGAGGGTACATATTTTTCTTTAATAAGATTTCTCGAATATTCATGCCAGTAGGTGAAAATAAATATACTGTTTAAAATAAACTGAGTATCTATTTGAATAAGATCATCCACTAAAAATAATGTTTAATTGATAGAAATCTGTAAATAAAAAATCCTTTACTTCTTTAGAAATTGCTTTGTTTGAATTTGGATATGAAACAGAGTAGATATGAACTTTTGAGAATCTGTGAAGAGAAGGATTTGTGCATAAAGGCACTATTCAGTCTTGGTAAGCAATGCACTTCATGGACAAGTCAGTCTAAAGCATGTCAGATCTAATGATGGTTTCTCCTGCAAAAGGGGACACAGGTTTGAATCCTGCTGGAGGGTCCATATTTTTCTTTAATAAGATTTCTCAAATGATCTGGCTGGTAATGGAAATAAATATACTGTTTAAAATAAATGAAGCTTCTACCAAATATGGGTATCCACTAAAAATAACAAAGCAGGAAGGTTAAGTTTAAGGCTCCAAGTTGTTCACTCAGAATTGTCCCTAGAGGATTAAAGCATTGATTTTGGCAGCATAGTAATAACCAGTTCAATCCTTGGGCTGACAGTGTGTACTTGGACATAGTGGGAATAGGGTGAGCAATAACTGATATATATATATATATATATATATATATATATATATATATATATATATATATTAATACAAATCTGTCACTTAGCTCCAGAGTTTCTGCGACAGACCCTGTATCAGAATTTGATTATTTATACTTCTCAATTTTTCTTTTATATCTACACTTTTCATTTGTGCAACGTTTTTCATAGTGTCTGTGTGTGGGCATGCACACATGCCCATGCATCCATCTGCATGTATGTGAACAATTGTAGAATGTCAAGATAATGAAGGCACAGTAGAGTAATAGATAGTGGCTCAGATTGAGGAATCAGAGAGCTGAATTCAAATTCCATTTAGGTTCATTACTTTCACTTACATGCTGAATTCTCTTGGGAAAGGTATGAATCCATCTCATTTCCCCCTAGGTATGGGTAAATAGCAGGACAGAATGCTTCTTATAGCCTTGGGTGGTTACCAGTCTAGGAGAAGGACAACTCTGAAATCAAAACCTGCAAGAGTTATTTGGGGACCTTGTGGTATGCCGTTCACCAGTTCTCTGTATTCAGTGTATCCAAAAAGTTTGGTCAGTTCTGCAAAATCCTTCATCACTATAATCAAATCATATGTGTGGGTAGGTTGGCCATTTGATTCTAAAAACTGTGCTGCTGGTCCCTTATACATAAAAAAAATGGGAGAGTCCTTCATTCATATATATATATATATATATATATATATATATATATATATATATATAAATTTACTGCTTAAACATTATTTTTAATGAATACTCATACGTGAGTAGATGCTCTGGTTTTTTCTATTTAACAGTATATTTATTTATTTTGATCTACCAGCATACTCAAATATGGGTATCCATTAAAAATAACATTTAAGCAATAAATTAAAATATGTCGGTTTAATAAATGAAAAATCCGTTCCTAAATATATATATATATATATATATATATATATAGAGAGAGAGAGAGAGATATGGACAAAGATATATATGTGCAAACTAGATAAAGATACTCTTCCCTCTCTCTCTTGCTATCTATCTATCTATCTATCTTTATATATAGATTGAGAGAGAGAGGGAGATATATAGAGATAGATATAAGTATGAATATAAACTAAATAATGAAATATTAGCAACTGTATATGTGTGCGATAGCGTGCATACACAGATAAGCAAATAAATAATTAATTTAATTTATGGGGCAAACAAAACAGTGCTCATTGTAGTTAAACTGAGCTATGAAGTATATATTGATAAATACACATATGCCTATATTTATAATGCAAAAGTTTCATCATTTCCCAAGTTGTCAGATACATATGGCAAATAAGCCACTTATTACAGTTGTTTTTTTAAAAATACTGGGTCTCATGGGAGTAATGCTAAATTATACACAGATTCAAAGTTCAATGTTAATAAACCAAATATATTATTGGGATGTAAATTCAAAATATATATGAAGGGAAATATTAGGAACAAACAAAGCAAAAAATGCAAAAAAAAGAATGATAAAAGCTTAAAGTTTATATGGTACATTTTTTTATAGGGGAGAAGAAAGATTTAAGTTAAAAAAATTATACAGCATAAGGAGAAAACATTATGAATAAAAAAGAGGGAGTAGGCACAGTACATTGTATAATTGTCTATAAATAATTTCTATGCTTCAAGGGAGTAACACTGCGCTGTATATAAAGTTAACATTTAATAAATATCTTCCTTCATTTTGAATTTACACACCAACATTATATTGGGTTTATATTAAATTTGAGCTTTGAATCTGCGTATAATTTAGCATTCCTCCCATGAGACCCAGTATTTTTAAAAAAACAACTGTTATAAGTGGCTCATCTTCCATATGTGCCTGACAACTTAAGAAACCATGAAACTTTAAGTTGCACTACAAATGTAGGTACATGTGCATTCATTAATATATATATTAGGTTGGTGCAAAAATAATGCCGCTTTCTCACATATTAACATATGTGAGAAAGCGACATTATTTTTGCACCAACCTAATATATATGTGTGTGTGTGTGTGTATGTTTGTGTACAAAAGCTTAACAGGATAATAAATTGTTTAAAAACTATGTACTTCAGGATTTTTTTCCTATGCCTACAATTCTGGCACCTGTCTTGGTTCCAAGATCACTGGATCAGTGAAGTTTAAGCTGAAATATTTTATTTTATTATTATTCCTTATATACATTTCAAAATAGATATTTGTTTTGTTTAAATTATTTATATTTGGACTAATATCCTCATCTTTGTTGTTATCATTGCAAAATTTCACTCACTGCATCCATCAGCCTTCTTTAGGTATCTGCCAATCCAAGTGTATCTTTGAGATTTTTGA